>JAZDUA010000316.1:0-240000 GCA_038098605.1 Gryllus longicercus
TCTCCGTTTGCCATTAGTGAATGACATTTTTATGACATTTACATAAACTGGTTGCAGTTCTTTGAAGCGGCCGCATGTTTTTTAAAATTCAATAAATGATAAATTATTTTAAATTCGATAAATGGAAAAGCACCTTCGTTAAAACATTTAACACATTGATTAACACATTATTGCAAAAGCAAAAATAAAACTAATTGTTTAAAGAAACTGGCAATATTTTACGGATATTACAATTTTTTTTGTGATAAATGGGATATCTTCTCTGGCGACTTCCATGTAATGTATTATAGTTTTTCTTCAGTCCCGGAATATCTACCCCCACTATCACACTAACATTTGTTGAATTCTGAATAAACGATAACAAGATTCGTTATTTACAAAATCTGATAACCAGAAGTGCTCACTCCCGTGCAATAGAAACTATTTTGCATTGAAAACGAACTTCATATTTGACATAATAGTTCCGTTTCGAAACTTGCTATCGCTTCTAGCGAAATGAGATTCAAGAAAACGTGCGAGGGTAATATCATTATTTTTCTAGTGTCATATTTCTCATGGATGTTGGCTCTTAAACTAATGACTTTTTTGGCGATTCTTATATAATGACGATATAAGGAAGTACTTCGATAACCTGCATCCTACTCATTTACGCACGAAAAGACAAATATTATAGACGAACACTTTCACTAAAACTGTTTATAATGAATTGTTAAAAGTTTTTTTGATTGACTTCTAGGAAAACAATGGTTTTCATCGTTATAGCTACCTCTAGGTTAACTGAGTTTCTAGTTATATCCATAAATATGAATAACATTGGGCCATAAATAAATTTATTTCTTTGCAATAGTTGGATTAAATTGATATTTATTTTAGAGTTATAACTTCCAGTCTCCGAAATTCAATTTATTTGCCTTTATTTTATTTACATCAGAGCAGATCTGTCATTCAAACAGTCGGACAAGTACATGACTCGTATTTTGATTGTCTTATGTCGCGTGACCAAAATGAGATAACTTCATTCTAATAAAAAAGACAAAGCAAATAAAAAAATTAAAAATAAACGTTTTATACTTCTTGAGACACGCCGAATGAAACTGTTTGATTAACAAGGAAAAGGCAATCCTACCAACAGAATTGCAGACTTCGGTAAAACACAGACGGCTACTTTGAGAACAACTACATGGATAAGCCACATGGACTTCCCTTGGCATCACACGCGCGGCGCTGGAAAAGTCAACTTCATTTCCTGAGAGGAGGGCGAAATTGTCGCGCGGCTGCTTCGGCCCCGCACGCAGCCAAGACGGACGGCGGCCATTTTGCGCCTAATTAAACGTCGGCGCCCGCGGCAAACTGTCAATTTCCTGGAGCGCTGTCGACCTGATCCCGACGTCGTGCCGGGGCAGGCGCCCCCCCGGGAGGGCGACGGACCGCGACCCAAGGGCCCCGCTGGCCCCCGCGCCGTTTACAGGTCGCAATTACTGCTCTTAGAGCCCCCCCCCCCCCCCCCCCCCCGCCCCGGCTACCGAGAAGAACCAACGCGCTGCGCGATATCCCGTCTAGGCTTCTCTCGTCACCAACGTTTAAGAAGAAAGTATCAGGTCAGGTTGCCTAACAATCGTTGAAACAGCCAACAGTATAGCAAGATGATATGTTAGTCCATCATGTAGACAAAGTAACAAGCCTTGCCAATGAAGTTACGACTTATCTCTAGGCTCAGTCTCTGGCTATGGTGATTGTTGTGTAGGAATGGAACTTGTACATCGTTGTTTCAGCATACATTCACTAAATACTTTCCAAGTTGTTGAAACAGTCAATAATTCTTATTCAGCAGAACCTCTTTATCACCATCAAGATTGTCATCAACGACACCAAAATACTGATCATCGCCAGCGAGAGCTTATTTTTTCCAGTCTCCTTCACCATCAATGCATCTCTTCTCTAGGTTCCACCATCACAACTCACGCGTCGCCCACGAAGCCTAGCACGGCCGGTGCCAAATCTTGCGCAGCTGCTGGCCCGGCCTCCACCCTGACCAACCTCTTCACGGTCCCGCTTGTCAGGGCCTCCGTCTCCATCGGCTCGGTTCCCTTCGTCACAGTTTCCATCGTTACCGACTCCAGCCACAATCCGCACGCCGCCCTCGCCGCCAGCGCGTGCACCGCCGGCAGCGCCGCCTCCACCGCCTCCACTCCCCTCCCCGGCCAATGGCGGCCCGGGCCCGCTCCCGCGCGCGCGCGCGCTCCGCCACCCCTCCGCCGCCGCCGCCGCCGCCGCCGCCACCGCCGCCGCAGTCGTAGCAGCGCCGCGCGCCCGGGCGACGGTGGCAACGGGGGCGGCAGCGGCGACGGCGTCACGGGACGCGACACGCCGCGACGCGCCGCGCGGGCCTTCGGAGTCGCGCGCAACCCTCTCTCGACGCCGCACGCGCTCGCCCGTGCGCGCGCGCGCGCGCGCCAGTTCACGCCGTGACAGCGCAGCGGCAGCAGGAGAGGCGGCGGCGCGCGCCGGCGCACGGCCGCGCACGCGGCGGGGGCGCGCCCTTCGCACGCGCGCGGCACGCGGCGCGGCGCGCACGACCCCGTGAGTACCCTCCGCCCGCCGAGGGCCCGCACGCCCCCCCCCTCACACCCTCGCGTTGCATTGCCCCGGTGTGTCGGTGTGCAGGGACGGGTGACGCGTGTGGAAGTGGTCCAAATCGCATCCGGTAGCTTTCTCACTTTGCAATCAATGTCAGGTCTTCGTTTGCATTACGGCGCGTTTATTTTAATGAAATGGAACTTAGCAAGTGGCGTTGATGTGCATCCCATTTTGCAACTCGTTGATGTTCTATACGGAACCTACTTTTGGCCAGTGTTACAGCTACAAATGCAAATTTGCTCGTATATAAAAATGTTGGATTTTATTCCTCTTGAACTACGAATGATCAGAGAGCTTTTTCATCGCATGTGGGACAAATTAATTACTCATCTAAAAATATCGCATGTGTAGGGAAATTTAGTGAGGTATATCTTTCTTTTTTACAAAGCCCTCGTAATTTGATATAATTTGTAGCAAGACAGAAGTACATGATACGTGTTAGTAATGAGTACGTTTGCATATTCGGACAGAGACATATGGGAAAATGTAGATGTGGGTTCATGTCAGTGAAATTATTGCTTAAATGTTACTAATCAATTCCTGAGTGAATGAACCTAGTTTTTTTTTAGTTTGAATCTGCATATTCCACTTAGAGAAAAATATCGAAATATTTCCGGTTTTTGAATTTAAAATTTGGTACATTGCTGAAAACAACGTAACGTCACTAGATTAACTTACGAAAGTGGGACTGCATTAATTCTACTATCGAATGTTTCGAAAATAAATATTTGAAATAGATTTTTGGGGAGATTTTCAGTTTTAAAATTGCATGTGAGCATTTATAACCTAAATACTTGTGAGGATGGAACATTGATTAATGAAAGATCCATTTGGGGAAAGTTTCTTTATGAGAACACAATTTGGAAATAATTGGAGTTAGTAAATGGAAATGTTGTATTCCGTTGCCCAGAAATACTCATACATCCGGACATTCAAGATTCCGGTGCGAAGAACAAAACACTATAATAGTATCAAATCCTTACGGTACATAATGGTTTTTTCTGTAATTAAAACTTCCGTCATTTGTGAGACGCCCTCATCATGGGTTTGTATACGCAAGTTCTCAAAGAAGAGGAGTGACAGGCGCATGAAAGTTGTCTTTTTCGATGATCCAAAGAGTATTGGAAAAAGTTTTCTGTTTGAGCAATGTGCATTGTTTGCATATGGGAGGAAGTCCATAGAGTTGGGGTAGGTGCGCTTGAAAGTGATAATCGTGGCTTAAATGCAGGGAAGGGGTGAAAATAAAAGTCATTGGGGGGTCATACTCGTGTTATTTGTTCGATTGTACTATGGTAATAAAATGACCATTTTTAACTGCCTTTGAGTAATCATCACTCTCTTCACATGGATAACTGTTAAACTATTGAAATGTTTCGCAGAAAAATGTGATGAGACCGTTGTACGTTACATACTTTCGTAAATTCTCTACTGGAAAGGAACCACATTTCAATAACATTTTCACTCAAATAATGTAGAATAGCATGATTGCAGTCGGCGACATTTTGAAATTATTGCACGACTGATATGAATCATGAATGAACAGTTCTTGTGATTCACCAAACTTAAAATCGATAATACTGTTAATGAAATTGTAAATAAAAAACGTCAGTTTACTTTTCCTCTTGGGTGTTGTGCGTAGTCTCGCGCGTTTAAACGGGGAGTTCTTTGCAGTGAGGCACTGTTTAAGACAAACTCACCAGACGTAGAGAGAATATAAATGAGATTCGTTTGAATGAGTCTTGCAAAATATATGGAAATGCACCTTCTGTTGAGTCTGAAAGAATGAATGGAAAATGTGTTTCTCATTTATTATTTTCTGTTAAATGATGCCTTCTGCCTCTGGTGAAGTTGGGAGACGTTGAGAGCAGCATATGGAAAAGTTTTTCACTCGTAAGATCTGAAAGTATGTTTGGAAGACTTTATTTATTTATGCGTTTGTTCTATTATCACTTTGAACACCACATGTTACTATCATTCTTAGTATTCTTTAATAGAGAGTAGAATTTCATGTTCCTTGTGAGTAAGGTCGTATTTCTAAAGCAGACTCCATGCTATTTCCTGTGCAAATAACTGTACATACCCGAGTTTTTTTTGTGCACTTATGTGTTAAATATACTTTTCTTTTTTTTCTTTTTTCTTTTTTTGAATTGCTATACAAATTTATGTGAAATGTATTTTATCAGTTTTTATTTTTGAATAACACGATTTATATATCTTTAGATACTCATATAGATTATTCGACTAATTTTCAACATTTTTTTTCTTCAGACTAAGTTTCTTAAATAAAAAAGAAAAGAAAGACAGAAACCGTCGTCCAACAATCGAAAGCTCAGATATATTTTATATCAAGACAATTTGCCAAATACTTCGTGGTTCTTGAAATTTTAGTGGCAAATATTTGTATATTGTGTGGCCCCTTCTATTATTTCGCCGGAGATATCGCAACCGCCGCCGCGCACCGCCAAGTGTCGCCTCAATCGCTAGGTCGCCCAAAGTCGGCATGAAGTGGTCGAAATCCTACCGCGAAGGAGTTTTCGAGGTGTGCGTTGAGGGTGCGAGGGGGCTGGGTGGGGGAGGCAGACTCGGGCCACCCCCCGCCAGGAGCGCCAGCGGCAGCGCAGCGACGGCGGCGTCCCGGGGCCCGTCCCGGGCGGCGCGGGCCCTCGGCCGGGCACCGGGCGCGCGCGCGCCCAACCCACGACGCCACGTCCAACCCATTGCCCCGCACCGCCACGCAGCCACGGAAACACCTCGGCACACAACACTGCCTCCTCATCCACACCGCCAGCATTGGCACCATCACCACGGCCATCGCCACTCTCACCAATGCCATCACCATCATCACCTATCATAACCATAGCCACCATCGCCAGTACCACCGCTAACATTTCCACGTCTACCAAAACACACCAGAAATAACCATTACCACTTCTACCCTCCACCATCATCATAATTAATATCATATCTTTTTTATCTCATTATCACTGACACCGTCACATCATTGGCCACCCATACCACTTTCATTTATATATTTCTCTTCATTTCTCTTCATTTCTCTTCCCTCTTCCAATATTCTCCTGCTGATATTAGTCACTGCGTAAGTCTTTCTGTTTCATCGTATCTGATTCTGCCTCCATTATACTTGCTCCGACCACCTCCTATCGGTCCCTATTACTGTGCCCACGCCATTCACGGGATGTATTTCTGATCTTACTACTTCCCCGTTTTCACGCTAAGCAACTTCAGTATTACCATCGTCCGATTTTTAATACATAATCACTTTTACCCCTAGCGTTTGCTAACTTTTTAATGATGACATCTTTCCTTCCCACATCAACTGTCAATTCACGCAATTTCGACGCTTTATTCTTCACTCGATTCAATCTCCATTGTTCTTTAAATTTTTCCTCTAAACATATTTTTTAGCTATTACAAAATATTACAATTTATAAATTATACATACAATATTCAAGAAAAGTCTAGGATTAATGTAAAATTCTTCTTCTACACACTACACTTTACTAGAACATCAGTAGATTTTTCTACCTGTTTCATTAGAGAATAATATTCAAAGTCACTTTCTTTCTTTTTGAACGACTTCTAATGTTTCAGACTTCGCAATAAAACCTCTTCAACTCTGACCAATCAATTATTCCTTCATGTTCTATACCTATAGGAAAACGCTTTGAAATTGATCAACATGCTATACTCACAGGAAATTTATATACTGTTTTTAAGTATAACTTCCACACACCAAAACTCAATCCCCACCACCACTATTCCAACTACGTTCTCACTTCTGCCGTTCCCGCCTCGTATTTCCCCTTCCGCCGTCATCACAACCCCCACCACCTCCACAACTACCACCGCCTCATTCGCAATCATCCCCACCACCGTCACCAGCCGTACAATCACCAACCCGATGCTCAATTTCTCCTCATCCTTCCTCGACGACTACCGCCGTCTTCTCAAACACAACCGCAAGAACAACAACAACAACAACAACAACAACACAATTACCGTCGCCACCGTTAAGGCGATCGCATGCCCTCCGACGGGGCCCATCGGATGCCCCCCCCTGCCCCCGTTGATCGATTGTGGGTGACGTCAGGGGGGTGCGCCGTTCGCGGCGGCGTCTGTCCGGGCTGTCCCGGCGCGCGGCCGCGGACGCCCTCCCCCGCCCCTATAAACGTGATTTATCCGCGCGACCGCGGTATTTCCGTCCGATGGAGGTCGCGGGCGGCGCCGACGTCGCGGACCGCCTCCACCGCACCTGCCGTGCGCGCCCGCCCCCGCCCCCGCCCCCGCCACGGCCGCCGCCGCCCCTGCCAGCTGGCGCGCGCTTCGGAAAAGTACAGCGGAAACGGCTACACGGAGGCCAGTGACTGCGGGTGGGTGGGGGCGACGTTGAGCCCGCGTGCCGCGCCCGGGGTGTGATGGACGCGCTGTATTGGGCGGCGCGTGACTGCGGGAGGGAGGGAGGGCGGGGGAGGGGGAAGAGGATGGTCGCGCTGTGGTGTGACTCCGTCGGCTAAGGTGCACTGGAGGCGGCCGCGCGTGACTGCGGGAGAGATGGAGGGGCGAGGTGATGGTGACTAGGTCGTGGAATGATGTGATGACTATGAGGTGCACTTAAGGCGGCGGCGAATGGCTGGGAGAGATGGCAGGGTTGGGATATGGTCAGTTGATCGCGGTGAGTTGTCGGTGTCGGCTAAGGAGCTCTGCACACGGAGGCGCGTTACAAGAGAATCGTGAAAGGAATGAGAGCGTGGAGATGGCGACCAGGTCGTGGTGGGAAGTGATGAACCCTGAAGTGCACTTAAGGTGCTGGCGCATAATTGTGGGAGAGATGGGAAGGTTGGGATCGCGTCCAAGTGAGACCGTCAGCTAAGGTGCAGTGGAAGTGAAGGCTGACTCCGGGGGGGGGGGGGTGCTGGCGGACGGGTGTGGTGTGGCTAGATGGTGCACTATTTGATGGTGGTGGTGGTAGTGGTGATTGTCTTCAGGTAAATGTGGCGTCAGTAAAGCGGTAGAGATTTTGGTACTTGGAGGATTCTGCGAGGGTTAGAGAGAGAAAGGAATTGTTTGGGCAGGTACTACTTGATATTTTTGAAGGTATTTTTAATTAAAGTACAGCATTTTTTTTACATTGGATAAGAGAAACAAAATATTTTTTTAAGGGCAAGAGCCTCGTGGTTGCGCACGGAATTATTAATCCTTCTTTAATGAAGTGATAGGATGATGATGATGAACGGAGAAGGGACGATCATAAATACATCCATTTCCGAGGCGGGATTCAAACCTGCGATCCTTCGATCAGAGATCGCCACGACACTACTGCGTTAGCAATCTCGGTATCGACAAAAAGAATATTAAGTAGACCCAATACATTCAATATTTCACGTAAACCAAATGCTACGTCAGTGGTGTAGTACGTGTTGTAATTTATGCCAGTTATAAACTCATGCCGTTTAATAATGCTTGGGAGCGTGATTGAAGGCATCTCATTGGAATTGGAACTCTAGTTATAAAGTTTATAGTGCGTATTATCTTTACGAAGCCAACAAGAAGTGACGGCCCCCTCTGAGGAAAACGGGATTGCTAAAGAATAGTAGCCAATGTAGGCGTCGTGCTATCGCAGAGATCGTGTTATTACGCACAATATTGAGATTTAATAAACGTGGCGACCACCAAACACCTCCCTGACAACACAAGTATTTGACTTCTTCGCTGTCCGGGTGACGCCGCGACATTGGCTGGGAGGCGGACGTTTCGCCTGTCATGTCGCAGGCGTCCTCAGGGTAGAGAGGCAGGCTTCTTCAGGGTAGTTAGAAGCCCGCGATATGACATGCGAAACGTCGGCCTCTCGGCCAACGACGCGGCGTCACCCGGACAGCCAAGAAGTCATGAACTCGAGCCGCGGGAGCTTAGGTGCAAACACAAGTCTTTGCCCTGTTCGGATTGGATGTGTCCTTGGTACGAGCAGCGACACGAGACACGAGAGCACCTGGTAGGATCGCGCGACTCATACGTTCGTCGCGGTGCTTTGGCGCTGCGAGGCGCTGGCGCCGTGATGGGGGGGGGGCGGCACCAGGCCGGTGGCCGCGCGGAGGGCTGCCGCGTGCACCGGCGCCGCGCGGGTTATCGCCGGCGTGCAGGCGCCCCCAACCACTGCGCGCGCCGCGCCCGCCCACGCGCCCGCGCGCTCTGCCCAAGTGGGCCGGAAGGCGTGAAAGCATAAGAGGGCCCGGACACGGTCGCCCGTGCAACGTCGCCCATCCGTAATGGGAACGCCCGCCAGATTTACCCTGCCTGTGTCATGTGTCAAGTTCAACCGTACTCTACAATCGTCTTCGGTCTTCCCGTTTCACGCACCCGGGTTTATCACGTGTTGTATGTTTCGAACGCTCCCGAAGTCAGCCCGATTTACCCGTCGGAGTTTGTGGTGGTCGCGTTAGTTTGCATCCCGAAGGCGCCCTATCTCTCCCAGTTTTATTCGTTTGGGTTTTACGAGTCTTGTGCTTAATGGAAATAAGTTAACTTTCATGGAGTTAATAAATCTCTACTCAATGCAGGTTTATACGCAGACAATTAAGAACATGGCTAACCACAGGCACATACTCTAAAGGAAATCAAGTGCTGAATGGTTTCGTTCGTTTTACTTTCTTCCTGCGGAGTAGAGAGAAAGTTATGTAATGCGGGGAAAAACGGCGAATTTTCGACAGAAACACTCTTATTATGGGGACCCGGTAACAAAATGTTGATAAATTCAGTTGCTAATCTTAGAGAAAAAAATCCTATATTACGTAGTGTAGCCAGAATCTATGTTTTGTGGATCCTTGATACCGAAAAATCGAATGACGGCAAAACGTCTGTCCGTCTGTAAACAACGATAGCGGCTAATCGTTCAGTCGATTTTCTCCAAAATTGATATGACCAGTCAATCAGGCTGATGATGCGGACCCATTTATTTGAAGCAGATACTTTAATTCTGGTGGGAAGGTACTTTTCATGAAATCCGTGGGACATTTTCAAAATTTAAAAAAAAAGTTCTCCATTGTTTTTGATTAAATGTTGTTTTTGAATAGTGTGAAGGACGTTTAAAATTAGAGTGCAGCTCTCATTTTCGTTAAAATCCCTGATATTTCAAAAATTGCAAAAGTTCAATATTTTTTGAAGTCTTTCTTCAACTAAAGTATTAAAGATAGAGATTTTAATGAAATCTGTTTTATAAAGATAGATTTTGAGACAAGGTCATGTATAATTTTTCGAACATTTGAGTATTTTTCGCGTTATTTTTCGTGAAAATACGGGGGAGGAAATAAGTGCTGTTTTCGCACCACTAGTTGTTTTCGCATTTTTACCTTCTGTGATAGGGCCACACACGGTTGTGTTCACCGTTCGGTTTGTTCGTATAAAATACAGAATGGGTAAAATTTTCACTTATCTAGAACGGGAAGAGTTTCTTAAAATTAATCAACCTGAAATTCACTAATATCATTTTTCACAAAGTGCGTCGGATAAAGTTGCAGAAATAAACGCATTACTGATGAGGTTGTTAATTACGAGTGGTAAATTGGATGACAGCTTTCAACTGCGGTCATTTGCCGCTGGTGAGAAAGTTATATAAATAAAATGGTTAATCTGAGGAAGATTTGAAATTCTTCACGTCTCTACGAAAATGAAGACACCGAGGAAAAAATAATGAATTTGATTACAATATACTTCATTCTGCGTGTGAAACGTAGTTATTACCACTTACGATCTTTTGTTTACTTTACCATGAATATAAATTAAGAAATTAATCAGAAATCATACAAAATATGCGATAAACAAAGTATATTAATCTTATATTCTTCGGCCACGAACGGCTCTCACCCATTCCCGTATAATTTCTTCATGCTCATAATCGTAAAAATTGAAAACGATCCATTTTGTTTGTAGGTTTGAATTTGTGAGGGCAAAAAAATACACTACCAAAGACATACATACACGCACACTTACACGCCCTCGCATACACTCGCAGGCACTCACTTCCACTTACAAGGGAAAGTTTACACCTGCTACACTTAGAACAGGTGTCCCTGCCTTATCCAACACGTGTACTCAGGCGACATAATTTTACTTTAAACCTATTACATATTAATGTTTGTATTAGTAGTGTAGCGTCGTGCCACGCTCAAAACAGGCAACCACGTGGAAATCGGCGAGCATCGCCGGATGTTGAACAAAGGGCGGAGTGATGACGCACTGGGACTTTCCGTGGACGTAGCGGGCCCAGAGCGTCTTTGGGGAGGAGGCAATGGGGGTGGCGGGTAGCACCAAAATGGCCTATATAAAGCCAGGAGAACAATGCCCCAGTCTTCTTGTTCTAGCGGCATCGGCGACAAGTGAAGCGCGTGTCTGTGCGTGTAGGTGCACTAGGGCGAGAGGCCGGCAATTCATTGTCGTGACTTGCGAGACGCGTAGATGGTCTCAAAGTAGAGCGGCTTCATACAGAGAACATCGGTGGTATGTTGCGGTGTGGTAGCCGTTCTTAAATTATCTCTCCTTGTAGTGGGTCTATATATTTAGTTTATCATGAGCAGGGTAGTTGTTAAATTGAGACTACGGTCTAGATTGTTAATAAATCTACTGTTTTACAAACCACTTTCGTCTGTGTTCGATTACACCCGTATGACGCCACAGTAGAATTGAAAGGGAAGCGAAGGCCCCAGAGCTACGCAGTGCTTGCATTCGGCGCACTGTGGCGCGTGGGTGTGCTGTGCGGGGCGGGGACGAGTGTCAACGTGGGGCGACGAGATACCGCTGGCTGCAGAGCTTGTGCCGCCGCGTCCGCCGCCAACGACCAGCGCGGACGAAAAATGCGCCCGCGAAATGACGCTCCCCAAACACGTAAACCGCCACTGACCGCGCGAACGACACTGCGCATGGCATCAACAGCGCAGTGTGTGTTGAAGTTGTTGACTCTGTTGAAAAGTCTGTTTCTCGTTCCACTTGCGGTCGACATTCACTCGCCCCTTTGTTTCTGCGGTGGGAACGATTTTATATAAATACTGCTTGATTGAGTTCTGTTTACCTAGATTGCACAAGGTCATATCGCTGTCACAGTCGATTTGAATGCAGAAATAAACCGGAATATATTCTAGCGCGTGGCGAACGTTTTGTTAAGTTTAGCGCTTTGCAGACTTTGATCTGCCTTAATCCTATCAAAAACTTAGTTCTTCGTGTCTGTCAGTCTTTCTGCCCCTAATATTTGTATTAAATTGTCTCCTCCTGGTTTTATTGATTGGGAAGTATGACTCTGCCCTTACTTCTATCGATCCGCCACGTCTATTGGAATTTGTGATATTTATGATGTGATTTATTGTATGTACTCGAAACATAATGAACAAATAACTTCATCTCATTATATGAAACGTTTGAAATATGTGTTGAACTTATTAGTGCAACTAAAAACTAATTTAATTTGCAGTACCATACTCCGAGTTATTTTGTACTATTTAACTAGAAGTCACTGGTTAATACAAAAATGTTTTGAATGTTTGAAAAAGCTTTAATTAATGCGCTGTCAGTGTCATTGTCTTATTAAAATTAAAATGCGTTTAGAGGTATCTCATTATTTTAATACAAATATGCAACGTAATGATAAAATATTTCCTGCGAAAACCAACGTTTTTCAGGTGTTTGAACTAAGCGAACGGTTAGAGCACTTTATGCGTTGAATAAAATTAGGATAATTAACTCATTATCTCTTGAATAATATGTATTGGCCGACAAAAGTTACAAATGCGTTTCTGTAAAATAATATTTAGAGAGGTAGAAAGTTGACAAAAAGGTTTGAACCACAATGAAAAATGTATTTTGAAATTTCTTAGAAAAATTATTTTCGTTTCAAAAAACATTGTTAGGTAATTTTCAATGTGTACGAACACTAGTGCACATAAAATAAGTATATCAACCAAAAAGCTCTTAACATCCGTTGCGGCTGCCAACACTTTTCACCTCAATAAACTAAATCGGTCTGTGGAGGATTTGGTCTTGAGACATGTTAGAGTAGTTTGATTTCTGTTAGACTGCATCATGAAAATCCAATAGAATTTCATGAAAAATAGCAAGTTTAGGCCTATTACCATTTGCGAAAGACTAGATTCAATATTTTTTCTTCAAATTTAAATTTATATATATTAAAAATGTACTCGCAGTAATGTGCATTAAAAGAGGACTTTCGTGAAAACGAAAATTAGTATGCATTACGAGTTAATATATTATTACAATTGCTTATTACAATTAATATGTATTAAGTATCATATACTTTTCGGATTGTTACAATTTAGCGAGACCTTTCGTTTGCAGTATGTCGACCTACGGACATTTCCTAGAACTCAACAGAGCGTGTAGCAGATCCTCTCTCTCTAAGGTCGATACTCAAAGTGTACACAAAACTTGCGGTCGCCAGTTGCAGGTCAGCCCTTGTCCGTCCCCGTCCGTCGACCCTTGGTCGTATGTTGGGACTCTGGGAATGGAGAAGACCTTGTGGTAGACAGGGTCATTGTCTCGAATGTAAGCGTTTGAATTTTGGGATACTCATCCGCAGGGCTTGGTTTCTGGTGGAGCGTGACGAAACGGCGTTTCGGTACCTTGTAAAGAATTATTAAATTATATAATAAATATGTAAGTATTTTTATTAATTTAAAAATTAATTTGGACGCGATCCGAGCCCTAAAATTTTACAAATCAAACAATGCTCATCCGAGAATTTTCAAGAGATAGATACTGGGGAATAAACGATGTAAAGACGAATTGAGATCAAACTAGCATTTTTATTATCAAAATTGAAATCATCGCAGAAGCTTAAGTGAATTATACTCCTCCTCCTAGGCAAATAACATTGCTTTCCTTTCTGTTATTACTTATTCAGAAGTCGCGATTTGCTTTTTGTTTGTAATATCAATGTCTTTTTCTTTGGACTATTCTTTACCAGGAAATCACAGTCTTAAGTTATCGCGAAGTAGGCAGAACCGGCAATTTCGGCTGAAATCAGACGAATGACCCTGATAGGCGTCTTAGGAAACTGATATATACATACAACGGCTAACATAATTTCTGAGCAAAGAAATCGAATATGCTTTTCGGGAATCCTGTGTAGAACATTTCTTGCATCTTCGAAATCTTATTTAAAGCAATTGACCATTAAACTGATATTAAAATCGAATAAACATGCAAAAAAGTTTTAAAAATTACGGGAAAAGGTAAAAAATGACTTATTAGTGAAGATCGACAAAAATTACAAAAAAGTCATAAAAATTGGTAATTTTCTTTTGTCATATTGTAAAATTAATGTCTATACTTAAAAGTATTGTTCAAAAGTGAAAAGAAAAAATGACATTTTATTACAATTCGCCCCCTACTAATTAGTATACAAATATTATTATTATTATTATTATTATTATTATTATTATTATTATTATTATTATTATTATTATTATTAACATTATGATATTCATTATCTTTCCATGTTTTTCATTTCTCTCAAGACTTGAACTCTTAACTCAATGTGCTTTCGCTCGCATGCTGACGATATTCCCTCTTTCTAGATTTTTAGGGGTAATTCAAAAATACGTACGAAATCTTAATTCCTTCAAAATCACTTTGAAATAATTAGTAGTACTTATTAACATTTTACTGAGTTTAACAAGCTCCAACCAATCCTCTTCTGCACCTAACTTGCTGAGTCACAAAATATAATTTCTCTAAATTTGAGTAAAATCTCGTAGAGTTCAATCTGATATATTTATGATTAATTTTAATGATTTAATGTTTAATTTATGATTGATTTTTCACACTAACGTAATAAGTGCATATGCAGAAAGTAGTAAGATGAAGTGTGAGCTAATTCAATTTAAATAGTGAAATCGAAGTGAATAGTGTTAAATTTGACAGTGACAAAGTGAAGTGTTAAATTGTGTCTGTAAATGACGTTTACATTTCCTTATTTTTGTATGTAAATACGGATGTAGTAGGAAGTTTCCGAATTGGGTGCTCGGAAATTCTACCATTATGTAACCCACCCGAGAGTTGGAGGCCCTTGCTCTCTACGGGATTGTAACGGTCTATAATAATAATAATAATAATAATAATAATAATAATAATAATAATAATAATAATAATGTTTATGCTTCCGTAACTTGAAATGAATAAATTTAATCTCACAAATGCTGTGAGAGTATTCCTTTTTCTATCTTCCTCGGTCCGTCTTTCACTTTCACTCTTGTCTTCTATGTGAGGAACATCTCATCCAAATTACGTACGTATTTCCCCTTGGATGACCTTCTTATCATGAGCTATTGTAGTAAACATCTTTTGAAAGTGGTCAGGAGGAAGAGCAGGATAAATGACCTGAGATTCGCCATCAATAAAGGCATTTTACTTATTTATTTAGTGAATGAAAAAGTGAAAAAAATATATCCTTTATGGAAATACATATAGACTTTTTTTTGTGTCAGATATGAATAGGGTGAAAAGGACTGCATCTAGTAGATTATTTGAAATAGACTATTATTCAGAAATACCACATCTTTGTTTCAATCAATATCGTTGAAGATGAGGGGAAAATTTAAACGGCGCTAAAACGCAACCGACCTTCCACCTCTATCCACTACGGCACTTACTGTCTGTACATATTGCACATTGCCAATGCTCAGAGCAAACTTGAGTATCGAGCCACCGTTTTTAGAAAAGCCAGTGGGCCTCCGCGGTTGAAGTAGCACGTGCGTCTGTTTCTCCACCACTTCCTCTAATTAAGTTGCGAATTTCCAAGCTAAAATAAAGAGGGATCAATTTCTTCTATTATATTATGTTATTTTCTGGGTTATTTTTTTACACAGAACTTATTGTGTAATAGATAATTTGTAAATTATTTATAACGAAATATATTTTTAAAGTGAAATTCTTATCATACTTTTGTCGAGAATAGTATATTGGTGTATTTGCTTATTCATATTAAATGTCTCTACATATCCATGTGAATGATGTAAGTATACTAACACATGTGTGTACATTATTTTAAATTTAATGTCATGTTATTCTCCGTAGAATGTTTTTTCGTAAATTGTTTCATTATATACGATCATACTTCAAAGTTTAAGAGAGAAGACTTGCATTGTCAATTCTGAGGCTTTTGGTTTATCCAAATTTCAGTCATTGATGTTTAGTAAATAGGAATCTATTCTGTGGATTGTGAAAAAAATAGAACATATGTTTTACGTGCCTTTTTTTCTATGTCTTATGCCATGATCTTCAGGGGAATAATACATTTTATTTTATTTTATTTTACTTTATTTGCTTTATTTTATTATACACATATTTATTACCTTCAGTCTTTATGACCTTTCAGCCTTTCATATTTTATATCATTTTCAGCCTTTATCACCAACATCACTATTCCACAAATTACTCAACTACTACAATTAACTTCATTTTTGTACACAAAGTCCCTTGTAAAACGATTGTACTACCTCGATTCTCCCAAAAGCTAAAGGCATCCACGGGCATGCTTCGCTTGACTAGCCTTCCTCGCTCTGGTTGTAAATCTGTCGCTATCTCCTTAATTATTCTCAATTGGCGAAAATAAAGCGATCAAAGTATTAGAGTCGGCACAACCAAGCTGGTGAGCTGGACTTGTTAGTGATCCTTAAAGGCTCCTCACTTTCGGCTCTCGGGAGTAGCCAGCGAGCGCTCACAGAATTTCGAGTAGGCGGAATAAGTAAGTTAGATTCCATTTGAGGACCGTCAAACATTCGGTGCGTAACGTACCTGGAGGGTTTCTTGGGCTCATCGAGTGAAACGAACATTCGACGCGCACCTCCATCTCTCAGGATTCGGCGAGCACTTGCTTGGAACTCCCCGAAAGTGGAATGTGCGGAGCCTTACGAACCCCACTCGCCAGCTTGGCTTGCACCCGTTGTAAATCTTTCTCGGTCTCATTGTACCTACAAGGAAGCAAATAGCAGTGGCGACGAACAACAACCAACCTGATTCACGCTAGTTAACCCAGGTCTCCCGTGAGTACCTAGCTTTAACGCTCGGGAGTTTGAGTGCTCGTTAGAAGATCGAGATGCTGCAATTGTGTTACATGATGCTGACTATAAAAAGCTTTACTTGTAATAGTTGAGTGGTTTGTAGATTGACAATGAGAGTGAAAATAAAGAGAGAAATAGAGAGTGAAAATAAAGAGAGTTAAAATAACGTATATAATGGAAAATAAATTTTTTAAAAATGTATTACTGACTTGCGGCTGGCATGTGTTGGAACTCAAGCAGTGGCCGCACATCTTGTCGATCTTGGTCGATCCGGGGCCCTATAATTCCCATATAACGTGGTGGGGACCATTACAGTGGCGCGCTCTAGAGCATCACCTTCTTACACGAACTGAAATACGCACTGCTACCAACGTTATTTAAAACGTGCGTGAGTTCTCGCGACGCAAACACACGCGCTTGATACAAAAGATCGCGCCGCTGTTGGCGCTACCTTTTCTTTCATGCATGTATTATAATGAATAAATGAATTTTAGAAGATAAACACATAGTATTTAACTTCTTTTGTTATTTATTTCAGAAATAGCTCATAATCAAAGTGTATTCTTATTCCTTGACCAATTTTTATGTGCGAAAGTTGGCGAGTCTCACCAGCAGCTGTATCCGGCGACACTAGCGTATCCTATAGTAGCAACCTTTAGCTTTGTCCCCAATTTTGATGGAGAGTTGCCGGGCCCTGAGTGCGGCGCCGATTTCTGAAATAAATTACAAAAGAATTTAAATATTATGTGTTTATCTTCTAAAATTCATTTATTCATAATAATACACGCATGAAAGGAAAGGTAGCGCCAACAGCGGCGCGATCTTTTGTATCAAGCGCGTGTGTTTGCGTCCCGAGAACCCACGCACGTTTTAAATAACGTTGCATATTTCAGTTCGTGCGTATTTCAGTTCGTGTAAGAAGGTGATGCTCTAGAGCGCGCCACTGTAATGGTCCCCACCACGTTACGTATATGGGAGTTATAGGGCCCTGGCCGCGCTTCCCCCGCCCAAGATCGACAAGGTGAGCGGCCACTGCCCGAGTTCCAACACACGCCACACGCAAGTCAGTAATACATTAAAAAAAGTGTAGGGCCCTGGCGCCGCTTCTGCGCCGGCAAGTGTTTGGGGCGCGGCGCGAGCCGGGCCGGCGCGTGGGCGGGGGGTGTTTAGCCGCGGGGCAGCGGCCCGGTCACGGCCTCTGGCGCCGCGCGCCGCCGCCGCCGCCGCCGCCGGGCTTTTACGCGCCATTAACGGGCTGTCGCCGCCGCTCGCCCCAGGTGGCCGGCGGCATCGCGTCGCGACGCGTCGCGACGCCAGGGGCGCTCGCCCTCCGCTTGTTCGAGTCCGCTCGCGCGCCCCGCCGTCCGAAGAGGTGGCCTGGAAAGCCTCTTAAAAATTGCGACGCCGGACGCCGCCGCTGCCGGGCCGACGCCGTCCAAGCAAGTCCAAGTCGCTGCTCCGTCGCCGCGCAGTGGGTGGGAAAGATAAGATGTGCGAGCAATATCTTGCTTTTGCGGTGATGTGAGAAGCATTGTAACTATTCAAAATATGTGATGAAGTGCCAATTTTGAAAAACGAACGAGTTTTTCTTTTAAAATGTATTTCGACTAAAATTTTAAAGTATTTTTTTACTGGATAAATCTACTACGTATTGCTAATTTCTTACGAATTTACGTTCAATTCGTCAGCAAATATGTGTACCATTTTAAATGTTGTTATACAATAATAGGCATAACCTGTTTTGTGCAACTAAGAACATATTTTCCTTATTAAACGTGGTGAATTAATATTTATCCATTTGGAAGCATGCTTACAAAAGTTGTGAAGTTTATGAGAATTGTACCAAAAGGTCGCTGCATTTCAGAGGTGTGTGCATTTCAAACTAGTGATATCTTAATGAAAGTAGTAGTGTCAGTTAACAAGCAATTTTTTCGAGTGGAAGGAGTCTCCAATTATAAAAATTGTTAAGGAAGTGGTATAGAAAAAAAGGCGGGGTAGTTTACAGGTGGAGTAGAAAATGAAAATAAGAGTAGTAAAGTACTAAACGTATAAACTGCGTGTGTAGGCTTGGAGGGCGGCGGCGTCGCTTCCGCGTGGGCCCACTGTGCCGCTCCGCCGTCGCCCATTACGCTGAGAGCTCCCTTTGTGCGGCGCCGGGACGCCGGTCGCGACAGGGGTGGGGGCGGCAGGTGGGGGGGGGTGCCGCGGCCCAAGGTAAACGCCGCAGCGACGGAAGCACGGGGGAGCGGGTGGGGGTGGGGGGCGTATTGAGGAATGAGGTGGCGAAATGGTCTGCGAGTCGGAGGAAATAGGATGGAAGAAGGTGCTTGTGCTGGGAAGGAGGAGAAGGTGAAGGAGGAAATGATGGGAATGAAATAGTGTGCAACTAGGGCGACGCGCTGGTTTGTTCGGCGAAATGAGAGAGGAGCAGCGTGGCCGTATTGTGTTGCGAATGTAAGGCGATGCGGGTAGAGTGAGGGATCGTGCAAGGAAGTTACAAAAGGAGACGGTGCGGAAGGAGAGAAATCGATTGTCACCGGTGCGGGGGAAGAATCTAATTTTCAAACATTTGAGAAAACAACCTTGCGAAATGCAACTTTCTTCTTGTGAATGTAGGGTTGTCAGAACCACGCGATACCACGCGACACCCTTTTCAGTATTGTTAATGACAGAAAAAATATAGAAGGAGAGAATAGGTGACAGAGAGAAAGAGAGAGAAGGCTCAAGGTAGAGGTGAAGAGGTAAGAGGGTGAAAATGTTAGTCGTACCCAATGAGGCGAAAGTAAGACTTCGCGTGTCTCCGCTCAAGCAATTGGAGATCGCCGAAAGAGCAAAGCTAGCGGAAGGCAATAGCGAAGTGCTGATCCCTCTAAATGAGCTGAGAAGTTGCCAACATCAGCTGCGCGAGACGAAAATGAGAGGGCATAAATGAAAAGGATGGGACTGAAGTATAGTTAAATTGTTCACTTGATTGTACTGAGAAACTGTATATTTCAAACGTCAGAGGGCAAGAAAAGGAAAAAAAGATGGTAATGGAAAGAAACGTTGACCAGGAATATTGAAGTGACAAAGGAAAGGAAATGTCGTAAAAAGAAGTAACGATTAAAAGATATGGTTGAAAATTAGGAGAACCAGTGTGAGATAAATTGAAATTGGGGCAGGGCCAGAGCCACACCTTGTTCAGCCCATCCCAGGTGCTTGTTATTACTGTGGGTGCAAAGAGGTAAATTACGGTTGAACATTATTATACGCTGTGTGACTTGACAATCAATATGCATGCAGAAAATTTTTAAAAAAAAGAAAGAATAGAGCCGCGTAAAAATTCTTGTGATCGTATTGTGTATATCCTATTGTGGTACATTTCGCATAATTATACCAACTAGGCTTGTACAATACCAAGAATACTATGTCAAGTAAATACTATTCCAAGTGCTTATACAATGTATTCTGTGGCCGGAGTTCATGAGACCTCAACTACACTGAGGACACTTTTTTGGCAGCTTTTGCGATATATCGGCCATGCTCAGACGACAGCACGCTCTGCAATGAAAATTGACTCCCTGGGGAAGTCCGTAACGTAGCAGGAGAAACGTTGGTAACACCGCGGAGGAAGTACCGTCTTCCTCCATCCCATATTTCTCAGACCAGACTTTGGGTCCCTGAGGTGTAAATCGAGTGCGTTCACCAGTACGCCACATGTGCCCCCAAGGGGCAAGAGAGGTCGCGTGCAATGCAGATGGCGAGCGTGTGCGAGCGGAGGAGTTCCTCTGGAAAAGGGACAGGGCGCGGCGGGTGTGGTGGGGAGGGGCGGGGCGAGGCAGGGCGTGGTGGGGAGGGGGCGGGGCGTGGTGGGACGTGGTGGGGCGGGGCGAGGCGGGGCGAGGCGAGGCGAGGCGGGGCGAGGCGGGGCGGGGCGAGGCTGGGCGAGGCGAGGCGGGGCGAGGCGGGGCGAGGCGGGGCGAGGCGGGGCGAGGCGGGGCGAGGCGGGGCGAGGCGGGGCGAGGCGAGGCGGGGCGGGGCGAGGCGGGGCGAGGCGGGGCGAGGCGAGGCGGGGCGAGGCGGGGCGGGGCGAGGCGGGGCCAGGCGGGGCGAGGCGGGGCGGGGCGAGGCGAGGAGAGACGGGGAGAGGCGGGGCGAGGCTGGGCGAGGCGGGGCGGGGCGAGGCGGGGCAAGGCGGGGCGAGGCGCTCGATCGCTGGCAGAGCGCGCTGATGGATGAGGGTGCGCCGCGATGTCGCTCGGGAGTCGCTCGTAATAAGCGGAAAATGTAAGTGGAGCTGTGCGCGACCGCAGGGCGAAGAGGCGAAGGTTTGACGGCGGATGAGCGAAAGGCGAGATGGCGGTATTGAGCCGCGCTCAACAGATGGAAGCCGGCTTTGCTGGGCGAATAAGTAGGCGCGGGGGGGAGGCCGCGATGGGGGGCGTGAGGTGGAAAAGGCACGGCGGGAGGGGGCTGTTAATTCGGGATAGGAGGGACAATGGGGGGTGGGGTTGGCCTGGTGGCAGCAACCTTCTGTGGCCGACGGCGCAAAGCCTCTTGCCCTCTTTTTCATTGTTTCTAGCGCCCTGACTCGCGAAAAGGAGATCCTATTAACTCTTTGTGCTTTCTCTGGCGTGCGGTGGATGTTGTCTTACGAGAACGGTCGGCCCGGCCTATAACAGCCCGAGAAAATCGATGGCTTGGGGTTTTTAAGGGCAAGTTCTAACGTTGGAGGACGAATTGGCGGAATTCTACGCGCCATTTCTTGTAAAATTGAATTTCTTTCTTCGTTGCCGGACTCTTGACTTCACTTTTTCTTGGGAGAAAAGATAAGGAAATGAATCCGCAAAGTTTTGAGATATTCATTTCGCGGGGCGTTGCTACGAATCTGTCGGAGAGCCGAAAGGGTCTCCGGGGACAGGAAGTTCTCTCTGGGCACAAAATTACAACAACTGTTAATTCCATTGCCTCCAAGTTTCTCCTTACAGCTCTTTCCTTCTTGTCTTATGGATTTCCTCACGAATATTCACAAAAGTTGGAAGAGAAAAATCCGAGTGTATAATGCATAACCTTAATTTTCTTTTCTATATCACTGCAACATCAATTTCTATTATTTTTCACCAATAATCGGGTATTGAGTTTACAATTGGTGTGAGATACACTTTGTGTACATAATGTGGTACATTGAAACGTGAAGCTTGTTTTCATATGAGACACCTGATGATGGTAATTCGGAATCCCTGAGTAGCAGTATTTTTATGTACGTAAGTAAAATTTTATAATAGAGCTTTACAATCATTTTGACCATTGGAACACGTTCTCTAGAGTTTTGAACCACTTGTAAGTTGGATTTAATTGGTAAAATCTCTTTTTTTGTAACTTAACAAATATTCCAACATTGTCTATTTTACATTGCAACCACTCATCAAATTGTGTCAATTTAAAAACTATAGAACTTCAATATTTATAAAAGATGAAGCATATTTGCAATTTAAAAATGATAATAACTGAGTCTCTATATCACTTTGGTATCAAAGGAAGTTCCAGAACTAGTCGTTAAACATATCTGTAATCATTTTCCTATTCATTTCATTTACAATCGTCATTAACACTTTACTCTTTTGTCAGCAACAAGGCTAACCATTACCTCAGGACAAGCGATTGCCTTTCCTATGTCTGCCTCGCGAGGCTTCCAATCTACAGTTGGCTGCAGGCGACCCAGCGCCCTGGCGGCAATTAGGTCTGCATTCTGCGGAGGAGCCCGGTGTTGGGTCTCCAATAGCGCCAAGCCATTGCGGCGCCTCAAGTTCCTCAGTCGGGCGTTTGCGCCGCATTCAGACGGACGCCCCCCCCTCCCCCCCCACATTGCGTCGCGAGTTCGGAAATGTGGAGCGCTCCGAATCCCCCTCCGAAGTTTCTGCCTCGCTGATCGCCCCGAGACGCCGCACCTCACTTCGATCTCCTTTCATCCTCTTGTTGCGGGGAGTGTTTGGAAATACGGGCGCGTTTCCTTTCATCTTGTCCGTCCTGTGTATATATCGTCTTCAGCTTTCGACCTTTTGTCTTGTCGCTTGAGTTATTCATGACACACGAGTTACTGTTAGCTGGAGAATTTTGTCTGTGGAATTGGGCTCTTATGGAATCAAAATATATAGTTTTAGAATATCCAGACAGTATAGGGTTAATCCATTTTAAGTGGTCCAGCTTATCCATCTTCAGTGATCCATTTTAAGTGGCCCAGCCCGACCATCTCGAAAAAAATTCATATTAATAACATAAATACCATATATACATAAATTGCCTAATGTTTTGACTGTTCAAAAAGTTTTTAACTTTTTTATTGTACCTGGTTTACAAATTTAAGGTAAAACAAATGGCGGCCATGTTTGTTTTACGCCGCGCGCCATTTTTCGCGTTTGTAAACATTTACTCTTTTCTAAATATATCGGCTCTGGGTTGTTCTAGTATTCTAGAACCAACAGCACTGATTTACTATACTTTGGTCTACAAACTGAAATTGTATTCACATACCTTCTACGTTTTTATTTGGGGAGTATTTTCAATCAAATCTATGAAACGCAAATGAACGAAACTCGATTTTCTAAGAGTAATTTCTCAAAGAAGGAATAGAACCACAACATTAATTTTTACACATAACAGTATAGTTATGTGTAAAATATTATTGGTAAGTAAGGTACCACTTTAAAATGACATCTTCTTAAAAATTGTAATGTTGGATTTTTTCCAATTTTTTAACTGTAATATCTTTGTTGAGGGACCAGATACAAATAAGAAAACTTACACACATGCTAGATCGCTGAAATACCAAACCTCAGTAAAAATTGCAACTTTAAGATTTAAATCTCAGTGTTTTAAACAATTGTAAAATTGCGCAAAAAAGGCTTAATTTCCACTTTGACGATGCGTTGTGCGAAGTTGTAATCATATTATTTTGAAGCTATTTTAAACTAAAACCTACATTGATTTAAAATAGTTAATTATACTTTATTATTAACAAACATAAAAGTGGCCATGTATATAATTTTCAATATTGCGTGTTCAACTTTACCTTAAAACAAACTTACATCATGGCATCTTCGTTTGTAATTGAAAATATGGTCTTCTTGATGTCAAAAGACCGTGTCAAAAGACACGGCTAATACAAAACGTATTTATAAAATCTATAAAATTAATTCAGAATTTTGTTTATTTTTTCGTGTTTAAATTTGCTATTCTGCTTATTTCTGAACGTTTCTGCAAAGATACGGATAGTCATATAGTACTCCTGAGATGCAATTATTGCGACTGCAATTATTAACACTTTTTCCTCTGCGCGAAAGTCTTCAGTTGACTTAATATCCTTAGGAAAAACTTAATAAACAATTTTTGGCGAACGTCATTAGTAAAATCACCTGTACATCACACACTCCATTTTGGTCCGAACGGTCACACAATTGTGCACAAAGCCACATTATTGTCTTTCATATTGACGGAAACGGATGACAATAATGAAGTCACAAACTTATAGACGATTCAAAAGGCTGTGTGATCTCGAAAGCGTGTTAAATCCTCGGCCCATCGCGTTGGTTCTCTCAGATACACGAACCTTAGGTTGTTGATATTCTAAGAAATGATAAGAGGTGCAGGGTCAAATTTGGCAATTGCTTCGACTTCAACCAAACAACAACAATTTCAATATCATCACTGTCCGTAAACCTTGGAGAACCTGGTTTTTTTGCAAACAAATTAAAATAAGGTATGGATCAGCGCTTTATGCTTGCATCGCCGAATTATTGAACATTAAAAAGAAGATCATACAAAATCTATACTTTCGTGTAAACACCGAGCTGAGTAAAATGATTTTAATATTTTTGTATTCCTTTGTTTTTATTATGTGTTGTATCAGCTGTATTGTCTACGCTATTGGCAACCGGTTTTTTCTATACATTTTTGACAAGGTACATGCGAAGTGTGCGAAACGTTGAGCTATTAATAAATGTATAAACTACTATAGTCTTCATTCTTGGAATCTACCTGTAAGATTGATCCTATATGGTCCAAACCTACGTAAAGCTTACTATCTATCTACAATATTAAATCAGGATCAGCAGGAAGAACCAACAACAATTTCAATAATGAGAATAATAATAATAAATAATAATTATAATTATAATAATGAGAGTAATAATAATGAGAATAAAAATAATGATAATAAAAATATTTTTAATAATAAATATAATAATAACAGCCTTCGGTAATATTTTTTTTTAACAGATTGTTCGCATGGTTATAAATACAATGCAAAGATTCTTGAACTTCTCAGCCTTTTCAATGACCTGGGAGTTTAGGCAAGTTCTAACACAAATTGTGCGGAACAAATCGTAGAGCTCCGATCACTATCGGTACAACCTGTTCTTTAACGCTCCACATTCGGCTGATCTCTATTTCCAACTCCACTTGTATTTAAGACGTTTCTCTGCCTCCTTGGTGACGACGTTTTGATCGTAAGACACTGTAACATTTACAAGTAGACACGATTTTTTCTCGAAAAACCCGGATAACAATATCCTGTTTGTTTGCTACTATCGTGCCATCCATTTGACTTTGTTGGTCGTATAATATAGAGTCGAACATGGCACCGTTTTGGAGTGTTCGTACCACTTGGGACATGTGATTGGAACTTGGAGGGCGGTCCATATCTGACAGTGGAGGTAACTATACACCCTGTCGTGTCTTTTCAAGTATTCGGTCTTTTCTAGAATTGGACAAGCAGACGATATGATCAATGGTTTCACACTTGTTCCTGCCAGATACGGCATTTATCATCTTGGGAAATTTTGAGAACCACTTTATCATAATGTTATGTTCTCAACGCATGTTGCAGTTATTAGAACTGCTTCCGATTCTGGTTTCATTCTTCCCCTTTTCAGCCACATAAATGATTGATCTTTATTGATCTGCACCTATTCCATTCTTTTTATTGTCCATGGAATGGTTTGTCTCTCCGCGATTACTTTAACATTTTTTGTAAGTCACGTATCATGTTTAGTTGCATCAGAAGTTCAGTGTCTGTTTTATTCTGCAGGTCTTGCATAGTTTTCTTTGAAATGCTTCTTGCTTCACTAAGAATTCCTCTGTTTTCCATTCTTCGGTCAATTTCATAACCTGCCTCATTAGAGGGTCATTTAGATGACTGACTACGTACTTTCCCATCCTGACTATGACGTTGTGCCAGGAGGCTTCAATTTGTCGGAAGCATCTTCCTCCTTCCTTATGTGACACATAAAGTCTATGTACATCAGCTCGAGGGTGAGCGACATGATGCATTGATAGCAGTTTTCTGGTTTATCGATCCATGATGCGAATTTTTTCTCTCAGTCCAGTCCATGAATCTGAAACTGTACTCGACTGCAGGCACCACCAAACCACCAATTTCATATATTGTATTCCTGGAGTTCTGGGCGGACTGCAGAACGAGTCTCACTCTTCTGTAATACTCCCTACGAATTCTCTCTTTCCCAAAACTCTTGCCCAGACTTTAGTAAGTTTTACCTGGCTTAAGATCTTAAATCTTCGTGTGCATATAAACTTCAATGCTCTCAGACTTTGTTACTTTGTTATTATATTATACTTATATAATAATAATAATAATAATAATAATAATAATAATAATAATAATAATAATAATAATAAAGTAATAAGCCGATCAGATGGCCGAGATCGCTAAGGCAGTAGTGCCGGAGTGGTTTCGGACCAGAAGATCGCGGGTTCGAGTCCCGCCTCGGGCATGGATGTATTTGTGTATGTCTGTATGTGTTGTCCTTTCACCCCCATTATCATCGTATCATCATTTCATCTTCCATACCCCCAGGGCTAACAACCGTGGGGGATAAAAATCGGATCCAGCTAAAATGCTGGTCCCCCCAAAAAGTTGTTGCAAGCACCTGCCACCGCGATAATAAATAAAAACTGAGCCACGGTAAATGCAGGATGCTTGCATGCGTGGTCCTAGTCGGTCGATTAACGAAAAAAAAAAAATAAAGTAATATTGATATTCGTGCTTTTCCAAATTTTACGGACTTCACCTTACTACATTTCTTCACCTTAATTACGATAATCCTCTCCGCCTTCGTTTAGTCATGTAATATTCTCGGAACGACGGTCGTGTTTCCCCCTCGTATCAGACTTCTCTCTCGTTCGCGTCCACCAGCAACACCCCAAAAACCTCGCGAGGGGACGAGGCGAAATGATGGCCGAGATAGCGCCACGTCGTCCTCTACTTATTAAGTAAATGCCCACGCGTGCACCACAGTCAATATTCCAATACGGATGATAGGCCCACAACGCCTCCCGCTCGCCTCCCGCTCGCCTCCCACTCACCCACCACTCGCCGACCACTCGCCGACCACTCGCCCACCACTCGCCCACCACTCGCCCACCACTCGCCCACCACTCGCCCACCGCTCACTCACTGTTTCACCTACCACTCGCCCTCCCCGCTCGCCCTCCCCGCTCGCCCACCGCTCGCCCACATCTTGCCCACCGCTCGCCCTCCACTCGCCCACCGTTCGCCCACTGCGGGCCAATCGCTCGCCCATCACTCGCTCATCGCTCGATCACCGATCGCCCACCACTCGCCTCTCCCCTTCGCCCACTGATCGTTCACCGCTCGCCAACCTCTCCCCCACCGCTCGCTCACCGCTCGCCCACCGAGCGCTCACCCCTCATCCGTCGCTTGTCCATCTCTCGTCCACCGCTCCTTCACCGCTCGTCAACCCTTTGGGACCTGTTCAGCAGCTGCTCATCGCCCTCTTCTTTCTTATCGCTCACCATCTGCTCACTTCACCTATTCCTCTGCCCTGCACAGCTTGCTCTCTGCTCTCTCCCCACTGGCCACCCGCTCGGCCACCGCTCGCCCGTCCTCGCCCAACGCTCACCCACAGCTCACCTACTACTCGCCCACCGCTCGCCCACGGCTCCCCCACAGCTCACTTACTACTCGCCTACCGCTCGCCCACCGCTCACCCACAGCTCACCTACTACTCGCCCACCGCTCGCCCACGGCTCCCCCACAGCTCACTTACTACTCGCCTACCGCTCGCCCACCGCTCGCCCACAGCTCGCCCACCGCTCGCCCACAGCTCACCTACTACTCGCCCACCGCTCGCCCATCGCCTACTGCTCGCCCACCGCTCGCCCACCGCTCGCCCACAGCTCACCTACTACTCGCCCACCGCTCGCCCACTACTCGCCCACCACTCGCCGACGGTTCCCCCACAGCTCACTTACTACTCGCCTACCGCTCGCCTACCGCTCGCCCACCGCTCGCCCACCGCTCGCCCACCGCTCGCCCACCGCTCGCCCACCGCTCGCCCACCGCTCGCCCACCGCTCGCCCTCCGCTCGCCCACCGCTCGCCCACCGCTGGCCCACCGCTGGCCCACCTCTCGCTCACCGCTCGCCCACTGAACGCCCACCCCTCGTCCGTCGCTCGTCCACCTCTCGTCCACCGCTCGTCAACCGTTTGGAACCTGTTCAGCGGCTGCTCGTCGCCCTCTTCTTTCTTATCGCTCACTTCACCTATCCCTCTGACCTGCATAGCTTGCTCTCTGCTCTCTCCCCGCTGGCCCCCCGCTCGCTCGCCGCTCGCCCGTCCTCGCCCACCATCCGGGGCGCGGCGCGGAGGCGGTGGCGGAGGCGGAGGCGGGGGCGAGGGGCGACGTACGGGCGAGTGCGCGTTCACGCCGCGCAGATTCGTTAGCAGTTAAACGTGTTTAACGCCTCCGCTACGGGCGAGTTGCCGCCTCAGCCGCTGCCGCCCCCGCCCCCGCTCCCGCTGTCCCCATCTTCGTCGGCGAAAGCGTTTCCGTCGCACACGCCCCTTTCGCGCAGCTGCTGTCGCCCAGCGCTCCCTTCGGCGCGCCAGTCGCCTGCCCCCTGTGCGTGACCTGGCAATCCACGCTGACACGTGTTTAGTCCTGTGTGTTCGATTGGCAGCACTGGAATCGACTTTAACCTCCTTTTCTGTATTCTTCATCGCCGCTTTCCCTCTGATTTATTTTGTGAAACTCTTCGTTTACCCCCACTTAGAACACAAAGCGGTCACTGTCTATTCGTGGTCATTTTTTGATGCTTCTAAGTCTCTTTCATTTAAGGGAGCGCTTGGTGTTTTGCGAAGTGTCTTGATGAGCCATGATGGGATCGACAGTACTCGTGTGTTGTTAGTATGATTATTGTGCTCAGAATTCATCGCATTCGATTTACTTTTCATATTCGTTCTCTCCTTATTTCCCTTTTCTACTAGATTAGTTCCTGTTTTGTTTTTGTTTTTTTGATAAATAAAACATACTCATCTACTTTAATATTACCGCAGTTTCTTTCATATTTTTTGTTAACCTTATAATCCTCCCTAACTTTTTTTTTTCTTTTTCTTCTTTTTGCTCTCCTCCGCTGTCGTCCTCTTTCCCGATGCCTCGTCGCCCTTGTCGCCCTCACAATAATCACTTCTCCTCTCGCGAGATTTCATCACTCTCAGTTCGCCTTCCCCAACCACCGGCGCAGCTCTCAGAGGCCGACCGGCGTCTCTGGCCGGGCGAGCGCTTTGTATCGCTCGCTGCGTCGCCGCTCAGCTGTCGGCCGCCCCCGCCGCCCCCGCCGCCCCCGCCGCCCCCGCCGCCCTCGTTGCGCCCGCCGCAGAGCGCCGAGTGCGGTGCGAGGGACACGTCCCGCCCCAGAGCGCTCGCTCCTGCCGCCTTCGCGGCGCCCGCTGACAGCCTCATCGCCCGCGCATTCGGGGCCGGGGGGGGGGGGGCGTGGCGGAGGAAGAGCGACACGCCCCCCCCCGCCGGCGGCTCCCGCGTGTGTCGGTCACCCGCGTGCCCTTTGGCTGCCGCGACCTGCTTTTGTTCTCTGCGGAAATGTCGGGCTTTGGGGAATTGCTTGCCATCCTGCCCCTTCCTCGGCGCCTTTCCTGTCGCTGCGCCCCGCCGCGCCGTGTTCATCTTCTCCCCACCTCGCCTTCATTCTCCGCCTGCTACATGCCACCCTCCCTCGAAGACAACATAGGTACCTCCAGCGTCTGTACCTCAGCGCCGTGTTATTCAATTGAATTGAATTGAATTAATGCCTTATTTTACGTGGCGAGACTCAGGCCATTAGGCCTGCTCTTCCGTCTGACCACGTAAATTTCGCTACGCTCCTTTCACCAACTAGCAGAGAAAGAAGGTATTTCTTGGGCGAGAAACAGGCGATTTGAATTTGGCTCAGAGGCGTCATTTAGGCTTGAGGATCTTTTACATGCAAGTAAATCTACTAACATGGGACAGCCGGCTTTACTTCCCCTCCGAAGGAAGGCGTACGAAGGATTTTTTCGCCCTGAAAAATCCACGGCTTCGATCGGGTTTGAACCCGCCAACTTGGGTACAACAGTCCAGTTATTCAGTACTGCATCACTGCCTCCGTTTTTTTCCTTTCTCTCTCCTTGTCTGCAAATTTTACTTCCGCCTCTGCCAAAGCTCATTCTCCCAAACCCACTAATTCTGCCGCATTTTCCCAGATCTAACTTTTCTTTTGTCTTTCCTCCTGTATTGTTTGGTGCAGGGCCGGATTTATGCATGTGCTGACAGTGCTGCAGCACAGGGCACTCCACCAAAAAGGGGCCTCCACCAAATAAAAAATTTAAAAAATTTTATTTTGGTCTATTTTTCTGCAAAAACTTTTTAATTTCATTGTTATGTAGTAATTTGTATTTTTTTAAATTTAGATTTCGTGATGCATTTTTAGTCTCAAGAATATCTACTTATTTAGTATGTATTCAAAGTTATTTATGATTTATTCAGTATTAAACGCACATAATCTAACCGAATATCGTGTTTCAAACATGATCACCGGTTTCGACTTGCTCTATTGGCTAAGCCGATCTGATTTTATACTATGAATAACGTAACTTTTATTTTGATTAGATATATTTGAATTTGAAAGTTTATAAATGCAATAAATTTATTGAAACTTTACTTTTACTGAGATCGTATTTTATCTGACTTCATTTACTAATCTGGGACAACAGAGTATGTAATACGTAGAAAAGGACAACGGAATGTTCGTTTGGTTCCATTAGATTATGGAAATTCTGCAAACGTTCAGTTAACAGCTGCTGAAGAATTTCGAGTGAAAAGTTACCTTCCAGTAATTGACCAGTTTTTAGTTTCTTTAGATCAACGTGTCTCTGCGTATGGAATAATTTCTTCTCGGTTTGGTTTTTTATCAAAATTAGGCAACCTTAGTTCAGATGAAATAATCAAGCACGCAACAAACCTTAGTAAAATTTATGTAGACGACGTCGATGAAAATCTTGGAATTGAGTTGATCCAATTCAAAGAATTCATTAACCAATGAACAAGATGAGCAATCTAACAAGATGAGCAATCTAAAACCGCCTTAAGTCGGGAACATTTTATGTATAACTTAATAATTGAGAAGGGAATACAAGACGCGTTTCCGAATGTAGAAATTATTTTAAGAATTTATCTTGTGTTAATGATAACAAATTGTACAACGGAAAGATCATTTTCAAAATTAAAACTTCTAAAAAATAGATTGAGAACTAGTATGACAGAAGAACGACTTAATTATCTTTCTATTTTGAACATCAATTTTGATATTCCAAAAGAATTATCTTTCGACGATGTAATTGAAGAGTTTGCGTACAGAAAAGCAAGAAAAGTTCCTGTAGTTTAGTTATTGTAATTAAGTTGTAATGTGTTGTAAATATTCGGTTTATAAATAAAATATTGTACGCAAAAATTATTTGCAAAAAAATTTTTTTTAATTAAACATATTTGACACATAGATTTTATTTTGTCAGCCGCCAACTGCATATAATATATATGGGGGGGGGGGGGGGCCTCCACCAATAATCAGCACATGGGCACCCACCAAGTTAAATCCGGCCCTGGTTTGGTGCGCTCTTCCTGCTGAACATGACCTCTACCTACCCCTGCTTGAGATGCCTCGCCCGTTCTCGCTTGCAACTTGCCGCCTCGTGTCCCCATCCCCTCGCAGGCGAACACGCTGGAACCGTTTTTGCAAAACGGCGAGCGACTGCTTTCTTCGCCAGGAAAGTGGATTTGCGATATGGTTCCGTGTTGAGTACGGAAGGATGAAAGTCACAGAGAAGGGTGGTGACGACCTTATTCTTTGAGAAACGTACGCCACTCTCGCTAGAAAAAGGAAAAAGAATAGGGGAAACGGCCGCGCTACCTGGAGAGATAACAAGAAGGGCGTGGTTGGGTCGCCCTGTCGAATATGCTCACTGTGGCGTCGTTATTTGTTCGTGAGAGGTTCGGCTTTATAAGCTCGCTCGCCTCCATTAAGGGGGTCATTCAGTCTCGGAATAGGGGGCAGTTTTACTTGTGCTGATTCACCTGTGCTGGTAAACGCGAAGATCACTGGTCCCAACCCCACAGGTAATACTAGAACGAGCGAATTAATCCGTGCACTTCTCATGAACTTCGGGATACAGGCGCATGATGTAACATACCCTCAACGTGGGGAGGGGCTGTTTTATTGTAGAAGTTTGATGAAAATGAATCAATTGTTTTTTGGATGATTAACTTGTGTTAATCGTCCAAAAAAGAAGTAATTTTTGTTAGATTGATTGTTTAAAATCAGAAAAAAATAAATATTTCTCGGTGTATTAGCAAAATTCACACATCCTAATCTTAAAATATTAATATTAGTAATATAAATGCCATTTTTAAGCCGGTCCAGTGGCCGAGAACGCTAAAGCAGTAGTGCCGTAGCAGTCTCTGAACATATCGCGGATTTGAGTCCCGCCTCGGCCATGGCTGTGTTGTGTTGTTTTGTGAGTCTCTGTATGTTTGTGTGAGTCTTGTGGTAGGAAATGGTGTGGAATTTACGACATTTGCATCATAATAATAGATTTGTGGCGTATTTTAAACTGTGCATCGAATCTATTAGTATTGTGTGTGTCTATTTCATCATTCATCATCATCATCATCATAATTTCATCCCATCCCTCAGTGTTAACATCGCCCTGGAGTATAAAAATCAGCATTAAAATCCAAAAAGGCACAGTTTTCTCTACACATTTGCAAGGCAATTACCTGACTTCATGTCCTTGGATTAAACATTTAAGAGTGAAAATGAAGTTGAAAGTGTGTAAAATGGATGTGACTTAAGGAACAACGAAAACAGCTGATCTAGTTTCTAAATTTTAAAATCTGCACACGACTGTCAACATGTATTTTGTTCCTTTCTGGAACACTTTTGGTTCAGTTAATTAAGTTTTGAATGTATAGCATGTAAGCAATCGATGTATGTCTTAAAAAAGGCGCCTGTGAAACACTAAAGGGGATATATCTGGTTCCATAAGAGATTTTCCAGAAATTTCATTCTCAACGTATGAATAGGAATAGGATATTAACTTCTGAAATAGCTTCTCGTCTGGTTATCACGGACTCACAAAGGAAGTTAGAAACCTATTTACTGTCGAATGGAATTAGAATAAAGATGAAATTTTCTGAATAGAACTTTAATATTTGGAATTAAACAAGAAATATGCTGAAATTCTGAGATTTAAAATGCACCACTTCAAAACAAATATATAATAATTGTGTAAATACAAATAATATTTAGGTGATTTCATAATTTAGAATCGAATAGTTTGAATTTTACATTTTCTCTCTGTACTCCGAACGTAATACATATTTGGACTTGAAACATGAAATCTGTCTAACAAGCAAAATTATGTTTAGACCCCTTATCATGCAAATTGGAAATTATCTGATGGATGTATATCATGAAGGCAATTCGTTGTCCTCTCAGATTAAAATACCTATCATTGTTCGCAGTTGCAATTCCAATCATTGCATGATATATTGCAATAAACAGATTTTGGTACACTTCAGAGAATCTCATTATAATGATCGCTTTGTTACATCATCTGCGTTTCTTTCGTTTTTGTACACTGTGATTGTAGCAGTTAATTGTGTGAATGCGTACAATAATTGTTCCGATTGCTACTATTTTAATGCTTCCTACGCGCTTATTTTTGTGTCTGCACCCATACATATATTTGGAAGTGCTTGACAGTGATTTCTAAATAACTGTATTTTTAAAGCTGCGTGTGTTTCTAAACAAGAGAAAAGTTATTATCTACAGGAAATTTCATAAAAAGAGCAAGTAGAGCAGAATTTAATTGAATCGGGCTGAGGAGAAAGGGAACAAGTCATTTTTGCACCTTTTCAGGAGGAAAGAAACATTAAATAATATTCACACATGTTATATTACCCTCTCGGTAGGAATTCACTATGATAGCCTTAATACTGTTATGAAGTGATTCCTTTCTTCACAGTACAGTTTGCCTTACCTTAAAGAACAAGTTTTCAAATTTTAAAAAATGTTAAAGCATTTTTTTCTCATTCACATTCTCTCTCTCTCTCTCTCTCTCTCTCTCTCTCTCTCTCTCTCTCTCTCTCTCTTTCTTTCTTCTTCTCTCTTTTTCCCTCTTTTTTCTTTTTTCTCTTTCTTTCTTCTTCTTTCTTTTTCCCTCTTTTTTCTTTTTTCTCTTTCTTCTTCTTTCTTTTTCCCTCTTTTTTCTTTTTTCTCTTTCTTTCTTCTTCTCTCTTTTTCCCTCTTTTTTCTTTTTTTCTCTCTTTCTCTCTCTTTCTCTCTCAGTATTCTTTGTTGTATTACTTTTCGCACATTTTCCAAGGAGTTGATCGTTTTCTGCAGTTTTCATATCAAGTTAATTCAAGTTACGTTTTTCATTTTATTTGGAAGATCAATACTTTTTGTACACATATTTCACAACCGGTGCGTTAAAAAATTGTTTACGCACTTCTTATGTAACTTGCTATTTTTGTTCGGCGCTCTATGACCTGTAATAAAAAACAATGCTGAAAGAGAACATAAAATGAAAACTTGCATGTTTAAATATTATAAAATGATTTATAATTGACAGCGTAGATTGAGTCGAGGGCTTTTTAAAAATAATAAATTGAACATTTATTACGAATTTGCTAGATTTTTGAGAAGGTGAAGCTTGTATTCCAGTATTTTCTTCAAATATCTACGAGATTTTCAAAAAAGCGGGTCACGATTCTCGTGAAACCATTCTTTCATCTTTGCCGTTGTATCAAGAAATGAGATTAGTAATTTTCTGTCATTTCTACGCTCTCTGATCACAACCTTTGACAGTTCTGCGAATTTTGAGTTACTTGTTATACGCCGAGTTTCTGTCCAGCGGAACAGATAGACGCTGACAGATGTGTTATGAAGTTGGCAAATTCCAGGTGAAAAAAACGCCCGCCAATGATGAAATTCCTCTGTCCCTCGCCGTACGTAGCTTTCGCTACGTAGCATCCTCGTATCACATTGCGATTCCTTTCAATACCCCCACCAATCGGGGAGCATCCAGAGGCATCGGGGTGGGGGGTGACAGACGGAGGGAATGCCTCGGCGACGCGACATGGAGTAAGCAACAGAGTGTACGCTGTGACTAGAAAAATGAAGGAAATAGCACAGAGGTTCAAGGCAGCGTAAGTGTATTTTCAGAGAGTTACATGGACGCAGTGTTGCCATATCGGCGGAATTCCCGCCGTTTTCAGCGGATCATTGAACTCGTACGGCGGAAAAAAAAAATAGTTTCGCGGACAGCGGAATAAACGGCGGAAATTAATAAAGTTAGTAAAGCAGTAAAATTAGTAAATCATCAGTTTTCGATAACCTTTATTAATAAGCTATTTTGCACAGATGTATATTTTTAAAATTTCTAAATCCATGTTACTAGCAAGAATAAATAATCTAATACTTATATAATAAATTATATAATACCTTAAATCAATTGTTATTATTTTGCAAATTTTCACCCAAGTAATGCATTCTATATTATCTAAAAATTTAATTGCAGGTTCAATAAAGCCACTATATTTCCCAATCATATTTTTTGTTTTAATAGAAAAAAGTAAATAATTAAAATATGAAAAAATAATTTATTTTACGTTTAGCGGATTTAGGCGGGAAATTTAAAACCAGTTCAGCGGATTTTCGGCGGAAACTGAAACGAACATGGCGGAATTTCTCTAAACACATCTGGCAACCCTGCATGGACGTGCCCTAGCCAAGTATTACATCGATGGATTTTCCTTGTCTCCGTATACTAGATCGAAGCAGAGAGTAGGCCGTTACGCTACCTAGAGTGATTGAAGTATTTTGAGATGGGTGCACCAGCACCCAACAAAACACCAGCCGGTATAATCAGATAACCAAAGAGGAAGTTCATTACGATAACACGTGAAGAGGGAAGCGTATGAAAGCTAAGGAAGGGACTGTAGAGGAAAGGCGGGAGAGGAGAGAAAAAGATGGGCCCGACGAGGGAGGGGAGAGGGTGGCGGCGGGGAGGGGCGTTACAGAGATTGGCAGCGCTCTGGATAGAGCTTCCCGCGGTTCGCGATGCTTTATTCATCGGCGCGTCGGAACCGGGACGGCCGTTCCACGAAAATCGCGAATGGAACTGGCGTACTGCTCCGCCGCCCCGCTCCGCGCCGCGCCGCGCCGCCGGCAGCCTGGTGCCTTCCTCATAAAGTTGCAGCTCACGTGAATTAAGTTTAGGAGTGTGGGTAGTGAGAGAGAACATGATCAGAAGGCCATTCTGGATTTTATTTTCCTGGGAAGAGGGATACACATTTAACGTTCAAACATAGATAGAGTTGAATTACAACGTTAAAATTCTCAATTTATGCATACGCCATTTGCAAGGAAGTTTAGCAATAATTTTACGCCCGTTGATTTAATCATGGATATTGAAGTAATTACGCTGGAATTGAAATATTTTTGTATAAAAAAGATTTATTCTTTTTCTTAAACATACATGATGCTTACGAGAGTTTTTCAAGAATTTCTTATAATTTTCCATTTAATCCTGGAAGTTTTTTGTTTGTTTTTTCTTTGCCTTATTCTTTTGTTTATTACGTCTCGATTACTTATTCGTCGCTTATGATTAACTGGCCTTATGCTACTTTAATATGAAATTTCAATTTCTAGATTGGGGAAATGGTATTTCATTGGTATTATACTGCACTCATATTCTGTTGGTTTTGCAAACAAGAAGCATCGAATGCAGATAAATGGAACAACATTCTTACAAATAAGTCATATTATATCAATAAGAATCAATTTACTAATTTATAGAAAATATGTTGATTAATTTCAAATAATGTCAAATAATTTTATAATTTATATTCGTAGTTAATTTATAATTATATATTCGTAATTATTATTCCCTTAATTGCTAAGTAAAGAAGTTGGCGAAGCAGGTTGTGCGATAAACATCCTTCGAATTACACATCAAGAGTTTTGTTATTGGTTTACATTTCGTTAGAAACTTCCAACATTTTATAAAGTTTCTGACACACAGGACACATTGCAATGGGATGTATGAACAAATAAAAACTAATTACGCTGCTGAAACATTTCATTATACTCTCTGACTTCCACTGGCAGCTCTCTTTCTCCCTCCAAGCGCACGCTACTCGGGGTGGGGGGGGGGGCAGGGGGGCATGGTACTGCCCACTCGTGGGGACTGCACGCGCTAACGTATGCTGGTCGCGGTCGCTCCTGAATGCTGTTCTCGAACGTTCATGCATGTGTGCCCGGGCACCCACCCACGAGAGTATGCGAGTACCTATGTATTTGCGCACAGAAACGTGCGTGGTGCTTCTGGAATTCCTTGCTGTTCCATTGTATTATACGTGGGTCAAATGGGATAAACATGGTTTGTAAACTTTCCGCCCTAAGAAAACATTGAAGTCAATTACGTGACGACTCGTATATTTTGAGCCGTGGGTCCCAAGAGTGTTGGATGTATTCTTTACGTTACCTGTTAACATTTTTTAGTTAACTGTTGTAAAATTTGTTAACTTTGTTAAAAGTCCTTACATCTTTCTGGAGAAAGAAGTAGAGGAATATAGATTATGTAGTAAAAGAGAGGTCGACGAAAATGAAAAGCTGATTCTGGAGTGATTATTATATTATTATCATCTTTCTTATTTTCTTACTCTAATTCCTTAATGTTCACATCCTTTCTTCCTCGACTTTTTATGTTTTCATTTGATTTTTAATTTACATATTTATCTTTACTTTCTTTCTTTTTTCTCTTTCACTTTCTTTGACTAGTTTTTCCCCCTATTTTGGCCCCTGTCTATCTACCCTTCTATGTCTAATTCTCAGTGCGTCTCTCTCCTCTTCACTTATACCGCAGACTGTGGCTGATTACTTTTTTCTCCAAATTTCATCTATATGCCTGAATGTTCCTTATTCAGGGAAAATGTTATTTGCTGATAATCGTTTTTGAGCCGGGTCTGCGTTGTGTGTCAAATTTACCGAGATTGAGTGGTCAGGCTTATAATCTGGAAAATGAATTGCTCTTTGGGGAATTACGATGAAGAAGAGGATGTTTAATTTTATGCGTCGTCTGCACTTGAATATCAGTTTTCGTAGGATGTCTATTGAGCTTGAGAGAATTAGCATCGAAGTTGAAACCAATAAAATAGAACCAGAAAAATAAAGCTGATAAAAAAAAGAAAGCTGAAAAATAAAACCGTATATGACTGCTTTTGAAAATGATTGGCAGAGATAGCGAAATCTAAACTGTTTATTCAAAGTTACGAACCTTAGACTGTTCATTCTAACTTGCCAGTTTATGTGTGTCAAAGTGTAATGGTAAAACGTGCATTGCGTATTCTATACTAATTATAAGTAAAATTTGAACGTAAGAGTTGGAATTGTGTTAAATTGTGTTATCGGTGCATTATTCTTTAATTAAATGAAGACGTGATTAAATATGGTAACATATTTTCAAGAACAAACACATTATATATTTCGAATATTAATTAAACTTTTAAATTGAAGTTAAATATAAAGAAAAGTGTCAAATAGAAAAGGAAAGTCCATTGTATTATCTCATTTTTGGGGTTTTTACCCATGGAAAAGTGACTTAATCGCATTAGAGCCGTTGGAAATTTCGTGGTGTGTTCATGAAGTTACTTCTAAGATAAATAATCGCTTGCTTAGTACTTCGTCGAAAAAATGTCAATTTATTAGTTGGTCACGCGATTCTCGTAAGTGTTCGTAATTGGTGTATGTTGCTTTAGCCCTCACATGCCCTATAGAATAATATATTGGTTTTGTGTGCACATGAAACGATCCTAAATACGGAGGTCAGTTCCTAGCCGCACGCTCGCCAGTACCTTTCGTGTCACCATTCACCCCGAACTTCCAATGCCGTAAAGCATTCAGCGGAATGAATTGCCTTGGAGGGCTCTAAGAATAGCCCTTTGGCCGCTCCCAAGGCCGCAGAGGTGGCTTCACGTCCACTAAAAACAAGCCGCCGCCTTTTCGCAGTAAGCTCACAATATGACCTCGCGGGGGCCATCGCTGCCCGGCAAAGCGGAGCTGAGCCGGCTGCGGCGGCGGCGGCGGCGACGACGGCTGGGGAGGCAGTGAGAGAAGGGAGATGCGGCTGCGATAGGGGTTGGGGGGGTGTGGTGGCGAAGGCGCAGCTGAAGCGCTGGCGAGGGCAGTAGCGGCGACGCGGGACTGGCGGCGGAGACTGGCGGCGGAGGGGACTGGCGGCGGAGGGGACTGGCGGCGGAGGGGACTGGCGGCGGAGGGGACTGGCGGCGGAGGGGACTGGCGGTGGAGGAGACTGGCGGTGGAGGAGACTGGCGGCGGAGGAGACTGGCGGCGGAGGAGACTGGCGGCGGAGGAGACTGGCGGCGGAGGAGACTGGCGGCGGAGGGGACTGGAGGCGGAGATGGTTGTGACGGTGGCGGCGAAGCTGAGCTGTGACGACGAGAAGGGGGCAGCAGACGGGGCCAGGGGAGGCGACGGACGGGGCGGGAGGGAGAGCGGGTTTGGCCGCCGAGGTGGCGGGGGTGATGATACGGAGGTGGCGTTAAATGATTGAAGGCGAGAGCGCGTCCACCTGGCAACGAGGGCGGCCGCGCCGTTACCGGAGCTAATCGCCCTCCGGTTGGAGGCACTGGCCAACTGCCTAAACAGAGAGATACGCTCGCTTCAGAAAATAGTTACGTAAGCTACACTAATGAGTTTTTAAGGATAGCAAAATATTATCACGAAATTATCTTTATAAAGTCATATTTTTCCAACAGCATTGGTGCAAAAGTTCGTCATGTTTGTTATAAAACGTCATTTTGCTCATGTGTCATTCATCTTCCTCTTCTTTTTACAGTCGGAGAGGAATTGACGCAAAAATGTAATTTCTTAAAACTCGCCATGTCAGATTGGCAGTCAGATCAGTATAGCAAACGTGATGCAGAAAGTACACTGTAGAGCATAATAACTAGATATCTTACTAAAATCTAGTAATACATTAAACGTCGCGAATTTTCGGCCATCCGTTTATTGATTTTTGCACTATTCGCATAAAACACTCTTCTGGCGTATGGGAGGTAGTAACATTCGCCAAATTTTGTATCATTATAGAAATTATAATTCATTTTATTCTGCTAAGAGTAGTGCGTGGAAGCCTTTCTTACGTTTACAAATGAACTTAGACATGGAGGGGATCATTCCTGAAAAACAACAAAAGCGTCGTAGACATCAATCTTACATTGTAAATCCATCAACGTTCGTTACATTTTCACTCCAGATGTAACTATAAAAAATTTAGGCCATAAAAGAGTTTAAAAACTCACATTCATTTGTGGATCAACTCGGACAAAGTAGCATCATCTGCGGCGTTATCCGTGACTACATTTATTTCTACGTGGATGAGGACGCCACAAGGGGCTAATTCTGCCTCACAACAAATGCGCGATCTGTCAACGTTACTGCTCATCACCACAGTTACACGCATTCAAAAGTTGATTTTTCGATAAAAATCTATGTCAATGTTTAGTTCATAATTGCGCTGCAAATTTTTTGAAAGTTCACAGTTGGGTAAAGGGATTCATTAATCGTGTGTTGATGCCTGTTTTCCATTCCGTTGAATATAATTTAGCATTGAAATTTTGTGTGTGAAATCAGGCACCAAAATATTGCTCACGTAATAAAAGGCTTGAAATATGATTGCATGTGAAAAAGACGAGAAGAAATATGGTTCTGACAGAGCAGGCAACTAGTCCAATGACGGCCAAAGCACTTAAGCGTCCTGAACTTAATCCCTATGTAATAAATATTGGTGTTTATTACAACACGAAAGACCAGGAGACCGGGCAATGTTACGTTAATACATCGCAAAGGGAACGTTGGCTTTCGCTTATCCCACGCCTGTAGGAAGAGCTGAATGCGTCCCAAATGCGCTGCACGTCCACTACCGGAAATAATTCCGCGTATTAATGAGTTAATGAAGTCGGGACCGCGTCCATGTAGTGGGCCGTGCGGGGGCTCCTGGCGCGCTCCCAACGGCACTTAGGGGCCCTGATCGCACGCGAGGGGAGGCGCGCGCGGCCGTGCGCGGGCACGCGCGCCCACCGCGCTGGGTCACCGCTAAGAGGATTACGCGCCGCCCGCGCCCGGAATGTGAAGAGCGCTTATGAAGCGCCGCGCTACCGCCCCGCCCAGCCCCGCACCGCCCGGCACCGCCCCGCCTCGCTCCGCCCCGCCCCGCCCTGCCCCTGCCACGCCTCGCCCTGCCCCGCCTCGCCCCGCCCCGCCTCGCCCCGCCCCGCCTCGCCACACACCGCCCCACCTCGCCCGGCACCGCCCCGCCCCGCCCCGCCCGGCACCGCCCCGCCCCGCCCGGCACCGCCCCGCCCCGCCCGGCACCGCCCCGCCCCGCCCGGCACCGCCTCGCCCGGCACCGCCTCGCCCCGCCCCCACCTCGCCCCGCCTTGCCCCGCCCCGCCCCGCCTCGCCCCGCCTCGCCTCGCCCCACCTCGCCCCGCCCTTGCCCCGCCTCGCCCCGCATCGCCCCGCACCGCCCCGCCTCGCCCGGCACCGCCCCACCTCGCCCTGCACCGCCCCGCCCCGCCCCGCCCCGCCCGGCACCACCCCGCGCGGCCCGGCACCGCCCCGCCCGCCCAAGCAAGTCCGTCTTCGCACCGGTCAGTCCTCCCGCCAGCCAGCTCGCCCGCCGGTCCGTCCTCCCATCCACCCGTCCTAGAGCCCTTCCCTCATTCTGCCTTCTGGACTTACCTCTCCTTTCCAGCCGACCATCCCTTCTGTAATTCTCTCGCCCTCTCACTTTTTTGTTTGAAAGTCCTTTGACACGTCTGTCGACTCTCTCGTTAATCCAGTGTCGCGATTTTATTCCCCCTCATGTACTCTGCCTCGGTCAAGCTCTACTTTACCCATCTTCAAAGCCACCAAATAATCCATCTTTTCTCATATCCTCACTTACGTAGGTAGCCAAAAGGAGGATGCAAAGGTGCGCATGTGGCTGAAGGAGGCGCAAAGAAGAGCAAGCGGGGGGGGGCTTCGGGTGACTGACAACGGGAAGCGGGCGAAATGACGTGCAACGTCAGCTTACGGTGGGTGACTGATGGCAGACGCCCGTGCGGGAGGCGTAGGTGTTGCGAAGTAGAGAGGGGAAATGTCTGATGGAAGAGAGTCGACCTGAGACAGGAGGTGGTTGTTGTGAGGGATTTGAAGAACTCGGTTTGTGGGAGTCAAATCAAAGCGATTACTTTCGCCTACTTGGTACTAGGTTTGTGAAGAGCACGAAGAAACATTTGACTTGTAGTCACTTAATTTGTTGAACGTCATTAGGCTTTCGCTGACCCACAGGCTCTTATAAAATTTATTGGACTGTATTTAGGTCCATTTAAAATTATGAATTTCGCTCTTATATCAACGTTTCAAATGAGGAGAGTATTATATAAGTTGTAGTTGCGTATTAGACCTTGAAGCACAAATACGTATGGTAAATATAATGGAACGGCTTCGTGAATCATTCAAAAGTCATAATATGTATAAATCATTTCGGTGTGCAAATACCATTTCTGATTGCATCCGTTGTTTATTTCAGCAGATTGAAAATATGAAGCATATTTTCTGAAAGCAAACAAATTATTATATTTATACGGAAATACACGTCGGTTTGAAGAGCGAATTTCCGATGTAGAGAAACAAATAAAAAAGCGACAGATTTAATTGCTTCGTTAGTCGTCGGACCTAAACCAGAAACGATGCAAATATTCTGTTTTTTAGCAAACGTAAATCTAATAAGTACTGAAAATTTAAGTTTGATATATTTGGGACATCTGATTGAAAGACGTTTTCCCACATTACAGGCAGAAGTGAATGTCGGACACATGCTTAATAGGATTTCGAAGGTGGATGAGTCGAGGGATCCATCACAATGACAAGGGGATTGACACCCTTCAAAACGTAGCCGTACTGCTGGCGCGACCGATAACAGCTGTTGCTAGTAGTGATGGAGCCTGTGATCCGTTTGGACGAGCAATAACGTGAGGTTTAACGTAGACGGAGCTTAGAGCTGGGCAGTCTGCGTTTGCGCTCTCACTCGCTGACGAGCAAATAAGGGACTCAGAGTGGAATGATACTTGGAATGTAGGTGTTGCGAGTGCTGATATAAAATAACCCCGCCTGAGTTTGCAAAAAACAGACAGGGAGTTTGTTTCAAATGGCATAGCAGAAATAAAAAAATTGACAAATATATAATATGTGACAAAATTCGGATTAATCCGAATATATATACCGTAGGAAATGCGATAAAATTACACTTCATAGGTAAATTGTAATATTATGAAAAGTATGCTGCGATTCAATTAGAAGTACAAATAATTGCGTCAACATATTAATGAGTTGTATAAATACTGTAAAATCTGGTTGAATGTAATAGTAGTACAGTGAAGAGTGAAGACGTGTCTTGTTAGCTTTGGTTTGTGTTTTACCTGTACCAGTGTTTTTAATATCAGCAGTGATTCGGTGAAGTTTCAAGTCAGCATATTTAGTCATGTAGCTTTATTAACGGTAAAAAGCTTTTAAAATATTTTTCTGGCTATAATTAGTTCAAATATTTCTAAGAGAGTGTTTTGAATTGTTACAAGGAATCTCTCGATAATACTGAATAAATCTTTAGTGGAAATTTTTTTCCACATCAATTGTATTGTTTTTTATTTTTATTTGATAATGTTTTAATGCATTGGAAATTACCATTATACATTTTTAAACAAATAAATACGTTTCATTAACAACTTTCCCTCTAAGACTAGAAGTAGAAGGATAGAGAAGAGTGTGGGGTACAAGATGCGAGAATTCTCGCACAGGTACGCGGAGGTAGTGGGGAAAAATTACTATGAGAAAAGGAGGGCCAAAAGCTATGACAAAACCCACAATATTTTTTATATTAATTAAACTAAAATATCTTGATTTAAATGAACAACAAAAATCAAAACGCGCTAACCTACAATACTACGTATATGAATTTGAAAAAGCAACCACCAAAATTATAGAAAGAATAGCGCAAGTCATTCGACAACTGCCAATGATCAAAACTCAGACGCACGATTTCAATGTTAGCGGTATCTGGAAGTCTGTACATCAAGGCCTAGATGTACACTCATATTGTAAATAATATACCGTTGGATATTAAACTTAAAGTGTCAGTTATTAATATATTCAATACGTAAATATCGTTTGAGCAATATTCTCATGCACCGAGGTGAAGTCTCACGTACTGAATTGTTTATTATGGCAACAAAAGCCATTTATAATTTAAATATTAAATTTTTTTCTCGGAATTATTTTTCTTGAGGAACGTAAGAACGTAGAAAATAATCCAATAATTTTTAATACACAAATAATTTATCAATTTTGCACCCCAGCAAGCTGGCGCACTGTCCTTCCAAAATCCCCTCAGTTCCTGATCACCAATTCAGGGAAGTTAAGTAATATTGCAAAGAGTAGGTTTGTCCGATCGCATGCAAAACATTACTGGATTTGCCTTAACATTTTAAATATTTTTGTGACTATTATGGAAAGCTAAAAGCTGTCAAGAAATATTGAATAATTACTTCAAATATTGTTTTTAAGGAAGTGTGAATTGTTCGAAGTGTGAATAATACTGCATAAATCTTTATTGAAAATGTGAATTCCAACGCAATTGCATTGTTTTTATTTTTGATAGATATTCTGTAATTACAAATCTACAATTACACATTTTTCAAACAAATAACAACTGCTCTTTTTAATGAAAATGATAGAGAAAGGGTGTGGAGTAACACGCAAGAGTTCTCGCACGGGTACGCTAGTTTAAGTATATTTGTGGGAGATGAAAGGAATTCGGTGTTTAACGTACTCCTTAATTTAATAATTACATTTAAATAGTTTTAATAGAGCATTTAAAGAATTTACAGTTTTCGAGAAGCGCCGAAAATCATTTAGCAAGGGAGACGTAATGTTGTTGGAGCAGCTTTTGACGGAGATACGCGCGGGGCCACGGATGGAGCGAGTAGGGCTGGTCCGCGGCCCGGGTTTTTGGGCGGTGCGGCGCGAGGGGCGCGGAAGCGGCGGCGGCGGCGGCGGCGGCGGCGGCGGCGCGAGCGATAACGCGCTATTAGCCGCCGCCCGAAATTGAAATCCCTTGTGCCGGCGCGGCTCGTTTCCGGCGGCGCCTGCGCAGCGGTCGATTTTCACAGTGGCAACGGCACGGCCGCACGGCCGTCGCTCCGTGCCATCTGCCGAGCGCTCTCCCCTCCCCCACCCCACCCCTTCCCCGCCCTGCCTCGCTCCGCGTGCGTAGATACCACCTACCATCACACTCGGGCACCCCACGCAGTCGTTCCACAAACGGAGTCGTAACGGCTGATTTATCAGCAGGGCAGCGCCTGTCGAGCGAGAGGGACGGCAACCCGCCGAGCGCGCCCGTATGACGGGCTCGCGGCCTTGACGAGCACCCGCAGGGGCCGCGCGCGCTCGGGCGTTGCTGGCGGCGGTTTCGATTCCCTCGTTTAAATTTAGCCCCCGGCCGCAGAGAGGCGTCAGGGAGGGAGGGTGAGCGGGAGGGGCGTCGGCGAGGGGCCGGAGGGACCTGTTGCAGGGGCGACCTCCCGCCACCGAGGGTCCAATGGCCTGCTGACCGCGAACGCGCGGATCGGGTTGGAGCGCGTGTCGAGTGGCGCTCTCCGCTGAGCCATCGACTGCTGACGCCGGCGTCGCATCGCATCGCGTCGCGTCGCGATCCCGTCGGCGTCCCGGTCGCGTATTCCGCCCGCGCGCCAGGCGTCCTGAGGAATGTCAGTATTTTTAGAATTTAATAAGAAACAAAATTCAATTTCGTTAGCTTTTGAGGGATTTGTTAGAGACAGGCAAGCAAAAATCCATACCGAGGGGCTTTGGGCGACGGCTGCGGGGGCAGAGGGGCAGTGGGAAGCGGCGTCGGGCGCGCGCGCGGGGGCGGGCGGGGGAGTAGGGCCCCGAAGGCACTCGCTGATGACGCCGGCACAGCATCGGAGCAAACTGCGCCGAGGACGGCGCAGGCGGAGCTGGGGGACCGAGGGTTGGGGCGGCCCAGGCTTCCGCAGATTGCGGTGTCAGAGCGGAGGGGTGGGGGACGGGGGCGGTCTGCGGCGCGGAGTGGTCGGAGGGCGCAGGGACGGGGCAGAAGGGAGTGAGGGGCGCGGGGAGAGGCGACGTCGCGCGCCGAATGGCACTTGTTGCTTCGGCGCGCGTTGGCGCCCGGCCAGCGCCGCCCCCTCGCCGAGACCTTCACGCCCCCCGCGCCGGACGGGGCCGGTCGAGCTGCACCTGGCGCCTGGGCCCAGGCTATTCGGCTGCTTCCGGAACGCCCGCCCCACACGTGCTGCACACTCTGTTGCTGTGGCCGCAACAGTTCGCTCCCTCTGCTTCTCATGATTCCTTCCCACTAGAAGATTACTCTTCGCTTCATTACATTTGACGTATTCCAGAGTTGTAATTTGTGAAGATATCTGTATATAGCGACATCCAATGTTTTAATCGTGTTTTTCTAATACAACTCGCAGTAAACTCATTTTCCTCCGTAGTTGTTTTATCTTTAAGTTGCAGTGTTCGTCGTAGTTAATTCGTTCGAAGCGGATACTGGCGATACAGAAGTTCATTCGAGTGGGTTCTAGAACACTACACACACAATAGCGGCATTTGAAATTATTCATTTCATCATTTGTTTCGTAAATACTCCCCTCCAACGCGACTCTCTGGCCGACTTCTCAGTTTCTGGCAGAACCGACTGCGGATACCGCTACCTCCGTCTGCAGCATCCGTTTCCTATTTCTCGCGGCCCGTCCCCGGCCACCCGCGCATCCGCCCGCCGCGCCGCGCCGCCGAGAGAGCACTCCGGAGGGCGCCCTGCAGCCAATCAGTCGCGGCCCTGACCTTCCCGCGGGGGCGGCGGAGGCGGCGGAGGCGCTGGCAGCAAAGTGAATTTGTGAGGCGCCGCATCAAATATTGAGAGGCACGGTCGATGGCGCGCCGCCACCGCCACCGCCACCGCCGGAAGTAGGGCGCCTCGCTTCCGGCGGCGTCCTTGCGCTGTGCCGCCCGCCCGCGAGCCGGTCGGCCGGCCGGCCCTCGCCGTCTCCGAGCGCGCGACGGCGGCGGGCGAGCGGGGACGGCGCTGACACATGGAGGCGCACGGCCCCGCGTCGCGGGCGTGGAGCGCGTGCACTATTCACGCACCCCATTATACATGAGTGGCCCCGGCGGCGCGCGGGCGCGAGCGGCGCTCCCGGCACCGTCGCCGACGTCGCCCTCGACGGCGGCGGCGGCGGATGCCCGCCCCGCCACGCATTGATCGCGCTTACGTAAGGGGACGCGCAGGCTGCGTCTCGCCTGCGGCGGCTGAGGCGGCGGCGGCGGCGGCGGCGGCGGCGGCGGCGGCGCGGGCGGCGGCGGCCGGGCGATGGGCGCGCTGGCGGTGGCCGTCCCGCTGACGGGCGCCGCGCTCCTCGGCCTGCTGCTCAACGGCTACATCCTGCTGGTGCTGCTGCTCACGCGCCAGGTAAGCGGGGGGGGGGGGGGGCGAGTCTTTGGGCGAGGAGAGAATGAGGTGGAGAAAGAGGAGAAAATGAAGAGCCGGCAACATTGCATAGGAGTCATAAGAATAAATTATTAACATCTTATAAATATTTAATGTAACGTATCGAAATATTTATCTTAATCTCGATACACGACCGAAATCTTTTTTTATTCATCAATTCACAGGACATGTATTTGTATTTTAGTAGGTTTCCATACAAATGACATTGGATGATGATGTGAAATAATGGTCATTAATAGTTGAATGAAATTACTATTCCTAAAAAAATATTTAGAATTTATATGTTGAACAAATCAAATTATATTAATTCATTATGCATGTGAACAGTAATAATTGAAGGACAGAACATAAACTTTATTATTTACATCAAATATTCCCACCTCGTTAAAGGCCTTCTATCTTTCTTTGAACTAATAACACTTTTTAATTATCAGTTTATTATATCAGTTCATGCATGTCTTATCTTTCCTTCTTGTCGGTTGTTTCCTGTCACTTGTATCACACAAGCTTCTTCCTCGCATCATCACAACTTCAGCACCCAATTTAACTTGTTGCAATTGTGTCCAGATTCCATACGTTCTCCTTTACTTCCTTTCAAAAAATCATTTATTTCCTCTTACCTGCAAAAAGATTAGTCTGTACAACAAGCGTCTAAAAATTGCCCTCTCACGAACTTTTTTGTCCTTCTTGGAAAAATGTGCCACTTCTGTCAACATTATCATTGTTGCATACGTGAAAAAAAAGCGCAAAATATTCTGAAACCTATTTTTCGCCATTTCGGTCGCAATTGCTTCATTGTGTGTATATATTGCATTTTCTCAGCACATTCTCCTCCTTGGAACTACACAGTACCTATTCAAAAACAATGTTCCTAGTAATATGTTTAACTTCCTATTTTTCGAGTGAAAAAGCAGTAACACCCTTTTTGTGCGACTAATTTATTGAATTCTCGACAATAAGAGAAGAGAAAACACCACAAAAGCTTTTTTTATATCTCATCTTATTCCAGAAATATCTGTATTTAGCGACATATCTCCATTTAGAAATGTAGGTGAACTGGTAGTAAATAGAATGGAGGGGCTGAAATGTCACAGTTTTTCCATTCTGTTTCAACTGCGGCCTTCTCTTTGTTTTCTTTACTTGCGGCATTCGATTTTGAATGTACGTATTTCACAAGTGATAGAAGTACTAGGAGCACCAAGATCATTTGTTGAAACAATAGCTTTTCTTTGTTAACGGTAAATTGATTTCTTTATGCTTGTGCAGAGCTCAATTACAACTCTGTTTCCATTCAATTTATTGACATATCCAGGACGACATTCGTGATCATCACTGTCACCGTCACTAAGGAATGCATTTTCAGGAGGCCTAAATATTTGCACATGCCGATCCGGTGGCCGTGGCCGAGATCGCAAAGGCAGTAGTGCCGTAGCGATCTCGTTCCGAAAGATCGCGGGTTCGAGTCCCGCCTCGGGCATGGTTGTATTGTGTTCGTCCTTTCACCCCCTATCATCATCATCATCATCATCATATCAGGGAAGGCAACGGGAAACCACCCTGAATAATTTATCCCACAAAAACCCGTTATGGGTCACCTAACTTCCGTATATGGAAGATAGGACCAAAGAAATATTTGCACACATAATGTCTTCAAACAAGATAAGAATTTCATCAACAGTAACCCAGTAAAAATAACAACAATTGCATGTATAAAACACCTATCCATCCGTTCCCAGTGCCTATTAGTGGAGCAGTAAAATTGAAATCGTGAAACCACAAAAATCAAATACGTTTTTTGTTTTTGTTTTAAATACCTTTAATATTAATATATTTATTACAACAAAAACTAATTCGTTTTTTTAGTAATTTTCAAAAACTGCAAACGTTAGAAATAATACGAGAAAGTGTGAGCTGTTGAAGCACCACTAGTTGTTATAGACATTCCGATTTCTATTTCCTTGCAACCTTCACATTGAGCTAGTTACAATTTCATATTTCCGACTCGTCCTCTCCTGGATGTTTCAGTCGGTTCCGGTCGCTGCGTGAATTCACATTGTAAGGAAGCTATTTTCCTTTTCTGCATTTTTATCTCGTGTCAATCTCGTCTTGTCTCCCATCAACTCAACAGCATCTCTGCGCTAAATTTTTCAGCGTCTATTTCACCTGACCTTTCCCGCGGTTCCCCCGTCTCCCTGTCTCTTCCCTCGCACCCCAATACTCAGCATCGTACCTTCCCCTCCCCCGCGCTTTCCTTCTGTTCGAGCCTGGCTGCGAGCTTCATTATTCGACCGCGTGCCCCTGCGCTTTGAACGCCGCGCCGCCTTTCGTTCTTCGGCGGCACTTGTGGCCGCGCGGCGCTGCAAGGAGTGGCCTTGGCCTGGCGTTCCCCAGGTGGCCGTGCCCTGCACGTGGCACCGCCTCGCGCCCCCCCCCCTCCCCAGCCCTTCCCCAGCCCTTTCGTCACCTTTCATACTGACCTACTTCACGTTGAATCGGCTCATCTCACCCCAGGTAGGACTTCTCAATCCTCTCTGCCCTGCCCGCTACTCTCATTGCCCCGCAGCTCTTCCTATTCTATTTCCGTACTCCCCTTTTCCGTGTGACATTTTACCTTCTCGTCCTGTCCATTCAGTTCAACCGACCCTTTCTTACATACACAAGCCTGGCGCCAGCCATTTGATTTCCTGCTACGTATAACATATACTGCTTGAGTTCTAGCGTACTCGTCTATGGAATATCATGCAAGTCTTCGTGAACTTGTTGTCTCACCCCTACGTACTTATTAAGTAAAGATAAATTATTGTAATGCTTTAGCCGTAAATGGTAATTTTCCGACAGAATAATTCGTATTCTGGGCCCCTAATTTCATTCATCTTTATCTGTATGTAGTAAATTACATCCTCTAGTGCGATGTGATGTAAGTGGGTCCGGGTTACCAAAATATTGATTGATGGTAAAAACATGTCTACCTCTGTCTTTACATCCCTCTATCCGTTTATAATCAAACCTAGCACCTAAACCGTTAAAAGATTTCCTCCAAAATTGACAGTTGTTAATCGACCTAGCTGAACTCGAGCACCAATGAATTTGAAACGGATATTTTCATTTTTTAGGGTACTTTACATAAAGCCTCAATAATATTTTCTATTTTTTCTCAAACCTTCCTCCAAATTTTTGGATTTTTTATTTTATTAAATAAGCGGAAGTGCACTTACAAAAATGATACAGTCGCGATATTCGTTGAATTCTCTAAATTTTCGAAAATTGCAAAATTTTTTCGACATCTTGGTACAACTGTATTATGATATTTTTCTTATGATCGTCAGATTTGTAAATGAAGTGATGGCCAATTTTTTCAATATATGAATAGAATTCGCGTAATTTTTCGTGAAATAATGGCAATTTTCAAAACAAGATTTCTGAAAAACTGCTCCTATTTTTTCTTAATTTCACCTCTCGGATAGAGCAAAGGACGCTTCAAAATGGCACAGATCTCATTTCCGTTGATCTTGCAAAACTTGTGATTGCAGAAAATATGTGTAGTTTCAGCACTATTAGTTTCCTTAAAGAAATCTGTTCTCAAAATTACATCTTTAAATAAGGCCATGTACAAATGTTAAACTAGTGGCGGTACGTCAGCACATACTTTCTCACATTATTTCTAAATTTATATTTCCGAAAACATATAGAGTTCAATGAAAATGAGAAATGCGACATTCTTCTAAGCGTTCCGTGAAAACAAAAATAAAAAAAATTAGAAGCAATCACGCGAAACTACTAGTTTTTCCTAAGATTTTACACGTCCTTTTTTAAAAAAAACTTTTTTTAAACATATTTTATTTAAGACAGAAATCAATATCTTCAATTTCGTAGTTTTGAATTCTTAAACTTTTGCTATTTTCGAAAATACTAAGAGTTTGCAAGAAGAGAGACTAGCACCTTTTTTACCGTTCTATGATACATACGAAGAAAGACTTTAGAGAAAGGTTTAGAGCAGATTTTGAGAAAATAATTGTTTAAAAAAATTAAAAATGTGATGCAAAATTACTCGAAAGCAACTCGCATTTTCGAACAATTATACATGATCTTATTTTGAAGTCTGCCTTAAAGAACAAATGCCACCAGGGGAAAAAATCTCTACAATATTGTAGCTGTAGCAAAATTCGGAAAAAAATGAACTTTACAATTTTCAAAAAATCACTGGTTTGTACAAAAAAGACCGTTCACTATTCTCTTAAGCGTCCTTTGCGCTATACGACGACAAAGTTTAATCCAACAATTTTGAGCCATTTTTGAAAAAATGTTAAAAATGTTTCAGCTTCAAGTAAAGTACTTTCTGAAATAAAAATATCGTTTCAAACGTACTTGAGTTCATTTAAACTTGAGTTCATTTAAATTGTCCGGGAAATATAAATTTTGAACAAAATCGGTTGAACAATTTAGACGATGTGTTGACCTCAGATTTGCAGACATATATTTTGCCGTCAATAGATTTTTCAGTATCAATAACCCACAAAACATAGATTGTGTCTACACAACGTGTTAAATGAAGTAATTTACCTTATATTGGAATACAATTTATCTCTTTTTTTCTTTATCAGGACCCAGCCATAAGTTCTTTTCTGGCGAAAAATCGCTATTTTCGGGTGGATGATTACAATACTTTCTCTACTTACGAAATAAGACGAGAAAATAAAAATATGAGTAATTTTCCTTATTTTTTGCTTGAAATGAAGGCAATACATTTTCCCCCAAAGACAGCTCTAATTTTGAATTTTTTCTCTAATAGTGGAAAGTTCGTTTTTGTAAACGGGGCTTATTCCATTATCGTTGAAATTTCTGTATTTACAAAAAATGTGAAAGTTTGAAAGGCTTTTGGTGTTTTCCCAAAACGATAAAGTTGAAGATGAGATTTTTTCTTAATCAAATCTGCGCTTTATTATCTCTTAAAATAATGTCAATGAAAATATGTGAATTTTTGAAAATTGTAAATGCAAAAGTTCAGTTGTGACTTGTTGTGTAGGATTCGTGAATGACGTGCTAACATTAACAACCTGCGCTCAAACCCCAATGTGAAAAAAGATTTTGCTGTGTGAAAATACTTTTTTTCAAGATCAAGTAGTTATATATTTGCGATGTTAGACTAATCTTACATTCATTGAAAAAGCTTTTATATTACAAAGATATTATTATCCCTTCTTCAGCAAAATTGAAGCCATTGTGATATTCAATTCTGCACAAGATGGATGTATCCAAAGCCTGCAGCTTTCCAAAAAAAAGGGTAATAGTTTATTATGTTTGTTTAAATTATCTATCTACACAGGTTACTATTAAATATTTATTTTATACAATGTTTAAATAAAGAGCTCTCTCTCTCTCTCTCTCTCTCTCTCTCTCTCTCTCTCTCTCTCTCTCTCTCTGTCTATTTCCCATTATAGTGTGTGTTTCTATTGTGAATGTTGTTCATTGGATTTCAACGTCGCAAAAAGTTACATTTCAGTGATATTTAACGTGGGATTCACACAATACATTATAAAATCATCGAACATGGTTTGCCGTACTTGATTGTAGCGATTCAATATGCTTTCAACGAACAATAATATAACACCAACTAATACTAAATCTTGAAATTCCTCAGCGACTGCCGGTTCTACAGTTTGGGAACTATTTATTTCTTTTTATCCAGATTCTCGTCACATTCTAATTTTAGCCATTAGAAGAAATTTAATGGACAATTTAATGCACACCTGTTACTTCTAATTGTATCTCATGACTTTACCTCACGTAAAAGTAGAAAATTTGAAAGATATCTATTATTTGTCAAAGTAAAATTGTTTTGATGAGGGGTCTAGAAGGAATCTTACATAACACAATGATGTTTCATTCATTGAGAGCTCTATACATTCAAGTAGTACTGTAAGTGAAGTTTGGACAGGACTCACATGTCGTTCGCATTCTTTCAAAATACATTTTGAAATCACTTTACACATTAATGATGCCATCATCGTTGAACACTGTATTACGACAGTGCATATTAAAACTGTAATTAGCTCTTTTTTTTATTAAAACACATCCCCGATCAATATTCCCTTTATACATTTTATCCTTTTACGGGAGACACACTGCACGAGGAAGTTGTTACGTGAGCCGTTCGCTCAGCGAGCCGCGAATACCCGCGCAGTTTTCCTGTTTCCTCGCGCCTGCCCCCCTCCCCCCGGGCAGTGGGTTTCGCTCGCAGCGTTACGTCATCCCAATCCTCTTCGCGCGGTGAGTGGCCGCTCCATTTCCATTTGGGGCGCCTATTGTGCGGGCCCACTCGCTGCCTCTTGCGGGGCGCGCCGCTCCACTCCGCCCCCCGCCCCGCCCCGCCCCTCCCCCTCTTGCCCCGTTCTCCCCGTCTCGCCCCGCTCCGCCCGCTCCGCCCCGCCCCGCTCCGCCCCGCCCCTCTCCGCCCCGCCCCGCCCCACCCCGCCCCGCTCAGCCCCGCTCCGCCCCGCCCCGCTCCGCCCCGCTCCGCCTCGCTCCGCCCCGCCCCGCCCCGCTCCGCCCCGCTCCGCCTCGCTTCGCCCCGCTCCGCCCCCTCCGCCCCGCCCCGCCCCGCTCCGCTCCGCCCCGCCCCGCTCCGCCCCGCTCCGCCACGCCCCTCGTCGTTCCGCTCCGCCCGCCCCGCCCCACTCCGCTCTACACCGCTCTGCCCATCTTTGCTGCATCGAGGAGCTAGCGGTGCGTAGGAGGGATAGAAGGATAACAAGGAGGAAGAGAAGGAAAATGAGGAGGTGGAACAGGGGACGCTTGGTGGTGGGAGGGGATGGTGACGGGGCGCAGGGGTCCGAAATTCGGTGAGACGTCGATACTCACTCGAGACGGAGTGGCACGTGCATTCTGTGGACGTGGCTCATGCTTAGCAATGCGATGAGAGGCGGCCATCCGGCGCGGGCGTGGGGGGAGGGGCAGCTCGAGTCCAAAAAAGATTCCATGTGGCAGGAAGATGAGTCAGAATTCTGTTAAGGTGGAGCTAAGTTACGGAGTCCTGCGAAGTGGTAGTGGGCGCGGTGGAATGAAAGGTGATTGCGTACTCTAGCTGGTGCAATGCAAGGCTAATGTCGTATGTGACTTGGGACGTACGCCCTTTATTTTTGGTTTACATTCCATGATGACGCTGATGGATAGGTGGTGGGGAAAACGTCGTTGGACTTTGTTCAGACGCGATGTAATGCTGCATTTAAAAGAATGTTTGTTGCGTTAGAGTACGGGAAACGTATGAGATAGATTCGTTGGGTTAACGAGGCTTAACACAGCAGACACTACGCGGATCGTTGATGGTACGTGAACCGCCGCAGAGATTTTGGTAGACACGAGGAGATGGTGAAGGACGACTCGAGATTAATCTGGTAATGCTTATTAGTAGAAGTTGGTGCGAGTGTGACGTCTGGTGACAGCGGAGACAGTTGATGCAAGTGAACTTAATGTGCCAAATCTGTTCGGCTTAAGAAAGTGGACATTTAGACGGAGAAGGTCAAATGAGTATTAAGGAGGCGAGCGCAGACTATTACTATATTTTGGGGATCCAAAATGGAGCTTGGGTATGCTTCTTTAAGAATGTGTTTACGAAAGATGACCAAGTTTACCTTATTATTCTATATTTTTTTATTACCCATTCCATAAGAAGTCAGATATAGAGTCTAAAGAAGTTGTAACATATTCGTCAAGTGTTGAGAGGCGCAAATTGTACATAGAAGGGGCCAGGGCAGCATAATTAAATTGCAAATTTCGCGTATCTAAAATAGAGGTTTTAAAATATTTTCTAACGCAAAAATTATTATCCAAAATCTATACAAAGGTGTTCAGAAAACCACAATATATGTTTAGCTTGAAGAAGGAAGTGTACTCACCATATGAGAAGTGTCTCGATTTTCTCAAAGTTTGTTTTCTTATGGCTTGAAACAACAATTATAAAACTGTATTGCCCCAATGAAGCACTTAGACAATTTGAGTAAGAAAATAGAAAATTTAGTATAAAGTTTAATTATAAAAATATTTAATTAGACATTTGTAATTTTATTTTATTTTAATTTATTTGCTGCCCATAGAATTGAGTTGTATGACCAGAAAGTTGGGCCAATATACTTTTCCATTTTAATAATAGGGACATTATTTCTACTCCTTATATGATGATAGGTTTGCTCTCCGTTCTCACGGTATCCTCTGCAGATCTCTACGTATTACATGTTCGTACAAAAATATCGCCGAGAATATTCTTATAAAAAATATTTAGTTCAGAAACCTTAAATGATTGATAAACTTTAATAAAATAACGCCGGTATGCATTTTGTGTTGAACTAGCTTCCCTGAAAATTACAGACACATGGCTTTCGACTCCTAAATTTGGAGGCAGCTGTTAGCGGAAGTGTTCGTCCCCAGCAACGAACAAAACCAAGTGAGACAAAAGGCACGCATCGCCTCAGCAGAATAATGGGGAGCATGTATGAAAATAGGGCTTTAGAAAGAGGAACTTTTGTAGGAGCAGTACGGTAGTCAATACGTCGAGAACACGCTCGGGCCCGTTGAATGCGACCGCAAGCTCCGAGTAACTACTCTCAAGCGTCTGAGAATCTCGCCTCTGCTTAGAGGGAGAAAATGGAAAACAAAGGCACGCCTTGCCTCTCTCGGTGATTTGTAATTAGGTCTTTAAAAAGAGCTGAGATTTAAAATTGTAACGAGCATTAAAGTTGCAAGAAGCCGAGAACGCTTGGCCTTTGCTTTGCGGGAAGCGAGGAAGCAATGAGGAATTTCGGATTTTCCCGGCACAGCCCGACAAGTTTGTCCTAAATCCTTTCTTTCCACGAAAATTTCAACTCTGATCGACTTTCGGTGGTTTGGATCATCTTGCCACGCAAGGTGCTTGAATACAAAATTATTGAATTGGCAATCATTCCAAAACCGGAAAGGTAATTTGTAGACAATAGAGAAAATATTCATTGTGAGGGAACGAACAAAGTGGCATTGAGTGTTTTCTCCGTCTATTGCATGCCAGAGGTGCACTGATGTTTTCAAGGTCGTAAGAACACAACAACCACGCTATAATGGTATTCAGTTACGTAACGCCAGACGTACGGAAAGTTTGAAGGCCTGGAAATTTTAATCGGAATTCTATGCGTGTCTGTCAATGTTGACAAACTCTTTCTTGCGACGTCACTTATATCCGTAATGCACAACATTTTCATGCTAATATCGACATGGAAATACACGTTCGCGATATGTTTCTTTCATGAGATATATTGTTTCATTATTTATCTATTAGGTATTCCATTTTATTACCAGAATTAGTATTTTTTATGACCCAAGAAAACTAGCATGAAATAAATATTCTGTGTGCGGGAACGAATGTGTATAATGAATCAGGTACTTTCCCTCAAGTAAAACTACTATTGTCTTAACAAAAATAGAAAAAAAATAGATCATTCAATTCGTAGTTATAGAATATTTTATTAAAACATACCAAGAAAGTCGTATTTTATTACTTTACTTTTTCTTATATAATGGGAAACAATGTATTATTAAAAAAATTGAAACGTGAATAATATTTTTTTAACATCTACAAAGTATTTGCAATTTTATTTTGGAAGACTGTTTCTGTCATCAAATTTGTTCTCATTCAATAACTAAAGACAGCTACACACCTTTGCCAAACTCTTCAAGAGAAAAAGTTCTATGGACTACTAGTTCTTTACTACGCTGTGTAAACAGCCTTTGACCTTTTATAATAGTTATTGATATTAACGCGCAACTGTGGTCATTTGCGTGGATGTATTGACATATTATGTACGGTTTTCATTATTTTATGATTCGTTACTCCATAATTATTCTTGTTGAGTCGATGGTGATCGGCAAAAACCCACAACAGAGGCCACAGTGTTTTCCCGGTTCCCCTGCTACGTTAAACATGACAATATGGTCCATAATTCATTTTGATCATTCAACTAGTCCATTAACAAATGATCGTTCGTCCTTCACGACTCCAATAAAAACCAATAATTAATTCAATTTTAACAACACTTATTTTACAATTTTAACAGTTCTTTTTGAATTGAACTGAATTTCGACCAAGCAGTATGTACATACAAACGCGCTCTCTCTCTCTCTCTCTCTCTCTCTCTCTCTCTCTCTCTCTCTCTCTCCCTCTCTCTCTCTCTCTCTCTCTCTCTCTCTCATACACACACACATGCAAACACGTGCACTTCACGTACATAAAAGCACTTGCGCATAATATTTACACATAAAGAAATAATACAATATTACTTATCTTTCAGAGAGAGTTCCGTATATCAAATTATCGTACTACTCACACCTTGTGCTATCGGACTCCAAACCTACGCATACACATACAATATACACGCATACATACTATAAACAATTCACACACTTCAAAACACACTATTCGTCATATGCCATACGCCCAGCCCATTTTCAGAAGCGCATCAAAGCCCATCCCCAGCAGATCAAAGAGAAACGCCATTAGGCACATGCGCGGTATCGTCTTCAACTTGCCGGGCTGTAGTGGCCGTGTCGCGTTGCCTCTAGCGGGGGAGGAGGATCGTTCGCAGCGCGGACGGACAGCGCGGAGCGGCGGGGCGGGGCGGGGCGGGGCGGGGCGGGGCGGGCGGGGCGGGAGGGGCGGGCGGGGCGGGGCGGGACGGGCGGGACGGGCGGGACGGGCGGGGCGGGACGGGACGGGCGGGGCGGGGCGTGGCGATAATGAGGTGTCGGCCGTGGACGGCAATTTGTCGGAGCTTGGGTGGCTGCCGCAGGGACACGCCTGTGACGGGCAGGTGGGGGCGTCGCCCCGAAGACGAGACAGCGGAAGAGAAGAAAACGGGGGCGGAGGACGGGCGACGCTAGGGAAATTGAGGACCCAAAATTCAAAGTAGAGTGTATCGGTGGAAGGCCGGCGTAGGCTGTCCGGTCAAGTGGCGTTTGGTCGATGCAAACAGTGCGTGGGTGGTGTGTACAAAGGTTTTTAGATGATGAAGCTAGCACGGTAGCATAAGGGAAAGGGAAGAAAATATTGACGAGGTATTGTCTCTTAAAATTAATGGAATAGAAATGAAGGGGAATTACGGTTAACGGAGAAAACATAAAACGTTTCTCAAATGCTTTCAGAAGTGATGCACTGTGCTCATGTAATGTGAAAAATTTATCGAAAGAAATTTAAACAATGTGATTCTCCTGAATTATGTTCTTAATTAGTTGTTTTATTTAATTGGCCTGATAAAATTCATGGAGTTTAATTTCTTGTCCTAAAAAAACAATGTTTATCGCTTTTATAAGATGTACTTCATAGAGGGCGTTACGTTTGCTGTTACGTCTTTCGGCTATTTATGCAACTTTTTAGAGAATAGAGGTAAATTAATTATCTCTATTTCCTACAATATCACAATTCACAAACTATTTAATTATTATCAACATCTAGAAAACGTTTCACTACTGACGGAGTCTCATCAAAACGTAGTATCGTTTTCGTGAGCATTTCCATAAAGCAATTTTCCAAGACATCAAATCCATCAGCTTGCATCTTCAGTTTTCCGCTTTGTTTCCTGCACGTGCCGCCATCAGACATAAGAAATATGTATCGGTTACCCGATCTGTCGCCCCAGCTCCAACGCTATCCTTCGTCGGAGTCGGCCGAGCACAAGGAAAGACGCGCGTGCTGCGGAAAGGGCTTCCAGGAACTGGAATGGGGCTGTGCACGCGCCTGAGCGGCGGCGGTGAAAAGGGCGAGGTTGCGCGCCTCTGAAGACGTGCGCGGTTCAGTGGGCGGAAGGCGAGTGGGTTGTCGCGGCGTCGCGTGGTTACGGCGCAACCCCGTCGCCAGCCCCCCCGGCGACCTCTCCCTCTCCACCACTGAATCCCCTTCTCCTCCCCTCCGTCATCTCTGACCCATTGTATCATCCCCTTCATCTCTTTCGCATCACCTCTCCCCTTCCTTCGCAGCCCCACACCAAACACTTTCACCTTTGCCCCTCCAACTTCCACTACTTCCACCACCACTACTTCTACCATCTTAATATTGCTATTCCATTACCACCACCTCACTACTGCCACTTCACCAGTACCATGTAATCTTCACCACATCCCTACTTTCCCCTTGCTTTCACTTCTCTACGTCGACCTCACCACTCCATTTCCACCTCTCCATCCACACTTTGCTCTCCAGCTTCTGTGTCACCACTGTATCGCCTCAATTACTATAGCTGTCTCCGCTCACAATGAAATACTGTCGCGCTGTAACCTACACCTTGACTCCGCCAGTCAGCGACCCATGACCCCCCCCTCCCCCAGCGATTGCTTCCCACCACGTTCATTCATGCGCGCCATCATTCGGTTGCGAGTTGCGTCAAGTTGACGCAGGGGCTTATTGCGCTTCTCAACAGACTCTGACATTTTTCGGCTACTTATTATTCCAATTCATCTTCTTTTAGCGTCTAAGAGTAGATCTCTTTATAGCGTTAAAATAAATTTCCTTACATGGATCACTTGTCCTTGTAAATTCCTCAATTTAAGATAAAATAAAATGTTTTGTTGACTATTCATGTTTTAAATGTTATCTTCTTCGTGCATAATTTCTCTCTTTGATTCCAATAATTTTTCTTGACTCAGTAGTATGATATCTTTGGCAGCTACTGCAGTCGTTTTGAGGTGTAGTAACGTGTTTCTAAAGTTCCTACTGAATTGCTATTCTATAAATTCAATAAACATTAAGGGTTATTATGTCTGGGCAAACATAACTGTCTGGAAGTGAATCGAATCTAATAATTCGATACTAGATATAAATTGATCAATGTTAACTCATGGATAAACAATTTATTTTTGAATTTGTAATTATATTCTCAATCTTTTCTTTTATCTGAAATGGGTTATGAGAATGCGTCTAAATGTATTCTCATTTTTCATACAATTTAATGTCTGGTCAATAACATTTCTTGTATTAAAACACCTTTCTACAATTCTATGAAAAAAAGTTACGACTCACTCATAATACCCTTTAGAGGTAAATGATTAGAGTTTTATGAGTAGGGACGGTCTAGGGACTTCTTAAACGACACAGAATTGCGAGCGAAACGTGATAGAGATTGTCCCTAAGAGTGAAACGTATTTAAAGAATTGGTAAAATAGTAAATTAATAGCTTATTAATATTATTTCTAAAGAGTGAAACGTATTATTAAATTGACTTTATACTGGCATTTCGTGGCAGAACGTGAGTTATACCGACCTTACTCGTTTCTTGGCATGGATGCGATATGATCTGATTAAGAGAAAAATAGATAAAAATATTAAAAACCATTGTTCCAGATTCTCCAAATTAGCGAGTCGAAAACTTTTTACATCGTGCGCACACGTTTTCTGTAGTCCTATTCTGTCAGTCATTGCCTGTCTCGATTCGATATCTTCGATCCGTCCGCCTGGTGCCCATCCACTTCGTTTTACCTCACTTAGTCCGCGCGTTCCCTGCCCGGCGCTGCCCCTCCCCTCCCCTCCAACCCTTCCCCCTCCGCCTTCGACTCGGCTCACCACGCCTCGTTGCGCCCTCGTTTCTCCTTCTATTCCTCCCCCCCCCAGGCCTGCCCCGACACACTGGGGCTACTCCTTCCACAACGCGAAGCCATCCATTATTCATTGGGTCCTGACCTACCATTCCTTTTGGGAGGTACCGCCAGGTGGTTTCAAACATCAAAACGTGGAACGCCTTTCGGGAATCACTTGCATGAAATCAAAGACTCGTCTTCTTGCTAATTTGTGAACACTTTTGCAAATGGTTTCCTGTAGTTGAAGAAAACATAATTTCAATTGATTTACTTACGAAACTTAATTAGCACTTGTGGTAAGTAATTCACTTGCCTTTGTGAGTCGTTCAATTAATTAAGGTTGTCCTCTCCCTGACTGAGAACATCATGATATATTCTTCGCTTTGTTCACCCTTTAGTTCGTCGAGCTCTTTATTTACTTCGAGGTTACCTTCGAGTGTATCTCTTACGCATTTGATCTGCTTAGCACAATATCTGTCAACTCACTCAATCTGTGATGATTAGGGAAAGAATTTTAAGATGCGGCACCTTTTGAAAAATACTGCTGCTTTCTTACAGATAGTTTAATACATGTATGTGGGAGGATGATATGAAGCGAAATGAATATATTTTGTGGTACCTTTTTGCACCTTTTCGTGAGATTACTACATTACGCCCATATCACCTTTTTTCCACTTTCTTCTAAGTTTTTAAAAGATTCGACCGGAAAATCTAGACTTCTTCTAGATATTTCCAAAATCTCATTTAATCGGAATTCAACAATATTAAATAAATATTAAAATATCATTTACCTACACCACCGGTAATTTGTATCCTAGCAACAATGGCCAATCTGTAGCTTTGAAGTATTAAATTTCAACAGTTTTGCTGCAACAGTCAAACCCTTTCCCTCTGAATTTTAAGTGTTTCCCAGACAGGCAAATCAGAACATTTAATTGAGTGGGCAGAGATTCCTTTGTCTGTGATCAGAGGAAAAGGTTTCCCTTACCATCGAAAAATAATGTAAATACTAAAAGAGCACTTGCAGCGGTTGTACCACTCTTTCTGAATTTGGAAGGAAAGGAGAGAGGAGTCAGGGCAAGTTGCCTGTGCCCGCAAGGGAGCCGAGGTTCCCAAACGGAAAGTGCTCGTACGAACGCAATTTTCCGCGACTGCGAAGTACATTCTAGTGCAAGACTCGCGGGAAAATAAGTTCAGTCAGTACTGAAAATAATTTAACAGTTTTCTATCTATCGACTCTGTTGATGGCTGTGTTAGTTTTACACTAGCCTGTACCACATCGTATTACAACTGGGTTTTCACAACAATAATATGGCGAAAATTAATTTGCGCGATCTTGCAGAAGAATTCAAATGCAATTTATTGAAACTGATGGCATCATTCTTCGATGTTCCGTCTGCGCAGTAAATATTTAAATCGATGACAACCATAAAAAACTGATTAAACCAGTACATTCAGTACAGCAAACATGTGAAAACATTTACTATTGCTTCTGAAGCACCTTTTTGTACGTATTTTCAGAACCTTTTTTCTTCCTTTAAGACCATTATTTGCATCTCAAAATCCTTTCCTTAGTGATGACAATATTTCCATAATGTCAACTTTTGATTCACCTTTTCAGCCTTGTGTTGTTCACAAACAGAGTTCCTTTTTTGTTTTACTAAATAATGTCTTTATAACTGAATTGTTTGGGAAGTAATTTTATGATTCTAATGTGTAATAATTATAATTTCTCTCGTAATTTTCTGCATAAGATTTATTGATTTAAGTGTAGTTAAGTTTATTTTGTGTAGATCCTCCGAATATCCTCCGAATATCGGAGGTACATAATTGTACCTCCGATCTCCTCGTTGGTACAATAACTGAACACTAAATGGAACAGGGCGAATTTTCCTCAATTTTCAAATAATTGTTATTGACGGGAAAATCGCTTTATTCAGAAACCAATCTTCGAAAGTTTCTGACAACTCTTGTGACGGGGAGAGGTGCCCCCCGAAAAAATCTGTGTTTTAGCGTATAAAAGGGTCCATTTTGAAAATTTCGGCACAAGAGTCATAATTTGATTTCTGTCCAAGACACGTAACCCTAGTCTTCAGAGTTTTTGACGTATAGTTTCTCTGTTATGCACAATAGCTGTGTTGCAGGGCAAGTGCGTTTCGCGTGGCAAATGCGCCTGGTTTTGCGCTTATACCATAATCAGCATACTCTAAGTTTTTCGTCATAAATCTCTTCGATGCATTTACATTTATATTCCAAAAATATAAAATTTAAAACATAAATAGAAAAGAAAAGGAAACAAATATATAATAATCATAATAACAATAACAATGATGTAAATAATAAGTTTATTGGAAATAATAGAACTCCAAAAGATATTGTATATGTATTGAAATTAGAATTTGTCGCTGATATTTCGGGTCACATCTCTCGGTTCGATAGTGATGAGTTGTCATTTGTAGTATGTGAAAGGTTCAAAGTGTCCTCTATTGTCTATATAGTACAGTAGAACCCCGGTAATCCGGACTAATTGGGGGTGTGGTCTGTTTGGATGCGTAAAAATGTTTCGTACATATGCAAATACTCTATAAGAATACCGGACAAAGCAACGGGCGATGTAAGAAAACGCAACGTAGTGTAGCGATCGCATCATCACATCGCATCCTCAAGCAGTAGCTTACGGCTAAAGAAGATGACTGATTCTGCAAGCTCTTCTGAGTGAAAATTACTGCTATATAAACATATGATATATACCGGTGAAATAAACGTTTCATGTCGACAATTTGTGTTCCAATAATTAGTTATTCAGCTCTACAGTAAATATAAAATCCTTTCTTTACACTATAAGTATGCATTTTATTTATTTTGTTTATTTTCCCTCCATCCCAATATGCTTGGTTCGGATTAGCGAGGTTCTTCTTTACTTGCTGTGTGAGACCTTTGCCCTAGGGCTAAGAGGGCGCTGCGTTTGTGGGCGCGTGCGCAGGTGCAGACGGCCAACCACCTGCTGCTGCTGCACCTGGGCGTGGTGGACACGCTGCTGTGCGCGCTCTTCCTGCTGTTCGCGGCGCCGGCGCTGCTGCGGCCCGCGGCGGCGGCGGCGGGCGGCGCGGCGGGCGGCGCGGGGGCGGCGGCGGCGGCGGGCGGCGCCGGGGGCGGCGCCGGGGCGGCGGCGGACGCGGCGGCGGCAGCGGCGGCGGCGGCCGCGGCGGCTGCGGCGGCGGGGGCGGGGGCGGGGGCGGGGAGCGGGCCGAGCGGGGCACCCTGCTCGCTGCACGGCTTCCTCTTCACGCTGCTGCACCCGGTGGCCCTGTGGACGGTGTGCGGCCTCAACTGCGACCGCTACCTGGCCATCGCCGCGCCGCTGCACTACGCCGCCGTGGTGTCGCCGCGCCGCGCCGCCGTGGGCTTGGCGGCCGCGTGGACCGGCGCGCTGCTGCTGGCGCTGCCCCCGCTCTTCCTCGTCGCGCCCTACAGGTGGGTGACAACTGCCCGGCCTCGCCCCCGGCCCCGGCCCCGCCTCCGCCCGTGCCTCCGCCCCCGCCCCCGGCCCCGCCCCCGGCCCTGCCCCCGGCCCCGCTCCCCGCCCCGCCCCGCCCCCGCCCCCGACCCTAGGCTTGCGCTGCGGGGAGGGATGACTGCATTAGCAGACCGATCACGTGCCTCGAGTACAGGGCCGCGGAACACTTTTAAACAAACAGTTTATGTTAGTATTATTATTCAGTGTTGGTATATCACATCAAAAATAATTTAGAATTATATTTTTAAATTGCAAAGATTAAGTCTATTTTAGTGTCAATTTTGATAGAATAATTTTGAATATATCTGCCTACAGTTTGGTAAGGCTTAGGGTCTCCATACTTATTAATGCGCATTCTCCTATTTCTACTCCGTTTAGACCTAGTCCCGATGGCTACATTCACAGTCTTCGTCTATTACTTCTACCCGACCCGTCCGCCTGGACATCCCCCCGACATTGCCTCTTCCACTGCACCTCGCCCAACTTCACGTCTCCGCGCCAATCCGTGATTTTTTTTAACCTTCTATTCTCTGCATCTCCCCCTTCTCTTATTCCGCTTCCCACGTTTACACCCTGTTCTCCGCGCTCCAGATTTTTAGGGTCAAACTTTATAGTCGACACTTAAGGAATAAGTGAGTCCTTAATATATAAGTGATTGCTTAAAATAAGTGGTCGGTTAAAGAGCTCCGTATTTCAGAGGCGTTCCTACTGAACGTGCAGTGATTGCTTCCGTTAAATGATCGGAAACGTGGCAACATATCATTTTCATCAGCTGTTTCATAGGTGAGTGACCACGATCTGTTCACGCTCTATGTTTTTTCGCACAAAGAGCGTCCAATTTGACTTAGCGATTTCGAAATAATTCGGAATTGTACAATTCCATCACAAAAGATCATATTCCAACCATCAAAGAGAAGGCCGAGCAAGGAAAACTTAAAAAATGAGATAACCTTACGTAATAGGATGAGTGGTTACTATTTGTGCTCTTTGTTTAACATTAACTCGCAAATACAATACTTGTTACAAATTTCTGGAAATGTGCATATTACCGGCGTGAGAGATCTTTCAAATGAATTACATTTGTGTAATTTATAAAAAAACACCCCGAAATGACATTTACCTCGTATTAAAGTGTGCAATTAGCACTATCCTTTCGAAAAGTTTAAAGAAAAAATCTGAAGCAATTTTTCAGAACATCGCGTTTGAGCGTTTCTGAAATGGCGAAATTTTGAGCTAGTTTTCACAGAAAACTGTTTTTTGGGAAGCATTATATGTCAATATTTAAAGCACATGTACTCATAAATATAATAATGTGAACAAATTGCCGCTAATATAAATTGTACCAACGTGAGAGACTAGTCAAAAAATTCTATTTTTATAATTTTTGAAAAAACAAAAGAATTGAGCAATATGGCGTTTACTCCAAAGACGAAGACTGAGAAAAAATTGAACTTTTCCAGTTTTCGGAAAATACGGGTTTTTAAAGAACAGAGACATAAACCTGTCTGTTAATAATCCTTCAGATTATGCAACAACAACATTTAATTAAAAAGATGGAGCAATTTTTCTGAAAACTTAGTCAATATCCCAGGGGAATCATGTAAAGTCCCCCCAAAAATTAAAATATAGCTTTCAAATCCTAAGAACCACAACATCAGCCTGATCGATTGAGGAATATCACGTTTGGAGAAAATCCACCGATCGGATTAGCCGCCATGTTGTTCACAGCCGGACGGACAGTCGGACGACGGACGCTTTGCCGTCATTCGATTTTTCGGTTTCGAGGACCCACAAAAAATAAAGTCTGTCTACACCACGCATTAGAGTATTTTGTTTCTAAATTTAGGATCGGGATTTATCCACTTTTTTGTTACCAGCGCCCTAATTCGACCGAGTTTCGGCCGAAAATTCGCCGTTCTCCCGGGCAGCATTACATAGCTTTCCCCCTACTCCGTAGCGAGAAAGTGGGATTGGGTCTCAGAATGTTTGTGGGTACATAATGTTTTCATTTATTTTAATAATATTTTGTAAGATCTTCTGAAATGTTCATTCAGTGGTCACATTTGCCAAAAAGACCAAGAAAACGATATCAAATACTGAACCTTCCCGATTTCAGTTTCTTGTTATTTAGTCAAGATATATTTGTAATTTACCCAAGCAATGAAAAACTTTAGTGGATGCGAATAGTATAAATATGGTTAAAACATCTGAAAACTATTTCATTTGACTATAGTATAGGGAATACACATCTATATCTATTTAAATCTACTCGAAAGAAAATTCTAATTGAAGGGATATATTATTTCTTTTTCACGTTTCAAAGATGTTTTTTTATTGTTTTAGGAAACAAATCACCCAATAAATATAAATAATTATTGACTAAAATAATAAATCAATTAAGAACTAATATTACTATTTTTGCGCCCTCGTCGTTTATCTCATTGGTCAGTGTGCTCACTTTCCATGTCACTACTCCATGTTCGATTCCCGGTCGGGCAAGATTATAATGTGCGTTTTTCTGGCAATGTCCCAGTATATGTTGCTGTGTGACGATGATAAAACTCTCTTCTCAGGCTGAGAAGGCCAGATTACAGCGTAGGGATGTCATCGTGTTAACTACACGTACCCCCTAAACTCACGTCGCGTCAAGTACTGACAGACATTACTGTTTTCTCTGTCTATCGAAATAATAAGTACTATTACAAAATGAAGAATAAAATATTCATACAATACACAAGTAATACGTTTCTTCTAAAACTTTTGATTCATTTTTCTCTTTGTTACAGAATTACATATACTTTTGTTAACATATTGTCGATATTCATGCTTTTGCTCACTCCGAGGGCTATTGCGCTCATGAGATTCAGGTTTGGAGTTACAGTGCTCCGTTTACATTCGTCCTTTTGTCTTTATCCGCAATTTAGAAAAAATAAATTTTATTTCCTGGTGGCTACTGAACTGTATCACACCAAACTCCCCGTTTTGTAACTTGGACTTCGGAGACTAATCATTCGTCTGCTTCTGAAATATGAGATTAGTGCAGAAATAGGCATACCTTCTAATTCTTGAAATGCCCTTTTTTACTAATGCAAACTGTAAGCTTTTCATCACTTCAGAGTTGAGGTCTTTACAGGAACGTTTGATAAGTTCTTTATTTAGACACAGTTTGTTATAGTTTATGTCCGGCCAACAAACCAGAAACATATTCTCTCAAACACCACACTATAGAGGAGGCTTAGATAACATACGATTTGTCAGAAGGATTACGCGATTACCAAAGAATTACCAGAAAATTCTTTCATAGAAGATTCTAGAACATTCTTTCCTTTACCTATTGCAATCTGATACGATGCAATACATCTTTGCCTGAGAGAAATAAACGAAATACACAGTAATGTTCTAAGATAAAAACAACTTTCTTTTCTTCATCAAATATGTTTCTGTTTTTTTCACTTAGAATCTCTCCTTAATAGCACCAATTTCTATATTCCCACGCCATCCATGGATATCCCTTTTGTGAGCCGTTCCGCCTCTTCTCCCCGCCCCCGCGCCGACAGCGCCTGAGTGCCATGCGACGCCGCTGCCCGCCGCCCTCGCCCTCGCACCCGCCCTCGCACCCGCCCTCGCTCGCGCCCTCGCCCTCGCCCTCGCCCTCGCCCGCGCCCTCGCCCTCGCCCTCGCCCTCGCCCGCGCCCTCGCCCGCGCCCTCGCCCTCGCCCTCGCCCTCGCCCGCGCCCTCGCCCTCGCCCGCGCCCGCGCCCTCGCCCGCGCCCTCGCCCGCGCCCTCGCCCTCGCCCTCGCCCTCGCCCTCGCCCTCGCCCTCGCCTTCGCCCTCGCCCTCGCCCGCGCCCTCGCTCGCGCCCTCGCCCGCGCCCTCGCCCTCGCCCGCGTTCGCGCCCGCGCCCTCGCCCGCGCCCTCGCCTGCGCCCCCGCCCGCGCCCTCGCCCGCGCCCTCGCCCGCGCCCTCGCCCTCGCCCGCGCCCTCGCCCTCGCCCGCGCCCTCGCCCGCGCCCTCGCCTGCGCCCTCGCCCGCGCCCGCGCCCGCGCCCCCTCGCCCTCGCCCTCGCCCTCGCCCTCGCCCGCGCCCTCGCCCTCGCCCTCGCCCGCGCCCTCGCCCTCGCCCTCGCCCTCGCCCTCGCCCGCGCCCTCGCCCGCGCCCGCGCCCTCGCCCGCGCCCTCGCCCGCGCCCGCGCCCGCGCCCGCGCCCTCGCCCGCGCCCTCGCCCTCGCCCTCGCCCGCGCCCTCGCCCTCGCCCTCGCCCGCGCCCTCGCCCGCGCCCTCGCCCTCGCCCGCGCCCTCGCCCTCGCCCTCGCCCTCGCCCTCGCCCTCGCCCTCGCCCTCGCCCTCGCCCTCGCCCTCGCCCTCGCCCTCGCCCTCGCCCTCGCCCTCGCCCTCGCCCTCGCCCTCGCCCTCGCCCTCGCCCTCGCCCTCGCCCTCGCCCTCGCCCTCGCCCTCGCCCTCGCCCTCGCCCTCGCCCTCGCCCTCGCCCTCGCCCTCGCCCTCGCCCTCGCCCTCGCCCTCGCCCTCGCCCTCGCCCTCCCCCTCCCCCTCCGTGCTCTGCCTTTCCAGCGCTCAACGTCGCTCTCGCAGCCGCCTCGGCGTGTGCCCAGCGTTAATAATTGCGCTGGCAGATGTATTCCGCCGCCTACCTACATCTCGCGCAGCCACCTACACCCTCGCATGCGCCCCGCTGCCGTGTCGTTTTGGCCGTCACGCTATGTTTGCTTTGAAAGGGACCGACTGTGCTCCACCTACGACAAGTTGTTCGAATCCTTTAATGAAAAATGAGCGGGTGAAAGGAAGTATTGATTGAAAGATGCGGTCAATGCCCACAGCCTTTTTGTCGGCGCATTTCTTTTTATAATAAAAAATCATTCTGATGGCATTCCCGCAAACCTACATTGTCAGCTGAGTAGCTTTCAATATTCTAAGACAATATTGGTGGTTTATTCGTTTGTTTAGATACAGAATATGCAGATGTTTTCAAACACTGATGTTATTAAATGTCTTAACTCATTAGGTTTATAATGTGATTTGTATAAGTGTGCCTCTCTAATGCTGTAATAGGGCTATACATTACGAATAACTGCATTTTCCTGAAATGCAAGGCATTTTAATAAGACAGTTAAACATTTAATATTCTTTCATTAATTTTATATTCATTTATTTTTGTTTAAAAATATATATTTTTTCATCTTTTTTACGTTACAGCGAGCGTATATATTGTTCTTTAATATTTTTTATTTCTGTCTAATGAATCTTTATGGTGTTTATATTTGTAGTGAGTAATATGTAAAATATCACAATAATCCAGACGTTTCGTAATATATTAAATTTTTTGTCTTCCATGCTTGACATGTAGCTCAAAGAAAACTACAAATTCTGATTTGTTTCGATGGATCTCGTTACCATTGTTCCTCGTAAGGTCACTAGCATTCAAAGCCTGCATTTTAACGTAAACTATAGATGAAATATCCAAACGATTGCACTCCAGGTTTTTAAAAAGACAATATTTCTAAATTTAACAAAATATTGAAATACCAAATCAGCATAGTGACCTAGAACGTCCATTCTTACTGTAAGGCGTGATTAAAAGTTACGGCAAGTTATCAATTTTGAACAATACGTTTTCTATCTGAAAACACAAAATACTTTCTTCAGTTACTTCATATTCGTATTTGTAAAAAATTGAATGTTTGTGACGCTTTGATTAAAGTTCAGATCATCCAAATACGGTACATTTCCATAGGAGAAGAAGCGTTATGGTGCCTTTAGACTATCAACTTTATGCACGATTCTGCGAGACGTATTTTGTGGGAACGACCAGCTGTAATACGAACTTGCTCCATAAAATTGGTGCAACCAAGAGAAATCGGCTGGAAGAAAGAACTCAACCAAATGGAAGAAAAGAACGACGAGTTCTTTGATTAGGGTCACAAGGACAGAATAATTTACAATAAGTATACTCACCCAGAATAATAATCCTTTGAACTATATTCAGCAATGAATTTTGCACTATCATTTTCGTAATGTAGAATATAGGATTGTTTTCATGGGAGATGTAATTGCAAAACCCTTTGCATAAGTAATTATTGAATTGGGTTGATAAAAACGATTACTTTTACCCTTACCCTTTTACTTTCCTTCGTGAGGAGTGATCGAGTTGTAATCTTGCGCCGAAAAACTGCGATTTTTTTAGAGAAAACTTCTATTGTTGACCTTGGTAACGAAAAAGTGGATAGATCGTGTTCTTTTATAGTAAATTATATTCTATAACACGTGTTGTCAGAATTCATATTTTAGGGCCCTTGATACCGAAAAATCGGTTGAAAACATCTGTTGTCCGTTAGTCAGCCGTTAACGCTAGCGCAGAAACCGATCAGGCAATTTTCTCCACAATTGATATTCTCTGATCGATCTGAACGAGCTCCAATTTCAAACGGATATTTTGATTTTTGTGGGTACTTTACATGGAGTCTCAAAATTTTCACAATATTCTTAAAAATGGCTACAAATTCTTTTATTAGTTTTGATAGGTAAAGATCTCTTTAAAATGGCACAGGTCCCATTTTCGTAGAAATCCCTGATTTTACGAAAATTGCAAAGTTCAAATTTTTAAGCATGTTCCTATAGGTACAATCTTGGAAAAGATTTTTTCTTTACTTAAACGTGTTGTATAAAGACAATTTATAAATAATTATTTTCTCCAAAACGGCATCAATTTTTTTTATTTATTTTTTCCTCGTATGTAGCAAGCAAATGTGTTGGTCCCATTTTCGGCAGACACTATTTTCAAAAATTGCAAACGAACAATATTGATGATAGAGATTCTTGTTAAATGAAATGTTCTAAAAAATCAATTGTTTAAAAAGGTCATTTACAATTTTTTTTAAAAGTATGAGTACTTCTGTGTAATTTTGCCGTATCCTAATTTTAAATTCAAATTTCCCGCGATTGTTTTGCTGGAATATTTTACGGGATATCACGTTGTAATACAACAATGGAAACGCTGGGACACACAAGTTTTATATTCTCAAAATTACTTCTCATTGTTAGTTGTGTTTCTGAGGGGTTGGAATCAACTTTGGGATTGTAAAATTTGTGTTGATGTGTGAGCATTAAATTAATAGAATTTCCGCACCTAATTACCTTAAGATTGGTAATAATGAGTTTTAAAAGTGATGGCTGAGATTGGTTAATACGGAAAGAAATTGCGGTTTTATAACTTAACGTAACCGTTACCGATGCGAGAAAGAACATGCTGTTGTAACGCCACTAGTAAATGTACAAGGTAGTGATATCTTCTCTAATCAGCGCAGGGTGGAAACACGTGTACATGTACGTGAGTAGCGTGAGTGGCAATGGATTCAATGAAAGGCACTTCAGTTATATTAATGTTTGACTTGCGATATTTGTCGAGAAATGCGCACGAATCTCCAATTTCCGCCTGGGCCGCGTTGCACGGGTTGCGCTCAGTCGTTCGCGCCCAGCGCGTGCTTTGGGACCCGTAAGCCGGTCGGCGAGGCCGAACGCGACGCGGCGCGGCGCATTGCCCGGCCGTCGCAATCCGCTCCCACGCAGCCAATCGAACGCTCCGCGAAATACGAGCTCGCGCGCGCGCTTGTTTTTCATCTAGCCCGCCATTCGTCATACCTTCCTCTCCCCTTTTGAACGTGTAGCACTCGCTCGCGCGCGCCTGTGATCTCCCGCTCTGATTGATTTGCAGGTTTTCCGAATTTGATGTCGCTCAGTGCCTCGCCCATTCGTTCTCTCGCTCTCTTTCTCACTTTTCCCTATCGCTTTCTTGCTTAATTTGTCTACATAATTTTGTCTCCTTTCTTTCTTTGTATGCTTCTCCTAGACTATTGTTCGTTGCTTTTATCCTATATTTAATCATTTTCCGCCCGTTGCCGTGAAAACTTCATTCTTCTTCTCTACCTGGCTATGCGGGCTTCCTGACATCTACCCCGCTACAGTCGGGCAAAACCGCATCCTTCCCTCTCTCCCGTGCGAATTCTCCCCCTGGTCCTCTTTGTCTTCCTCTTTTTCATTTTGTCGCTCGACCCATCTTTCTCAGTTCATTTACCACCGCCCCGCCTCAAAAAGTCCCGCCACCATATCATCACTCCACGAACACTGAGCGTACCCTCATAACATCCTCAATAACGTCGCCGTTTCTTCTCAATCCACTTTCATTATCTGCGTCCATGGATCTTTTTCTTAATTTCTCCTTCCTCCGCAGGGCGAGCGCCTGGGAAGGTCATATACCTAGTTCTCTCCCGCCGCCGCGCCGCGCTGCGTCGCTGTCAGGCGCAGGGGGGGGGGGGTTCCTTCGCCAATTTGCTGTGGGCCCTCCGCCTCCCGCTCTCGCCGCCCGCTCCGCCGCTCGGTGTCTCTCACTGTGTCTGTGTCTGCGTCGGTCATTGGCGGAACTCAGCCCTCCGGAGCGCCCTGGGAAGTCGCGCTAAACAAAACACACGCGGAGCTTCGCTGGAGTCTCGGAGCCAGCTTTCGTAGACCGTTAGAAAAGGGTTCGATAATGATGGTGCGGAAGACGAGAGGCGTGACACAAAATCTTCGGTGTTATGAACCTTGGACGTCGGATACTTTCACAGCAGGGCACTCTCCGTCATCCTTTACACCGCGGGTGACATGGCATGCTGATAGTATGTAATTACCCCATTATGGATTTAATTCGTGTTTAAAACGTGTAGTACTTAAATTAAAGAGATAATTACATTTCAAATACTCTACGGAAAACTTCCTGAAGAAACATTTCGAACCTACTTGGAGAAACCTTTGAAACTTCAGCTACTTTTTGCATGTTTTCCTATGTTGTTGTAGGGAATTTTATGTTCTTTAAGCTGTAACGAAAACTCCAATTATGATTTTATTGCAGCAAGTTTTCCATAATTTTCCATTTCATAATTCAATTTAAAAGTTTGAATTAAAAATATAAAGTGACCCAATGTACCCTGGTACCTTGAGTCCTTAACATTGCACGACGAACCACCAACCTAATTATGGACTAAGAGTTAGAAGAACATATACATAAGATATGGCAGTGCATATATAAATTTACTACGGAACAGAAATTTGATTCACGCCCTTATCTAAACTAGTGCACTTCTGATGATAGTATGTATATAAAAATGAATATTTAATATGTATTTAACTATATGTATTTAATTTTTATATTAATAATTATATAATATATTTTGTATATCATTCTAGTTTTGAGATTAATAGAGAGTAAGTACTATCTACAAGGTTGCAAAATGTTACAATCAGTTACCAACACAAACACAGATAAATATAACATTTTATAAAAGTCTAACTTTTATGGTTGAACTTTTACTGGTACTATTATTACTGGTACTATTATTAACATGAAAGCAATGTGATGTTCATACTTTTTAGCACGAGTTTCCCTTCACCACCATCTGATATCGTTGTCAATCTTGAAAGTAACTAGTACGACAAAGTATATACCATTCTGTAGTACCACTATTTTTTAATTTTTAAGAAGTCTAGCATTTGCGAAATATGCAAATATGCACGTGAAATGAATTCTATTATCCTTTATGAAGTGTTAATGATTCCTTCTGCGTCTATTGGGTATGCATACCATTTATTGGTAGACATTATGAAAGGTAACAATGCAGTGTTAAGTAAAGTGTCAGTGAAAGGTTAAGTAATATTTTCGTTGAAGATTTACGACATATGTTTCCTGGATAATTGAGGACAGGCCTATAGCTGAAATCTTACATTTGCAATGACCTAAACATTTTTATTTCGTATTGAACACAGTAAATTACGTCACTAAACAAGCATTTTATTAGTGATTAAATAAACGAGGAACTGCTTACGTTATTGGTACATTTTTTGTAGAAAAATAAGGTATGCTATCCTTTTCTTTAATTATTCTTATATTTTTTGAATAGAATTGCTTCATAAAAACTTTTAAAAAGACTCTCTATAGTCGTGCAGCTTCTGTTGATAAAGCCACCAGTTGATTAAAATAATAAGTCAATGTAAATTTTCATAATTTTTAATAAATAAATTTATAATCCTGTAAAATTATTTATAAACAATATCAATTAAACATATTATAATTATTGTAAAGGTATAGAACATGATACGTACGATGACAGTAGGTCATGACTCACAAAAAATGCCTACTTCGAATGTCTTACGAAGGGAAAATTAATCCAAGATCTCAGTGAATCTTAGTGACCACTCTTGAATTTCATAATATATTATTAGACAAAAGAATAAATCGCCAATATCATCGCAGTTCTATTTTCTCGCTACCTGAAACAGCATAGCCTGCGGAACCTCCAGCAGCGCTCCGTGCACGCCCGCGCCGGACCTCTCGCGGCTCCTGTTCCGGCGCGCCCCCTTCCCCTTCCCCCTCCAACTCCCTTAGCCTTCCCCTTCCACTCCTGCCGCTGTTGAATCCTCGTGCAGGAATGCGCGGCCGCCCCCGCTCTGCCGCTACTGCACCACCCAGCCCTCGCCCCGCGCCACCCCGCCACCCCTGCCGCCCTCTCTGTCACCACCCCCGCTGCTACAGGCGTCGCCGCCGCCCTCACCACACCCTCTGTCCTCGCCGACCCCGCTGGCCTCCCCGCCCCCGCCCCCTCTCAGCTGACAAACCGAGCCTCCCCCCGCACTCTCTGCCACCTCCACCCCTCCTGCCCTCGCCGCCGCTGCCGCCCTCCCCCAACGCCGCCACCCTCGCCGCATGCTCCCGCTGCCGCCCCCGCGCGCCCCCCACGAGGGTGGCCCAACGCATTCCTGTGTCGACCTGCTAACGCGACTCCCTGCCAGAGGAGACTCTCGCGGCTGCTGTTCCCGGCCAATGATTATCTGCCCCGTGCTGCTTTCCTGTTGGCGCGGACAACGCTGCAGCCCTTGCGCTTGAGCCGATTTCATCTCCCCACAGACGCTCGGCTTGTTTCAGGGGAATGGACTCCGAGAGGGCTTCGGGGTGAGCGTGTGGAGCAAGTTTGCCGAGTAAAGTAAATAGAACTGGGAAATCTATTGTCACCGATCCTATTGTGCAGACGGTTCTAGTCGGACTAATTAAAGGATTTCAACTGGCTTAAAAGGCGACAATGACATAAACCTGGAAAGTAATTATCGTTCACTGACGAAAGTGAACCCTACCCAAATATACACATGAAAGCTACACAACATGGCTATAGTAAGATGATCATTACTATTTCAAATAATCGTAATTTTAAATTAAACGTACAATTAACATAATAAATTCTGGGATATTTTTCATTTTCGATGCAGAACGTATTGATATATCAATAATTGACTGATATTGATGTTTTCGGGCACGTTAATAGCTGTGGTCATTACTCCTGATAATGTATTGAGATGGCGGTGACACCCCCTCTGAACAGAGAGATCCGTCGCCGGCCCGTGGACAAATTCTCCTCCAGGCATCTCTCACGTCCCGGCCGGGACAAGCTCTAAGCTCCCGACCGTTCTCCTGGCGTGCGTGCTTGTCTAGGGCGTGTTAGTGTAAGTGGGTGTGTAGGGGGAGAGGATAGGGGAAGGAAGAGGTAGGAAAGATCGCGCGCGGTACGTGGCCCGTTTGGTAGGGTACTGCTCCGACATTCGGCTGATGTTGGTCGGATAAACCACGGAAAACTACCGATCAAAGCAGCCGGTATGTAGACTTCTCCTCCAGACTGCGGATGAATTCGACATACCTTGATAGCTAGCGTCCAAAATCCGACGAGCGCGAACCCCAGAACCATCCAATCAGGTTCGGTGGAGACACAGCGGTAATGCTAGCTCTGGTGCTTCCAGAATGTAATTTACCTATTCATTATTATAGGAAAGTGATGTTTCAATTCCTGGCGTGCGCTCACATTGACTCCATTTTTTTAACATAGCATGTTTCGGTTCATTTCTACAAGAACTCTATTGATCGTTTTCCTTTAAGACTCATCGCTTTTGTTACAATTCAAATATCATCCAGTTCATCTAGAGGTTTGTTCAATTACACAATAAACTTTTCGGCAATCACAGATTTAATTAATGAAATAATGTATATTAGGTGGGAGTTACTTCGAAATTGCATGAAGAATATTTTCGATTACAATTATGTGTTGAAATGAATATTTTTTTTTGCTGAGAAATGTTTAAAAGCCCCTCAAGCAGTATGTGAAATCTCAAAGCTTCTAACATCAATTGAATTTTATCAAGTAGGGTTAAAGGACCAGTGGTGAACGCAGTTCTCTAAATGTGAAAATTGATGGATCAAGTATCTTGACAAACTGACCTAATTCTTATTAGGTAGTGGGAAGATTGGAAAAAATAATTAATTGCTTTGTAAAGATGTGCAGCAGACAAGTCATAAAACCATTTATGCCAGTCGATCAAAAGCAGAATAACTCATTCCTATATTTTGAAGCAATGCGGTGATTGCCAAAGTGTTTGTGCCTTTCATTACGTTTGCAATCAAAGGTAGTAATCTCTGGGTTGACCATATTCGTTGAATATTTTGAAATCTTCCGGTACAGAATCAGTCAAAATACTATATTTGATATCCTTTAAGAATGTAATTGATGATGTATTGTTTTAGTTTGTTTTTTAAATAAAATATGGGAGGTATTGTACAGTTGGTTAAAAATGTAAGTCATATTTAATTTTAAATTTTATTTCTTCTTGCTTGACATTTCTTTCTCTTTCAAGTGCATTTATACCCTTGGTGATTATGAGGGTGAACCATTTATATAAATCGATTTTTTATCAAATTCAAAGATATTATTTATTGATATCTTTGAATATGCGAGGGGGCACATTTTTAGTCATGCATTGTAATGTAAAGATTCGTTACAGTAAGAATCTAAAGGAGGAACGTTGGCTATTTATTTCTCGTAAATGTTGTGAGTAAGCATAGAAAGACCAATGAAATTAACATTTTTATAGAAATCTACTATCGTATATAGCAACTTACCAAAACTATCTCCGGATTTATAATTTGATACAGCGTTGTTTTTGCGCAATAAATCGAAAATATCATGTACAAGTGCAGAAACTAGTGGTGCAACAAAATAGCATAAACTTTCTCGCACTTTTTTTCTATTATGTTGACTTTTCGGTTTTTCCCTACCCTCTTCCCAGCTGCTATCTATCGGCGCCTAAATATCTATCAGGGCCTTTCCTAATCCCTACCGCTTCTTTGGGAACATTCACAGTAATTACCACTTTCGTGATCCTGAACATCGCATGGGCCGATCACGGACCTGTACCATTTCTATCTACCCACAGTATCCTTTGGTCCAAGTGATTGTGCCATTGTTCTGGATAGAGGGATCCAGTTGTTTAATTCCACACACAGATCGCATACCCAGTTACTAACACATCAAGTAATTGGGGTAGTTTAGGAGCATCCGAGGAATTCGGAACGCCCCCCCCCCTCTAGCCGTGAACAGGATTTAAAACATTCATGCCTTACATGGGTTTCGAATCCACAACCACTGTGTCCATGTTCTTGGGCTCACTCGCTGTAAATAATGGAAGGGAAGAGTCAAGGCATACTCCAGTAAAGTATTGGAGAAACACACAATTGCGTGTTGAGTGCTAGGAATAAGACGAGTGTATAGGAACACGACACAACAACTCGAAGTTGCGCAGAAAAAAAGGAACACTTAGTTCATGAAAGAATACAACATGCTTCAACGTAATCACCCTTTCAAGGATCACCGTCCTGCGGGGTGTCTCTGTCGCCACAGGCCGAGGGACTGGGCGAGCGAAGTGCGGCAGTTAAGGAGCGGCCAGCCAGGGACTGGCCGGGTGAAGTGCGGCAGGCGGAGGAGCGGGGCAGCCGGCGGCCAGCGAGGGACTGTCCGGATGAAGTGCGGCAGGCGGAGGAGTGGGGCAGCCGGCGGCCAGCGAGGGACTGGGCGGGCGAAGTGCGGCAGTTAAGGAGCGGCCAGCCAGGGACTGGCCGGGTGAAGTGCGGCAGGCGGAGGAGCGGGGCAGCCGGCGGGAAGCGAGAGACTGGCCGGGCGGAGGAGCGGGGCAGGCGGCGGCCAGCGAGGGACTGGGCGAGCGAAGTGCGGCAGTTAAGGAGCGGCCAGCCAGGGACTGGCCGGGTGAAGTGCGGCAGGCGGAGGAGCGGGGCAGCCGGCGGCCAGCGAGGGACTGTCCGGGTGAAGAGCGGTAGGCGGAGGAGCGGGGCAGCCGGCGGCCAGCGAGGGACTGTCCGGGTGAAGAGCGGTAGGCGGAGGAGCGGGGCAGCCGGCGGCCAGCGAGGGACTGGGCGAGGAAAGTGCGGCAGTTAAGGAGCGGCCAGCCAGGGACTGGCCGGGCGAAGTGCGGCTTGCAGAGGAGCGGGGCTACCGGCGGCCAGCGAGATACTAGCCGGGGCAAAGTACGGCAGGCGGAGGAGCGGGGCAGCCGGCGGCCAGCGTGGGAGGGCGAGGATAAACCAGTGCGTCGGCGCCGCAGGCAGTCGGGCGAGGACGTCGCGTAACACGTGTAGTCCCCTCCCCCTCCCTCGCCCGCCGCGGCCGCCTTGGCCTGTCGTTAATTTAAAAACGACCCCTTCCCGAGTATCGATTCGCATGCGGCGCCCTGGGGCTCTCGGGCCCCCTGCGTCCTGCCCTCTGCTCACTTTGCGTCCCCTCGGCGCTTGCGCCTCCCTCTTCTGCTGGCGCTGCCGGAGCAGTTCCTTAACAAACGGCGACGGCTTTTCCTCCCTCGTCCTCGTCCCTTTCTCTTTCCTTGCACACCCGAACACACGCACTCACACACACACACACACACACACACTCTCACTTTCACACACTACACTACCGTTCATGTTGGGAATCTAGTCTTCAGCTTGGAGCTCGTTACGGCTGGGACTTTCCCGCGAGCGGAGAAAAGGAAAGCCTGGCAAGCCGATGTGTAGGTCGGCGCCATCTCGTGATCCAGTGAAGAAGAAAGGAACACCTCCACCTCTCGTATTATGACAAGCATTGCACCTACGGTACTCACGATCATAAACGTTGACGCGCCTAGAAACCAAATGAACAGTCTACATATTTCGCTTTCTCAGCCGACTTTTCCTTCGGTTCTCGTATCCTTATTTCACCCTGTCAATCATTTCTAAACTCGTCTTTCTTCCTCGCTGCGGATTTTATATTTCCCTTAGGAACCAGAGAAACTCCTCTATCATTAAATTCCGTATTCGTTCCTTTACCTTTCCCCTCGCATATAATTTTTCTGCTTTCCTTCAGACACTCAAAAACTTCTCTCGATTTCTCTTATTCTTCTCTAACTTCATCACTCTTATTTGTCAAATATTCTGTTTCCTTTAAGGGAATCTTCCTTGAGTTTAGGTCAAACAACTAATATTCAAGTGAAAGAAACACAAGCCCTGATGAAGACTCAATAAAAGGTAGAAACGGCGGGTTTTATCGTGCAAGTTGTTTTATCTAAAGAACTACCTAAATTGAAGAAAAGTCTTACTATATTCTAGATAAAGAAGCCAAGGTCAATTAATCTTCAACCATTTTTCTTCATATTCTCAAACTTGTATTCCTCTCAGGTTTTTCCCTTTTCCGAAAAATCTTGAAATCTCTTTCGCTGATCTTTTCACCATTCCTTTTCTTTTCTTGGGTTTCCAGCTTCCTCGATTTCTGTCGGAACGTCTTTCCGATTTGCTAACAAATCTGGGATCTTGGGTCCCTCCGTTACTCATCGTTACGCCTCCGTATGTCTCCCATTTTATCTCTTCCGTAATAAAGTCGACGGCGGTCGCATCGCGTTCCCGTCATCGCGATGTGTTTCTCATGTTTCTTCCGAATCGTATGTAACTTCTCTTGACTCCAGATGCGAATCGCTGTCCCTTTCTTCGACAGAAACATTCCGATTTCTTAATTAACTTTTCACTGGTGTTTTTGTTTGCTTTGTCTGTTTCTCACGAGAATGTGTTAAAATAATAATTGAATGTCGATTTTGAAGTGAGCAGATTAGTTAGAAATATATTGCTTATCGAGTCATACATTTGCTTTACGCGAAATTATGCAAAATAAGTCATTTTATTTGAAAATTATATTACAAAACTCAACACGACAATATTGATTTTCTACTTTAAAATCAATTTGCTCCTATTTCGCTCGAGTGGGCTGTCAGAGGATGGGCTTCAATGAATCAATAGTTGAAAATAATGTTTTTTGTTTTATTAAAACTTTCGAATTGTGGCTCTCAGAGAAAATACAAGTATTATACTTGTATTATTTTTAGGATTTTATAATTGTTAATCATTTTAAAGCAACGTCTATATCTTCACCGTTCTGCCAACTAGAAACATCATTTTTCCTGTTAGAAATAGGAAAAGGTGTAGAGTCGTAGAAAATTATCGTAAGCACAAAATAATTAATTTGAATGTGATGACATTGTGAATTGAGTGTAAATATTTTTAGGCGTATTCTTCCAATTCTGTTTTCCATGTGGTGAACTCCAATTAAGTATGTTTTCAGAATGTGCCCATACATTTTGTCCTTCCGTATTTGTTCCTCGCGTTTTTCTCTACTCTCTGTATGCATTTACTTCCACATTCATGCTTACATCCTCCCCTCTGCTGGAGGCCACAATTTTATTTACCCTTCCCGATGTTTTCAAGCAACGTACTGAGTCCTCCTCTTTTATTTTCATCACGTTCTACTTAAAAACGTGCATGGAAATAAGACCCTCATGAGCTCCGTGTTTACACACCACCGTAAATTTCTGCGACGAATCCGTCTGAGGCTCAATGAGTGCCCCACAGATAAATGGGTTTAAATTTTAGGTTTGTTTCTCTCTTGTAATATCTCCCGCATCATGTATTAATTAAAATTGAGGTTTCGTTTGTCACATGCGAATGAATATTTTCCATAGAACTTTAAGACAAGTGTTTATATAACGTATTACATCGTTTTATAGACAATGCAACTTGCTGTATTCTTCCGTTAGTTGATTGATGTTTCTGGACACGTCAAGTGGTACGGTCATTAGTTCCGAAAGTGTAGGGCATGTTTTATGTATGTTATAGGGAGGTTACAGTGTTCGTTTCCCGCTGCAAGTGGAGATCCGGAGCCGACCTACACATCGCGTCGGCTTGCCGGCGATTTCCCCTCCACGTATTTCCCCCAGTGGGGCGCCGCCGCAGCCAGGACACGCTCTAAGCTCTTGTCTAATGGCCTCCGACATTTTTCCAATTTCCAAAGTGTGTGTGTGAGGGGGAGGGTAGGACAAAGTAGAGGAAGAAAAGATCACTTTCGGTCCGTGACCCGTTTGTTAGGGTACTCCAGCGGAAATCGCGTGATATAGATCAGAGAATTCAAAGAAAACTACCAATCCAAGCAGTCGAGAGAATTGTCCTCCAGACAACAATTAAGTGCGGCCAAGGTAGAATCGAAATTGATGTCTGCCTTTGCTAATTCAGCTCATATATAATTCTGTTAGAGTACACAATGTGATAATAGGATATTGATTCAAATTCAATTCAATGATAGCATTTTCTCTGAAAATCTCGACTTTCCAATCATGCCAAGTGAAAATTTGCTTCTTGAGCTCGGGGAGACTGACGCTTTCGTCTCTATCTGCGAATGTAACTTAATTCATCAATAGTTTTATAATTATTCCCCTTCTATTTCCAATATCAGTTCACTTCTCAACCGTCTTTGCGTGGTCAGTCAAGCTCAGTTTCTTGGGACTTTTCAAAACATTTCACTCTCATATGAGGACGATGCTTTCGCAATCAACATGGGGAAAAGCACATGCTCGTGGAAAGTCTCTAGCAACCACCTTTATTACAACGCTGCTAAACATTTTAAGGTCGATAAAAACACTCACTCCTTACTCCACATCAGTAATATCCGGGTCAAGTATATCTTCAGTCAACGAATACCTTCGTACGTGGTGCATATACCAGTACCACAGTACTCATCGGTGCCTTTTCTCATTCACATCATTCTTGCTGCTTATGTTGCCGTTCTTTTATAAATAAAATTAACATCTACTACACCTTTAATTCTTAAAGAGAGCGACCTTTGTTCACACTGTTCTTACTGACCACAAAGCCTCGCTGCCCCTCATTCACCCAACGTCATTGATTCACCCATTAATCCCTCCGCTACCCTCGCCCCTTCTGACCCTCTTCCCGCCCACTCCCATGCCGCTCTGCCAACGCCCTTCTGCTCCTTTTGACGCTGCCAACACTCCACATGCGAATCTCGGTTGCCCCCTTTTATTTCTCGCCAACACCGGCAACAACGGCAAGAGCGGCACCGACAACTACCACACGAACACAGTTTTCTTGAGGGTAGCTACTAAACCGACCGTCCAGCATATAGACAGTTTTCTCGTGACCACCTTCAAAGGTGTATAGGAAACCTACGTGTATAGACAAAGTGTTCAAGGTCACAGAGCGCTTTCCGTACTTGAAAACAAAATTAGGTAGATCACGAAGACTAAATATTTAACAACGTAGGATCAAATAAAACTTTGTGAACGGATTGGAAGAGGTATCAAAAACTAAGACTTGATCAGGAGAAAACCTCACTCTACGTAGCTGGAAGCGGAGATAACTTTGTCGAAGTAAGGTCACAGTATACATACTATACAATAATGCAGCTCCGTGTTATATGCCTTATGACAACGTGTTGGTAAGCGGCTCGCGATCCTCACGGCGATAAAGGATCATTACCTCCTTATGATGCAGCACCCTTAGGCTAAATCTAACAAAACACTGAATGTTTTTTTATTATATTTTAATTTCCTTATCCCTATAAGTAAAAGAACATGTGAAGAAAAAGTTTTCAACAATTTCTAAGGAGAGTATTTAAATCTAATGAATTCTGTACATTGAAAGTGAATAGGGGAATCATGAGGAATAACAAGTATTTCCGTATTGTTCATGAAAATTTTTAGAAATGTAAGTAATCTAAGTAGTAGAGGGTATGTATGTGGTTACAACGTTTTTGTTGTGCTTTTGAATAAATGTTCGTCACAAGTAGTAAAAGAGATGTAATATCGACTTTAGGCTCAGATATCTTAATAGAAAAAATCCGCTACATTCTGTATTTCGCGCAATCTGCAGAGGACTACAGGTCTAGCGTTCGGTCGGCCAGATAGCTGCGGCGCGTAAACGGTAATTTTGGACGATGAACTGCTGCAGCGCTTCGTAATTGCGACGTGTGTTGCGAAGCGTCGCGCGCGATGTCGTGTGTTCAGCGACGCCAACGCGACGGGACATGACGCGGCACAACGCGAAGCACACGCTCCTTTGCGTCCTCCCGCGTCGACGCGTCTGCGCGCCGATGCCGCTCTCTGGCGGACGCGGGCGCGAACTCGCTCGTGCGCGGTGTTGCCTCTGTCCGCCATCTTGCGCCAAGAAGCCGCGAGTGTGGATTGTGTCGGAAATGAAATCGTTGAGCGAATCGCGAACGAAATTAGCGGCTCTGAAAATAGACCTCTCCTTTTCTTTTGATGCCCTCTCAGTTGTTGGGTGTTTCTAATTTTTTTTCGGTTGTCTGTTTGGATTGTTTGATCCGTTGGAGTGGTGTAATTTTTCGGGTGAGTGGTCTCCGAGGAAAGTATTTGTGAAGGAGCGAAAGAATATTAAGTTTTAAAGCGAATTATAGAGCGGGGTTGAAAGTTCTTTGAACAGAAATGCACTATCAAGCTCAAATAATTGCTCTTACATCGGGTGGGATTTTAGAATCCTGAAGCAGCTTTCAACTATTCAGCTTTTACTGTTTATGAACTTCGCTTCTGCCGAGGTCATAAATTTAAGAACTTCGTAAACTTGGTATTTTAGTAATCTAACAGTTGTTGAACATATACTGTAAGTTTATTATCAAATGTCCAGCACTTCGAAGTAAAATGCTCAATGCAATACATTGAAAACAAAATTACTTGCAAACAATCGTAGGTGTCTGTTACGATGACTTTCTCATACTATATGAGCCAAGAACCTACTGTTGATTTATCTACCTTAATTAGATATTAAAGTACATAAAATATTTATTCTTAATTGAAAGATTTTTATGTACGGTATATAATTTGCTGATTATCCGGCGTTGCTGGTGTACTTATTTACCACTGCACCCGCTCTGCTCGTTTTTCCCACTCAGCCCGCCCCGCCGGCCCTGACCAACACGCCTCTACAGAGACGGCGTTGTCAAGACCGCACCGCATTCTTCATCCAACCGAAATCCTGCCCGTTCTGACCGTCATGTTCGTTCTACACGCTCCACCCGCGAAACAATATCACATTCTGGTGTAAGGTTTTGAGTCATATACGCAAACGTCCCTCATAATTTTCGTAAAATTTAATATTTGGTAAAAGTATTCGTGGAAAATTTAGGGTTGTAGAACTTACACACATATAAATACACACATAGAATATCTTTTATATAGTGTATTTCAAAACTTATTTTAGTAGATACGTCAATTTTGCAGGCACATCATGAATTTTGCAGGCACATTCAATTAAACGATTATTAAATAACCAGTTTCAATATTGCTGTACATTCTGTGTGCAATAAGCAAGCAAAATAAAAGGGTGAAGTGTCTCGTCTGTCCGGATGGCGCGGCGTAGAGGGCAGTGATGTGAACGTTCCGACCATCATGTCGTGGTCTTCTTCAGAGCTGGAGTGCGCCAGGATGGTGGGCGCTCGGGTTTATATATTAAGTGGCTGTCTATGGACCAGGATTTGGTTAGCTGCTTAGATGGTCAATCAGGCGGGTGAGGTGAGATTGGACGGGATAGCGCGGTCCGGGATCGAACGGCATGGAACAGTTCGGTTGGGCCATCTAAGATTAACTACTTAGCCATGAATGTGAGTGATCTGCTTTTTGTTTTGTACTTGAGCCTCAGTATAAGGTGATGACTCTGTTTGCTTCACGCTGTGCACAATATATAGTATTTAGGTGCTAAGTTTTAAAAACCGTAGTGCGCATCTTCTCAAATTGACATGAATAATTTTAAAACCACGGCTAAAGTAACGTCCGAATGTTTTCAAAGGTGGAATGTTGTTTGAAATTCCTTTTGGTTCAGATAAGGTCGACTCACAATCCTCTCATGCCCAATGAGACATGTCATTTGCAGCCAAATGAGGATATGGCACTTTCCACCTTTGCAGGAACATCGTTACTGATTCTCTATGCTATCTATTCCCTTACAGCTTACTGATGCTACAGAATCTTTCAAAAAAAGTTCCTGAAGTCTCTGATGTCAAATCAAGAATAGAAAATATATTGACCATTAATAGTAAATGCAAGTATCCGTCGTTATAAGTAGTTTCAATTTTCTACTAAATCTATTAACAAAGATTAATTAAACTAAATTAAATAATTATAAATATTAAAATATTTAAAACGTCTCCAGTTTATGAAGGATTTTATACGTCATTCCGTATTTTGAATTGTCACATTAGAATCGAATTTCATGCTAACCAATTCATTCAAAATTAAAAAATTATCAGAATTCAATTGGTAACGTTATCAACTCTAAAAACGTTCCTAATATAACGCGTAAAGAAAGAAGAATGTTTAGAAAAAATACTACATGTTGTTTCGGCGCAAGTGGTCTTCACAGACGGACGGTTATTTTGAAAAAAAACAACAACACTTTTTCGTTCTCACGAGCATTCGTGAAGTCTGACTACTTAACGTATTAGAAGGAGTAAGTAGCTACATATTAGAAGAAGATTTATCCACTTTTTCTGTATCAGGACCACAGAATACGAGTTTTACTGTTGAAAAATCGCCGAGATTTGGCGCAACATTACGTAACTTTCTTTATGCTACGTATTGTAAGGAATATTGGATCGTCTGCCGGAATTCTCTGCGCGGATTGGGATTGCGTCGTCTGCTGGCGCCCCCCCCCCCCCCGAACTGGACGGTTCCGGGTTATTCGCCAGTCGCGTAGAAGTGTGGCGAAGTTCCCGATGGGTCGAGACGGGCGCAGCCAGGTATAAATTCGCCGCTGCCGGCGGCCGCGAGTCGGTCAGTCAGTCCCTGAGTAAGCAGTCAGTCAGTGTGAGTACGCAGCCTGTCTGAAGTCTGAAGTGGAAGCTGAGCTGTATATGAGGAAGTAAAAGGAGAGGATGAGTATTAAAGAAAGGAAAGAACACATGCGACACAAGTTCTAAAAATAATTCGAAGTTTTTGTAATAATTTTGCTATAATAAAGTACATAAATTCAGTTGCTAAATTAAGTAAAAATCTCTAACATGTTGTGTATCCAGAATCCTTGTTTCGGGGGTCCTTTTTTTCGAAAAATCGACTGAAGCTGTCCGTCTGTCTCTTTGTCCGTTCGTGAAGAACGCTAGCGACTAAAGCACTCAGCAGATATTCTCTAAAATTGATATCCTCCTATTAATCTGTCTGATGTCACGGCCCCTAGAAGTTTAAACCGATTTTTAATTTTGGAAGTACTTTGCATGAAGCTTCTGAAATATTCTCATACTTAAAAAAAAATCTCCAAATTTTTTGAATACATTTTATTGTTGTTAAGTGTGAAGAATGTTTAAGAGAATGGTGCAGGTTTACTTTCGATATGACCCTGACTTTTCGGAAATTGCAAAAATTCAATTTTTTCGGTATCTTCCTGCAACTACAATTATGAAGATTTTTTTCATAACGAAATGAGTTTATCAAAAACAGCGTCGACTTAAATTCATGTTCAATTTTTCGAATATTTGTGTATTTTTGCCTAATTTTGTGTGTTGCGACTCAGCGCTTCGGTCCAAAGGGTCGCGGGTTCGAGTCCCTCCTTGGGCATGGTTGTTTGTCCAATGTCTCTCATGAATGTGTTGTCACGGAGGGCCTCTCTTTTTGCTGACCAAGATCAGCAAGTATTTTGGTGTCTAGTGAATTCGGGACAGGTAAGCAGCTGTCAACTGGAAAAAAGCCCTACGAAAAACGTGCTTCAATGACATTCTTTATGATCCGTTTTAACGGAACAGAAGATAAGAACCTGCTCTTGACCTTAGTTTTTGGAAAGATATAATAAGGAGTTTTCTAAAGGGCTTATGAAGTTAAACAAAAACTTCCCTATTTTACCAGAAATTCACCTACTCTTTCACTGTGCAGAGTGATGCAAACAACTCTTTCTAAAAGCGCAGCGACTGCTGTAGCGAGCCACGGTGTGCTGCGAGTAGTTGATTATTTTTCTCTATACAGAGATTACTTTAAGAAAGCTTTTGCTTGGCTTAGACAGCTATTTCATGGCTACTGCTGGTAGCATAACTGACTTTCGTCTCTATGCTCAATTGTGTGTTAATCAGTACGTTCATTTGCAGTTAGCTCGCTTGTAAATGCCTTAGACACAACCTGCTGCAATGCCATCGTATATCGTGACTTTCTCCTGTTTTCCGACCTGTCACACTGTTCCTTCTAAAGGATGTTCCACACAGTAGGTGTTCAGCGAGCGACTGCTCGCCGAAACCTGAAAAGTGTGGATGGGTCGTTTGCTATTTGTGGAGCAACGAATGTTCGGAGCTCGCCCTACCCACCGCGTGTCGGTGGGTTGGACGCATCAAAGGCAGCGAACATCCGCCGAGCGCGCCAGCTCCTTCGGATTGCCGCGTGTGGGGAGCCGCCTTAGGGCGCCTTCCCACGGCGCGACCGCGGCGCGCTTCCTTGGAGAAGCAGAGCCCTTCCGACGCAGCCACCGCCGGAGCCACGGCCGCACCGCCGCCCGCCGTGGAAGGGGGTGGGGTCTGGAGGGGTAGGTTTCGCCGACCCTCCGGCGACGACGAACAAAGGGACCGGAGCAGGTACAACGCTGCGGCCGTGGCGCAGTGGGAAGGCTCCCATTTAAAGCTGTGTTCTGCTAGCGGTGGCGCGTGGCCCCTCCTCCGCTTCGCGTAGCTGGAGTTCGGCGTCGGCTGCCGCAGCAGCCGCCACCCGCTGCACGTGGGAAGGCCTCCATTCAAACCAATGCTCTGCTACGCGCCGCGCTGCTGCGAAGCGCGCCGCGGTCGCGCCGTGGGAAGGGGCCCTAAGGGAACGTGTCTTACGGGCCGTAAGTGGAACGTGTCGGCGCGCGCGGCGCTGGGTGCGCAGGTTCAGCGCCGGGCTGGGCGGCTGCGCGCCGGATTTCTCGGCGGCGACCGGCTGGGGCGCGCTGCTCTACTCGGGCGCGTACACGCTGCTCACGCTGCTGCTGCCCGCCGCGCTAATCACGGGCTGCAACGTGCGCGTGCTGCGCATCGCCCGGCGCCACCGCCACCGCATCGCTTCCGCCATCTTCGAGGTGAGCTCACGCACGCTGCACGCGCTCGCGCCCGCGCCCTGGCTCTCTCTCTCACCCTCGCCATTGCCCTCGTCCACACCCTCGCCCTCCGCCTCGCCCTCGCTCTCGCCCGCGCCCTCGCCCTCGCCCTCGCCCTCGCCCGCGCCCGCGCCCTCGTCCTCGCCCTCGCCCGCGCCCTCGCCCTCGCCCTCGCCCTCGCCCTCGCCCGCGCCCTCGCCTTCGCCAGCGCTCTGCCCGCGTCCACGCCCTCGCCCTCGCCCTCGCCCTCGCCCTCGCCCTCGCCCTCGCCCTCGCCCTCGCCCGCGCCCTCGCCCGCGCCCTCGCCTTCGCCAGCGCTCTGCCCGCGTCCACGCCCTCGCCCTCGCCCGCGCCCTCGCCCTCGCCCTCGCCCTCGCCCTCGCCCGCGCCCTCGCCTTCGCCAGCGCTCTGCCCGCGTCCACGCCCTCGCCCTTGCCCTCGCCCGCGCCCTCGCCTTCGCCAGCGCTCTGCCCGCGTCCACGCCCTCGCCCTCACCCGCGCCCTCGCCCGCGCCCGACTAATTTAGGGAATTGTTAGGCTTTCAGCCATTGAGGAAGTAGTATACTGTCAATCGCATGATGTCTCTCACCCTTCCGGGTTCCATCGGTCTAACTCTGTCGCAAGCTGGATTTTCCGCCCTGAAGAAGGCCACAATCGATTAGTCGAAACTTTGTAACACCAACCTAGCACGCGGCGTCGCCCGGCCAACCGAAAAGAATCGTCACGTTACCAGTGCCACCAGTAAGTATCTTGTCCTTCTTTCGCGCGTAAGATAAATGTAATTAACTTGTCATTTTATTAACTTCACTTTTAATACATGCGGAGATAAAAAGTAATTTTTATTTCTCTTGCATGTACACATATTCTCTTTGACCAATCGAGCATTACCAGTGTAAGAATTTCTAACGTTTGATGTTGTTTGTTGATGTTTTTCATCCTCTTTAAAATTAACAGTATTGAGGATAAATAAGGCAGATGTTATTACAAAACCTTCAATATTTGCTATTTTCATAATAAAATTAATAAATCAATTAATGTTTAATAAAAAGAAAAGAATATGAACTAATTTGTCTTCTTAACAGTCCTATAATCTTTTACATAACAGAAATTGGAACGTAAAAATCTTTCAAGAGTGGTGACCTTTGCAACCCTATTTAACTTAAACAATATCTAGAAACATAATATCTCCCCACGTGTCTACGAATTGAAAGTTTGTCATGCCGACATGACAGCGGTGCCCCTAAATTACCTCCGGCGGCGAGACGCGAAAAGGTCGTCTACGTTCTCGACGTTATATCCGCGTGATCGAGTTTGTTGTAACAGGGTTTACTCGATACTTCAATCCAGCCGCTACAGTTCTCAAGCCCTTAGAGCGGAACTGCCGAACAGAGTACGGCCCGGCAAAGGCCACTGTTATATGCCCTTTAACCCTTCTAGACGGCAGGGGAGCGGATCTCAAGGAGGTCGCTTACGCGATTAAGAGGCCCTGTGTTCGTAACAGCACCGAAACGCTCCCCATTACTCAACGTCGTAATACTCCAACAGCGAGAAACGTGTTCGTGTCATAGCTGTAGGTGTCACATTGTGGCCACGAGCAATAACACTGTTCAAACACACGACGGAATATTAAGGAAATACTTGAGGTGGCATTTGAGTGATATTAGAGGTCAGATCGTTATTGTTTCCTTCCAATAAAGTTGGATATCTCGTCAAATGAAAGTATTTTATTACATTTTAGCACCTGCTGATTTCAAAAACATAATTGTTGCTGTTGCCATATTCTAGTAAAGGAAATTTGGATTTGTCAAGTAATTGAGATATAATAAGAATATCACAAAATTATTTCATTTTCATTAACCTATAATACGATGATTTGCTTTTTAAAAGTAGATTTTTTATGATTAATAACGTTGAGCAAAAACTTAATTTATGACATTTATCTCAAGACGTAATTCTTTTCTTTGAAACGTATATACCGTGATTCTACGCTAATGATGTCAAAAACCTAATGCCAGCATAATGATAAATATAATTATAAATTTTGGAGGTAGAGATTCTTCTAGGAAAATATCCCTTTCGTTCCCTTTCTTTCGGGATTCCTGAAATAGCTTTTAGTGCGAAAGGATTTTCAGTATTCTGAATTGCACCTCAAAAAGGGCCGAGCTGTGGAAGAGAGAGACGCTGCTCTGCTAATGCGACTCGCGAAGTTTCTCATTACAAACTTGTCGTATGCGAAGGAGCGTACGGAGTCTTTCGAGATCGTCCGAGGCGCTTGCTGTGATCCTCGCTCTTTCGATCACACGAGACGGGTGTTTTGCAACTTTGAGACACTTTTCACATATTACTCCTGCTAATGTCGTGGCTGTAGGATGATGCGTCGAATAAGACATACGACTTTTAAGCTCATTCATCCATAAAAAAAGATGATTTTGTGTACCTTTGTTACGAAGTAATGTGTCTGCCGTTGCCGAGCAAAATGAGACCCAGAAGAGGAGGATTGAATAATTCTGAGCTCATGCAATTGCGAAGAAACTGCCTTTCGAATCAACCTTAATGAAGACTGCATTGTTAAAACTCGCTTCACGGTGAACTCTCCATTCTCACAAGAGAAAAAGCTTCCCTCTTATACAAGCCCTCCGCGCAGTTTGCGCGTCCTCTTTTCAAGAAAAGTGAGTCTTTCGTAGAGATTAAGGGCTCTCATTGTGGCTATCTATTGTGAAGTCTGCGTAGTTGGGAAATATTTTTTCCCTCGTGTGCATTTACTAATTCCCTAAACATCCCAATTACACTTTATTGTTGTTATATAATAGACCGAATCTCTTGAATTGTTGAAAAAATACAAATTAATTGGTTTTATGCATTAGAGGTGGAATGCTGGCTGAAACATGGTGTCTATAAAAATCTTAATCATTCCTTGATCCCATGAGGGTGTTCTTCAAATACTATAAGAATCATTTGACTGAGCTTAATGCAGTGTTGACAGATTGTAGAAATTATTTTCGCCAAATAGGGAATTGCTTTATAAAAAAGTTTAGTGAACGAGTCAATGAAACTTGCTCCGGTAATTATTCTAAAAAATTCAGGCACCAATAATTTAAGTTAGTTTATTTATTACATTCAAATTTATAAAGTGACAAAAATTAAATTTTGTTAAATAAATCGTAACAGTCTCACTGATTCAGAACAATGTTATTTTTATGTATTATTTATTTTATATATTTTTCGGCATAATCTCCATTGCGCAGCTCGCTCAATATATTTCGAAAATTGTCTATGTTTACTGGGAAAACCAACGTAAAGAAAGTTCACCAGTATAGTCTTCATAGTCGACGAAGATATACTATAGGGCCCATATACAATCAAATTGTCTTTCATCGCGAAATAAACGATTTCGCTCATAACCCGTTCTCCTGCAAACTAAGTTTTTGCGATGTCATTTTTCTTATGCCCCGACCGAAATTTCATTCTCTAAACTGCCTTTTCGCGCCAAGTGCCCTGCCACCGTGCCCAAAGCGCTTCCTTAGGCATCCGCCAGGCAGCGCTGACGCGGCGCGCGATCCGCAGGTGGCGCTGTCCGCGCAGCTGACCATCACGCACCAGCGCAACCCGTTCGCGGGCGCGAGCGCGGGCCCGCCGCCGCCGCCTCCGCGCCTGCGCAACCGCCGCGCCGCCGCCACCGTGCTGCAGCTGCTGGGCTCCTGCCTGCTGCTCTACTTCCCCTACTACGCCGTCATCCTGTGGGAAGCGGCGGGCGCCGCGCGCCTCGGCACGGCCCCCAGGGTGAGTGCCCTCCGCTGCCACTCGGCGCGCGCGCCGATGCTCCGGAGCCGGGAGGTCAAGGACGCAGGGGGCTTCGTTACAGCGAGGTTGAGGGGTCACATTCCAGCTGGGGGATGAGGATATCCGGGTTCAAGTCGGGCTGTGTTGAGAATGGGCGACAACAATCGCAGACAGAATTGTGGCATTTCACGGAAGACAATTTTGTGTTACAAACCCAATAAGTGTAAAGTGTAAAGTCTCTCCTACTGTTTTTTTTATTCCCCTTTTATGCAATAATCCGTAAGGAGGTGATTCGAGCCGTGCATTTCTAGCCAGTTTTCAGAATAGTTACTCTTCACCTCTAGTACTTAGCGTCCAACTTACCCCGCAGCGTAGAGAATAGGTGAGGTGTGTCTCTGTGGAGGTTTGGTGCACTGGGAACTTTACTATATTTACATCACATTTGTGTTGATACTGGGGCTGAAGGCTGGTATTTTGGAAAACAAATGATAAGGAACCAGCCAGGTCCCATTGTGACATTTGTCAGGTCACTTTGTGAAGTGCAATGTCCATGCGTTTTTACGTTATCTTCCTGCAGGCACATAATGTACGTCAGGTATCATTCCTCGGTTCTTAGAGTGGATGCTCCCTGTCTCTACTTGTCATGCCTTACCAACCTGTGTAAGTTAAGAATTCCAAATATCATAGATTCAATGTCGTAACATCCAGTACCTTTCATATAGTGTTGAAGTTTGAAATTATTATGTATCTCCTTCTTTACAATTGACTAAATTAAACCTTTCGAAGGCACTGTCCTATTTTTCTGCAGACTGATAGGTCAAAATACCCTCAAACTTTTATTTCCATCACAGATGCAGGCGAGTGCATACACGGAATATTCGCTGTCGCGCTTGGTGCATTCAGTGCATGCGACTGGATTCAGATTGCCGAATTAATCGCCAGAAATCTGTGAAATTTTTAGGCCAAGACCATATGCGACATAGGTAACGAATATAGTAGAATCTCATTAGCGAGGAAATTCTCAAAGAATTTGATTTAATGAGGCAGAAGCAGACTCTGAAAATAGTCTCGGATAATAGCCCATCAATAAAGAATTTTATTTCTTCTTGAAAACAACGTCTTGGGAAGATGCCAAGGCATCGTTAATTCTGTGTTTCACTCCACTGCAGCTCCTGTATATTGTCATCGGATTTGTTATCTCCGACCAGTAATTATTATGACAAACGAAGGAACATATTGAAGACTGCGGAGCTTCGGAGCAACAACATAAACGTTTACAAAACACAAAAATAGCATTAATTTTTTATAAAATACACGTAGTATACAAATACAAATAGTTTTACGTTACGTTACTCCAATTATTTTCGCTCACCAGCAATCTGGCGCACTGCCCCTCCAAAATTCCCTCTGTTCCTCACAACAAATGCAGGAAAGGTTAAATAATATTGCAAAGAGTTGGGTTGTACTCGCCCGATCCTGTACTTTCGTATGGAAAATGTTACTTGACTTTCTCACGAGTAAAAACCTACTCTAATATTTTTGTGACTATCAAGGAAAGCGAAAAGCGATTTGTCAAGGAATTTCAAATGTTGATTTTCAGGAAATGTGAATTGTTCGAAGAACATATCTCTATAATACTGAATAAACCTTTATTGAAAATTTGTTTCCAACGTCAATTGCATTGTTTTTATTTTTTGTTATTGTGTAAGTATGAAGTTACATTTATATATATTTTAAAGAAATAAACACGTTTCATTAACAACTTTCCTTCTTAATGGAAAGGATAGAGAAATGGAGAGGGAAAGGGTGGGAATTACCATGCGAGAGTTCTTGCACGCGTACGCTAGTAATAATAATAATAATAATAATAATAATAATAATAATAATAATAATAGTAATTTCAGCAAAACTTGTGTAAGACTAAACCCCCAGGTCATTCAAAAGGCAGGGAATTGCAAGATATTGCTTTATTTGGGACAGCTCACATTTTGCGGGAAGTATTGTAGAGGCACCGACAGGTCCTAGATCTGCTCATTAGGGAGCCGGTTGCAACCCGGAGTAGATTTTATATTTAACAGATTTATAACATCTTTAGTCGTCAAGTAGATAAATAATAATAATAATAATAATAATAATAATAATAATAATAATAATAGCCGATCAGATGGCCGAGATCGCTAAGGCAGTAGTGCCAGAGTGGTTTCGGACCAGAAGATCGCGGGTTCGAGTCCCGCCTCGGGCATGGATGTATTTGTGTATGTCTGTATGTGTTGTCCTTTCACCCCCATTATCATCGTATCATCATTTCATCTTCCATACCCCCAGGGCTAACAACCGTGGGGGATAAAAATCGGATCCAGCTAAAATGCTGGTCCCCCCAAAAAATTGTTGCAAGCACCTGCCACCGCGATAATAAATAAAAACTGAGCCACGGTAAATGCAGGATGCTTGCTTGCGTGGTCCTAGTCGGCCGATTAACGAAAATAATAATAATAATAATAATAATAATAATAATAATAATAATAATAATAATAATAATAATAATAATAATAATAATAATAATAATAATGCAATCCTAAAACACTTTGTACTAGACTTTTTATGAGAATATTCCCATGACGCTCGGGAGAAATTGACGTGACGCCGCCTCAAAGAGCTCTCTAAACTTTAGAACGATCAGAAAGTCACTCGCTACACAAAGTTTCAGGATGAAAATCTCGTGACGAGCTTACAGCGCACCTGTAATTCTTGGTACTTTTAAGCTCCAACGAAATAAAAGATCGTGTAGTCGACAGTGTTGTTTTGATATCCCAATCAAACGTCTGGTGTCCTGAAGGTCGTGTCACAGGAATGGAAGGGTAGTATTGATACCAATTTCAGCACCAAGTGTAAGAATGTGCTGTGAAGAACGAGGTCACGGAGCATCAATATGCAAAAGTGCATTGACCTCGGCTGACAAGTGAAGAGTTTTCCACTGATCCTCTTATATTCAATCCTAAACGAATACCAAGGCAGCACTCAATAACGGATCATGAACCACATGCGTTCCTCACTTCCCCAACCTACTCTCTTCCACATTCCAGGAACTGGGCAATGGGCTCTGTAATCCATATTCGCCGAATGACCCATTCCTCTTGATCAGGAGTTGATGACTCTGGCAATTCCTGGAGAATAAAATTCTCTGAACACCACATACTGCATTTCTGACACAAAGGCAATAGTGGGCAAACAAATGTGCTACTAAGAGGGCAGAAAAATTAGAAAGCGTATTAAAGATCAATTGGAGTCGAACAATGGAAAATTTTGATAGCAGTTGCCTGATGCATCGTCTGAATTACAACGGTATAATAAATTGGAAAAATTGAATTATTTCATAATTATTAATTTTGAAGGTAAACTGGAATCGATCTTACTATCTGTTTATGATTACTATAAAGTCACAAACACCATTCTGTGCAAAGTTTAACTCTATAATAATAATGTTAATGTTAAATTTTGCACCAAAAAGTGACTGCTTCATCAATAGGTCGTAAAAAGGGTGCAAGATTTAATATAAAATTGCAGACGTTCAATATCAAAATAAAAGGAGATGTAAATAATCTGTATACGTGCACCTAAAATCATGCATTTCTACAAAATTTATACTGGAACAATCAAAATTATTTTTATTGTAGTACTTAAAACGTAACAGAAAAACGTACAGCAGTAATCTTTTTTACAAAGACTGCATGTTATTCTCAAACTAAGTGGCTTTACAGCCCTCTCCTCCACATACTTTCGCCAGGTCTATCATCCACCTACTTCAGAATTTAGAGAGTATGACGAAGGTGTAAAATTACATGAAGTAAATATTCTAGTCTTTTAGTAGCTTTATATCAAATGATCAAACAAAGCAGATAAATTTGATTCAACTCTTTTCAAATATTCAAAATGTAACATTAAAACAAATATTGTTACATTTACTGTTCTCAGCGTGTATAACAATTTCAAAACCCATAAATAGTTACATGGATCATCCGGTATGTACAAATGAAAGAAAAAAAAACGTGGTATATATTGCTGAAACATTTCATTTATATGATTTAAATACATCGTGTGATTGTGTCACAATCTCAAATTAGTACACAAAACATACATTCGAGCAGTAGAGAGCTCTTCCCTTTCTGTCTTTTTTCGCTACAAAATTGCAGTAATTTCCTGTGCTTTCCCACAAAGAAAAACATTTTAATTTGACGGGCCACACCCGCAGGCCTCTTCTGGTTCCTTTATATGTGGAGATGTTAAAATGGACGAATTGTGTCCTTGAATCCATCTACTCTCGTTCGCCAGCCAAAGCTTTCAACTTCAATAACTTCATTGACATGTAATGTGCTCACCACAGTTCTCTGGGAACGAATGGGAAGAATGACTTGTCTCAGAAAAATAACGAAGACGAAATAGTATCATTTATTAAAAGAATGTTCTTTCAGAAGGTCAGTCAATTTACTAACGATACGTTTGCAGATCTCTCAGTAAGTTAAATAACAACTATATGGGAAGAAATCAGAAAAATATGATTAGAAAACGACGAAAAGTAATTAAAAATACTTGAAATTTTTATTCTCATATGCGTTGATCGACTTAAATGCTTTAAATGTTATAAATATTAAGTGTGATTGGCTGAATATGAAAGGACACGCTAGAAGTGAGTAATATTGAACTAGCGTAAGTACAAATTTGTTTATAATAGTATTCATTCGTTTTCTAGTTCATGTTATTTTAAAATTTTCACAAACAAACAAACGAAGTTGGAACAGTTTTTGAAGTGTTGGTGGCAAAAATAAAACTTTTAAGGGGCTTTGTTGCAATCAACCTCTCTTGCAACAACGACTTCGTCTGACATGTTATCGGTTGGTCGGTTCGATGTTAATGATTCCGGGTGCGTCGAATGCTGAGGTCATTAGTCTCGTAAGTGTAGTTCATGTTTTTGCCTCGAGAGGTGGTGGCGGTGGTCTTCCCCCGCTGGTTGGCGAGATCCGGCGCTGTCCTACCGACGGCTAGTGGGATCCCCAACCAGGTTTCTCACGCCAGTTGGGTGCCCGCCCCCCCCCAGCCGGGACAAGCTCTAAGCTCCCGACAGGTCTCCCGGCATGAGTGGTAGTGCAGTGCATGTTAGTGTAAGTGGCTGGAAATAAGGGGTGAGGATAGGACTAGGAAGAGGGAAGGGTCGCGCACAGTCCGTGGCCCCTTTGTTATGTACTGCTCCTGCATTCCCCTAGTGTTGATCGGAGAAACCACGGAAAACATCAGAGGAGCCGGGCGCTAGAATTCTCCTCCAGACAGCGATAGAATTCGACCTAGCTGACAAGCAATTGTCGAAAATTCTGCCACTCGAACCTAGGACCTGTGGTTCACAGGCACTGCAGTGACATCAGTTGATGTCCTGAGCCACCTCTCCCTGTTTTACGTTTTCTTTTCGCAAAATGGTGAGTGGTTTCAAGATTTTTTGAATTCATCTCATTGTTGTCGGTCGTGATGGCTACGTGATGTAGATAATATGTTAATGAAAGAAAGTAGATTGAATGGAAGTAATAAATTTAACTTAGAAGTATGAAACACACTTTTTTACTGTAAGAAGGTTTTTTCGCTGATAATGGTATTCAAAAATTGAAAGTTCACTTCAATGTAATCAAAGCAGGCTTTTGTGAAATTGTTATTGCCTTTTTTGATTATGTATTTCAAAATCTGTAACAGTTAAATTTATTTCTGTTTGTTTCATTTGAAAGAGTAGGGAATGATTGCTGCTTCTGATTATCGATATAAATCTCTCTCATCTCTGGCGTTTTGTTTGAATTGGTGAAATTTGTCGTTTCAAGTAATAGCAGAAGTGTTAGTAGCGCAGGAATTGCAATATTTCAGTGTTACATAACTTTTTCAATAATGCGAGAAAGTATCTGCTGTTGTAGCTCCAGTAGTATAATATGATATTGATTCTTATGACAATAATTTATGATTTCATTTCTACTATAATACGTATTGTCAATATAAATGTTCAGACCGCCTAAATGTTTTTCATCACTACTTATGTTATTTCATGATCATAATACGTAAATATTTGTTCAGATGCGAAACTGGGATTAATTTTCGAAAACCAACACCCTCTGTCTATCTGCTATTGAATATTGAAATATTGTTTTCAGTATATCACTCCCAAACTGTTTACTTCGTCTCTAGTTTGCATTATTCACAAACGCAGTGGGCGTGTTTGTTATTAACAGAGGTCTCCGCTTCTCATGTTAATGTGATCAATAGTGAGATGATAAATATTAAATTCCATGATACTGTGACTAATGATAAAATACTATTTTAAGCATTTGGAGCGCGACATTATTAAGAAATGTTCCATTTATTAAGGAACTGCAAGAATTCACAATTGATAAACAATTTACATCAAAACATTTTCTGTAACTTCAGTTTTAAAACACGTTAACATGCTCTTCGGTACTGATTTATATAGCTCTTCCTATAATATATTAAAATTAAATAAGCATATTGAAAGTGTTGTCAGTACATACACAATGACAACGAATGGGGTTAGATTAGATTTATTTAGTCAAAAACAAACAAAAAGAAAACCAGTAAATATTGTATGTGACGTATGGGGAGGAAGATTATCTTGAGTTTTATTGAGTTCCAGGATCCCTTCCCGTCATTTGAACTATAAATAGTTGAAAGACGAGTAAAAGTTTAAAGTGAATAAAGTTTAAAAAATCGGGAGATTAGCAATATTTGAAAAAAATAGACATTTTCGTTTCCGAGTTATAGAAAACTTATTTGCATCGTACACGAATTGCAAAGTACGATTTTTCTGCATTGCTAACAAAATAGTAACTCGCCCTTACCTCTACTGCTACCATTACAAGCAAAAGGAGAGTTCAACAAAACGTGCGCATAGTGAAGCTACATTTACGCCCAGAAGCAAAACACGGGGCCATCTCAGCATTTGCTCAATGGATCAGGGAAACTGGACAAAACGAGATGTGATGTAAGGTTTAGTATAAGCTAAGTCGTACGGCACATCTGTGCGGGAAAAAGTAGCTTCCCCACACCATCTGCGACGAATATAAGAAGAATCACGCATGTGGTCAAGATAACCTGTAAGCAAATTGTAAAATAATTTGCATTTCAAAATATTCACTGTAACATTAACCGAACATTAATACTCATAGCGACGTAAGTCCCTTCAGTTCCCAATCGATGTTTAGCCCACGATTATTTCGGGGTCACGTCAGGAACCAATTATTCTACTCCTGTTTAGTCAATGAGCTTCGAGTGGAATTTCATGAGTGGCGCGTGTAACGACAGAGAGCGACGTTGGGTCGGAAGCGGCGCGCTCCCTCTGCGCATATCGCGTGGATCCGCTCTCTGCGTTGGACCTCATGCAAACCCGCACGGGCCCGTGACATTTGCGTCAACCACTCCACTCCTATTGTTTACTGAAAAGCACTCCTGCCTATTATTGTAATGGAAGCTTTATGATGAAGACAATTTTACATTACTGGTAATCGTATGCTGGTGAGTGGGGAATTATCTCGGAGCCGATTATTCACTCAATGGTGAATGTAAAAGAGTTTGCAATTTTTTAATGGTTTCCAAACAATATCAAGAAAATATTAAAATGAGAATAATTACAATGTATATATGCACGATTTTTTTTTTCGATGCTGAATATAATTTAACTTAAATACTGTATGTATTGCTGTAAGGTATATATATATATATATATATATATATATATATATATATATATATATATATATATATATATATATTCGTGCATATATACATTGTAATTATTCTCATTTTAATATTTTCTTGATAGTTTGGAAAATGAACCATAAAAAAATTGCCAACTTTTACATTCACCATTGAGTGAGTAATCGGCTCCAAGATAATTCCCGACTCACCAGCATACGATTACCAGTAATGTAAAATTGTCTTCATCATAAAGCTTCCATTATATTCCTATATATATATATATATATATATATATATATATATATATATATATATGTATGTATATATATATATATATGTGTGTGTGTGTGTGTGTGTGTGTGTGTTTCTGACAGTTTTCGTAAATGATAAAAAACTATAGATCTTGATTCTATTTCTGATTTCCAAGAACCAACTTTGAAAGGTCTTAGCAGTGTTCAAAGGAGGTTTTGCCAAGTATTTCTTTAGTTCGGAATCTTTCTTAAATGGACTACAATTTTTTAAAATATTTTTTGTAGTATTGCTGCTCAAAATTCCTTTTTGGTTTACAGAGTATATGATCGATGTTTGCACGTTTCGTGGAATTAAAGCAAAAATAGTATTGACAGAAATGATCCTGTTCCAGTATAAAGTCTAGTTTTGAATGTTGTAGTTAGAATGTAGTAATGTAGTAGTAAAGTCTAGTATGAAGAATGTTGAAGTTACCATTACTACAATGGCTTAGCTTGAGCGGGGGACCGGCAAAGTTGGCTCAGGACATCAATACAGTGCTTCTGACCTGGAGGTCCTAGGTGCACCGCAGGGAAAGGATTTTCGACACTAGCTTGTTAGCAAGGTTGAAGCTGTCTAAAAGAGAATTCTAACGGCCGGCTGTTCTGATCGGTTGTTTTACATGGTTTCTGCGATGAACACCAGGCGAATGCCGGAGCAGTGTCCTAACAGACGATCTCGCGTGACTCTTTCTTCCTCCACACACAAACACTAAACTACTACGTTACCACGTTGGGAGACCCGTCGGGAGCTTAGAGCTTGTCCCGGCAGGGGCGGTGCCCCGCTGGTGGGAGATACCTGGTTGTAAAAATCCTCGCAATTCGGCATATGTCGGCGCCGATTCTTGCGAGCCAGGGCGGAAGGTCACCGCCACCTCCCGCGATAAAAGAGGCGGTACTACATGGGTTAATGACCTTAGCAGTTGACGCGTCCGGAATCATCAACCAATCACTGAGACACAGGGATCTCTCTTAAGATGGGTCCAGTCATGTAACAATATGTCGAAACGCAACGCCATCGCATGCCATATTTAGATGGTCCACCATAACCGCAGTATCGTAACGTCGCAATATCATGCGACATTGTGTTCCATTTGTTGTCGTTTTTCCAGTGTAACATCAAAGAAATATTCCGCGTTGGCGTTACGCATACTTTTATCAAGTGTGGACGGAACTGCAGTGGCGTGTTTTCTCAATAGGCGATAGATAGATGGAACGGCGTAGTGTTGCGAACATCTATTACGCATTTATGTCCTGTTGCACGTACGATATGTGTCTTGGTCATGTCGTGTAACGATAGTCTGTCCGTATGTAGAAGTGCTCGTCGAAGTTGGTTTGAAGTACGGTGTTATATGTCTGGACCCATCTTTAAAGTAGCCCTCAAAAAGAAAAACGTGATTATGAAGAAGAGGGAGTAATTCGTTAGCCAGCTTCATTTTAGGCCACTGAGGATAAACGGAATACAAAGACAGTAGGCGGTGGCTACAGCGAAGATTCCGGTGACTTGTCACCTCCGGTGTGTTTAATCAGTGATGCTGATGGTGTAGTAATTAGGTGAATATGGTGGAACAATGATGTTGTCATTGACGACGGAAGGGGTGGATAGAGTCTATCCCAAAATGTTAGTTAATCTGATGTAACTCAAAACTTGAATCTCGGCGAGACTTAGAGGCCCCAACGATCACATCTTTTTGGGGAAGGAATGGGAGGATCGCACCCTTCGCCAAGAGCAATGGTTTTAGCAACGGGATGGACCCTCCAACTACCTAGGGCGTTTTTGTCACGGCACAGGAACCAAGTGAGTTCAGGGGTATCTCAGCATGTGTTGTGAGAGCACAACGTAGCTCCTCACTTGGAATTGATCCCAGGGGAGCAGGAGATTTAGCTAGGTTTCTCAGACGCCGATAGATGGCTGTTTGAAGGAAGATACGGCAAAAACGAGAGGTACTACCGTAATTTAAAAAAAAAGATTAGCTAGCTTCCTCAGACGCCGATAGATGGCTGTTTGAAAGAGGGTACGACAAAAACGAGAGGTACTCCTGTAATTTAAATATCTTGGAAAGTCAAAATTCATGATTTTTGAAAATTCTCATTCATGAAATACATTCAAACAAATGTCTCTCTGAACTAGATATTTTTCCGTACAGAAGGCCTATTATGTTCAAGTACCTAGGGTCTCCAATGTTGTTTTTTTAATCTAAAAAGGAAGTGTGTCAAAATTTGGACTAAAATGGTGGAATCGAGGTTAATGGCTACGCTGCCTTCTGGTCGTCCGCAGGTGCCGCCGGCGCTGGCGACCCTGGCGGCGTCGCTGCTGTCGTGCTCGCCGCCGGTGAATGGGCTGCTGTACGGCGTGCGCAGCAAGCTGCTGCGCAAGTCGCTGCGCAACTACTGGCGCAAGCAGGTGTCGCGCAGCGAGGTGGTGCACGAAATCCAAGCGCGCACGCCGTCGGCGTGCGGCTCGCGGCGGCCGTCGCTGACGCCGCTGGGGCTGCTGGCGCGCCCGCTCGACGCCCTGCCCGCGCCGCTGCCCGGCGCCCGCCCCGCCGCCGCCCTCGCCGGTGAGTCCACACAAACGCCCCTTTGAATTGAATTGAATTGAATTGAATTGAATTAATGCCTTATTTTACGTGACGAGACTCAGGCCATGAGGCCTGCTCTTCCGTCTGACCACGCAAATTTCGCTACGCTCCTTTCACCAACTACCAGAGAAAGGAGGTATTTCTTGGGCGAGAAACAGGCGATTTGAATTTAGCTCAGAGGCGACATTTAGGCTTGAGGATCTTTTACATGCAAGTAAATCTACTTACATGGGACAGCCGGCTTTGCTTCCCCTCCGAAGGAAGGCGTACGAATGATTTTTTCGCCCTGAAAAATTGGGTACAACAGTCCGAAACGCTAACCGTTACACCATCGCCGCCGCCATTCATTATTTCCGCTTTCCGATCAATGATCTCGTACGTGTAGTGCATGTTTTTATCACGGGAGATGGCGGTGTTCTTCCCCCTTGGATGGCGAGATCCGCAGCTTATCTATTCGGGGTTTCCCTCTTCCAGGTATTTCCCCCAGTGAGGCAACTCCCCAACCCGGACACGCTCTAAATTCCTAATATGTGTGGTAGTGTAGTTCATGTATGTGTAAGTGTGTAAGAAAGGGGTGAAGATACAAAAACGAGGAAGAAGAAGGAAAGATCATGCACTGTCCGGGGCCCGTTTGGTAGGGTACTGCTCCGCCATTCGTCTGGAGTGGATCGGAGAAACCACGGGAATCTACCGATCGGAGCAGCAGGCTGGTAGAATTATCCTCCAGGCGGCAGCTGAATTCACTCTACTTATTGTGCCTAATTAGTGTTGAAAATCGGGACTCGAACCGTAGGACCTCCCGACCACAGGCTTTGCAGTGACATCAATTGATGTCCTGAGCCACCTCAGCCAGTGTTGCCAGTTTAGCGGATTGGCCGCTAGATCTAGCGGAATTTCAACCGTTCTAGCGGCGAGAAATAATGATTTAGCGGCTAGCGGAAAATCTAGCGGAATGAAAGCAAATTGGCGTAATTTCTAGCGACAAGGTTGAAACATGTTTCCATTTATAAACTTTTGTTTCGATGACCAAAAACTAATGGGGACATGTAAAGTATTCCGTTCCTTATTATCCAAAGTAAACAAATACCGCTGGAACCATAAATCTGATATTTGAGTCATATTACCTTAACCCTCAACTAGGCGCGTGGTGCCTTTCTCATTGGCTAGCGGCCGGAGATTCTCCACCAAATATCCAATCAAACGTGGAGAAAATATTATCCGCGTTCTCTTTAAATATGCAATATCTCTTTGTACAGTTTTTGAAATGCTAAGCGTAATAGTTTGTGAATAAATAAATAAATAGCCTGCAAATTCAAGTCTCTATAAGAACAATATTTTAATAATATTGCAGTAATATACTTTAATATTTTTTCTACATCCGCATTAATATTCTATCATATTAAATTATGAAACTAATATTTAAAAAATATTATTTTAGTAGACATAAGAATATTTTTTTAAAATTATTATGTCTTTATTGAGTATCTTGTTAATAAGAGACAATGAATATTGCTCAAGATCGTACCCTATAAAAAGATAATGTTTTGTTTAAAAATATTCTCATATCCGCTAAAATATTATTTTGATAATTTAATATTATAGAAATGTTATCTAGGGGGGCATAGAAAAAATATTAAAATAAATTACTGTAATACAAGTAATTATTAGTTCCTTTGTTATTATTGTTCTTAATTATTTTAGTAAAATAATTTTATAAATATTGAACGAAATTAATTTTTCCTTGAGTCGTAAGTTCTGAACAGTGATTGTTGTAAGCATATTGTTAATGTAATAAATATTTAAAATAAGGTAAGTAACAATTTTTATTGTTTCTTAAATGTTAAAGAATATAAAAAACATTGTACTTTAATAGTGTGTTAACAAATTCGGCATGGAAAATGTTGTAATAATTTTCGATTTCCAGATGAAGTTCTTAGGCTTATAGGTTCAAATGCGAAATATAATAAGCAAATAAATGAGGACAATAATGAAGTCCAAATAATAGACGAGCTTGTTTCAGAACTTAATAGTAGTTAATAGTAATATAAAATTATAGTAATAATAAATCAATATTATTATTCAATTATTACTGCGATTCGTCTGTGTAAACTATTATATAGTTAGATTTAAGTTATAAATTATAAATATAATTACACAAACATGTGCAATATTTAATCATTGCTTATATTTGTATATTTTATATATATTTAAAATAAGTTGTAAATGTCGAATTGGTATTTTTATTATCATGTAATAAAATAAAAAAGTATAAATTATTTATTATACACGCGTAATTAATATTATTTCTTACAGGGCATATTTATCACCGTAGTTCTGATTCATAAATTTCAAATATTTTCATTTTTAATACTTTTGTATCACATATTCATTTAATATTTATAAATTATTTATATAAACAATTACTCGATATTATAAATATTATTTATTAAAAACAACTGTTATTATATGCAAAATTAAATATCTTGATTTAGCGGAAGTTAGCGGCAAGAAGTTTTAAATTTAGCGGAATCTAGCGGAATTACGCGTGCCATCTAGCGGCCGAATGTCCAATGGACCTGGCAACACTGACCTCAGCCGGTCTAAACGCTCCTTCAGCAAGCAATTTCACTAACAACAAAAGAGTAGCATTTGGGTAGGGAGAGCCGCGAATAAAGATAAAAGCAACGTCTAATCTCAAAATGGCATTTTATATTGAAAGACTAGCGGAGAGCGGCAATGGGGGAACGAGTTGACTATTTCGATGGCGGTAATTTTATATCAAATTTATTAGCTCGTTTTTCCATGAAAATGTTTTATATTAAGTGGGTGTGATTTCATAACGCAGCTACATTTTATTAATATTTCAACTAATGATGGTTAAGGAGTGGGAGTAAGAATTCCGGAGTTAAAATATACTTGCGGGTATCATATATATGCTACATACGATTTACTGGGAAATAAGAGGTACTGAAAATGTACTATTCTTTATTTACTGATACTTACATTCGAATTGCAACAATTTAGTATTACCCACTGAAATTGTAAGTTAGACGAAATATCTTTTTTAAAATCACTCACACACGAGTGTCACATAAGTAACAATAACAGCAGTAACATCAAAAGCAGACGACACACACCAAGTCAAAGCATCGGGATGTCTAACATTTCTCGACAGATTCACGCTATTACATGTTCGTAATCCCCGCATTTATCCCTTGTAACATCACAATCTTATGGTTCATTGCCTTACTGTGGTGATAAAGTCAACCCAAAGGACGAGTTCGTCTTTCCTAAAATTTCTCTTCCCATTCTATCTCATGGAATGGAAAGAGCGGTTGATTGAGAGCGACGGCACTGTACTGACCTTTTCATTGACGGCTCCTTCAGAATGAATCCAAAACGGAAACGTTCAGAGAACCAATTACAATGATACCATGTTTTGCAAAGAAATCATTCAGAGTAGTGAAAGTAAATGTAAATGATAGTAAGAAATTATTTACATAGTTTTTTCACTCTTCGGAAGGGTTTTTTGCTGTTCATTTTGTTGCAACTCCACTAGATGACACTGCAACACAAGATAGCGCTTCATTTTCAGTCAATTTCCAGTCCAAATGAGCTCCTCATGGGCTTCATTGTTGCTGGACATTGTCGTGTAACGTAGGGCGAGGCAGCGGAGAATCGGGAGAGAGAGAGAATGATAAGAGAGACAATCAGATAGAGAAACAGAGACAGAGAGAGACAGAATCAGAGGCAGAGAGAGTCACAGACACAGAGGAAGAGGGAGACAGGATTCCAGGTGTTCCATAAATGAGCTACAGTATTTTGAGGTATTTTAATTGAGGATTGATAACATTGTTGACATATCCTAAAGGTAATGTAATACCCTTAATTATATATTTTACGAGAAACAAAACTTAATTTTAGGATAAACACAAAATACTAGCGTATGAGGAAATCATGGAATGTAAGAATTTTTGTAAGACGTCTGTCTCCCTGTTGTCTCTCCAGTAAGTCTATGAATCCTCTAATCTGAATCAGTTGAATAACCCAAAGTACAATGTTGTATAACCGAACTATACTCAAGAATATTCATGAATAACTGCACAGTTATTTGGGAGCAACATAGATATGGCTCTCCAGCGGTTGAAGCGGTGCAGCATCGTAGATGCGTCACACTTGAGTTCTAGAATATGAGTGTCGGCTTTACAGTACCCGTACCTCAACCGTACAGAGTTTCCTCGATACAATTAACGCACGGGAAGACAAATCAGGAGTCTACCTTAACTCAGTCTCGTCTTCTTGTTGTTGTTTTTTGTTCTCCTTGCTGGCATGCTTCTGACACAGCACGATGATATGTGATTCGGTAACAAACTCAGAATTGATAATGAAGAAAGAATGATAAATAATAATGAAGATGATGTAATATTGTAATATACGCTACTTTCTATTAATATTTTTCCGTCTTGTTTAATGAGAAGAGAGTAATGAGTACTTCGTTTCCTCTCACGCTACGGCATTGTACATACAAAACCTGACCGACGTCATATAGGGGCTAGAAGTCGCCTGTATTGACGTTTTTGCTGTTTATTAACCTCAAGGTTCATGAGTCATCGAATTTACTCACGAAGCATATGGTAATTATGATTGACATCTGACTCTACCTGCATGATTTTGCGGGTATCAAAAGTCAGCGGTCGGCGACGCTGTATTCCATCCTGAATTGAACATGATAAGGGGTCGTATATTATTGGACATGCTCGCGAATTCCGCGCCGAACAGCCATGGCGACAACATCGCTCGCTCCGGCTTAGTCAGTGCAGTTACTCAGACAGTTCACTAAGTGTATAACAGTGAAGTACTCGTTGTGTTGTGAAGTCGTGTAGTACAATCAGCTAACATACAGTGTGCCATAAACCAACAGTCGCTTATCAGTTATTAACAGTGAGCCCCCTTCAGCCAGCTGTGACCTAGGTCACAGCATTGCAGGAGCCATGGCAACTCTCTACAGCAGCGAGTGTGCCATGGACAGTACCTCCAGCAGTCCAGAAATTCAACAACAACATCATCTCGTATTCGGAGCCATCCCGAACTGCCAAAACCCTCAGCTCGCCTCAAACATGTATGGGCAGTTTGCAACTGTTCAAGGTGCCGATTGCAGCGCGCAACAGCTCACCCGGGCCGGAAACCTCCAGGTCGGTAACCTCTGCTCAGCAAAAGACGCAGCTAGCGGCGAAGCAGGCTTTTCCGACAACAGTGAGTCATTAACAATTACTAACAGTGCAAAAAGAACCCACACCTCAGGAGAAATAGACTTCCTCCCAAATAAGAAATCAACCACTTCAGATTCAACTCAGTATAATATACCAGTGGGAAACAGATATGCTCTTCTAGAAAATCTATCAGACCAAGATAAAAGATTTGAGTTTGCCAATGTCACTCCGCCCCAAGAAGACGAAAATCTAAGAATCCCTCCCATCTATGTAAATAATATCCACAATATCTCGGTATTCAACAAAGAGATTAAAAGCAAATTAACCAGCCAATTTACAACAGATTTCAACGGAAACAGAATTAAAATAATGTTTAAATCAATAGCAGACTTCAGAAAAGCCATCAAATACCTCATTGAAACTAAAAGACAATTTCACACCTACAAAGATCCAGCCAATAAAAAATTTTCTGTCGTCTTCAAAAACATTCACCCAACAATTACACCAGAGGAAATAACCGAAGACCTTCAGCACAAATTCCCGTCCATCATCAGTGTAACAAGACTCTATAAAAATAACGTGCCCATTCCAGTTATTGCAGCAGAATTCAACGAAAGTCAAAATATCGAACAAGTGCTACAAATTAATCAGATCTGTAACATTAGTGTTAAGCCAGAAAGAAGAAGAAGGCCGAAAGGTCCAGTTCAGTGTATGCGGTGCTTAGACTTTGGACACACAAAGAATAACTGCAACAATTCAATCGCGTGTATTTTCTGTGCACAAGATCATTATTCTGTTAATTGCCCTAAAAAAGACTTACCTGCAATCTGTAAAAATTGCAATGGATCTCACAGAGCTGATTTAAGATCAATAGAATGCCCGTACTATAAAAAACAAATAGACACCCCCTCAAGTAACCCCAAATCAGGCAATATTAAAAATAGATTAAGAAACAACCCCCCTCCAAGACTCACCTCACAAAACTTCCCACCTCTCCCCACATCTAACAATATTCCAAATTTCACATTTGCTCCAAACCCTCCCCAAAATACAAATCAAAACAACCAACCTAACAATAACCCATCCACACATCCTCCTCTTATAAATAATTCTAATAATAACTCTTTCATTCATTCCATTATTAACTCAATTACCTGCTTCTTAGTCAATATTATTAATAATATCATCCCAACAATAGTCAGCAATTTACAAGCATCTCTCTCAGCCTATTTTAACAACAATAATGCAACAGTACCATAAAAATAATTTAAATCTGCTCAACTGGAACGCGAATGGCATCAACAATAAAAAATTAGAACTAACGTATTTCTTAAATGATAACAAAATAAATCTAGCTTGCATAACGGAAACGCATTTAAAATCAGATGTCACATTTAATATATCAGGCTATAGTGTAGTCAGAACCGACAGATCAAATGCAAACGGAGGTGGTGTACTAATACTAATAGAAAAATCCATACCATTTATTAAAATCAACCTTCCACACACCCCAGGTCTCGAAACTATAGCCATTAAATTCCCTCTAAACAATAGATTAATAACCCTAATAGCGGCATACAAGCCTCCGAAAACAAAAATTTCTGACTCGAATATTTCAGCGCTATTCCAGATGAATTCGCCCACTCTTCTGATTGGGGATCTTAATGCTAAAAACACTATATGGGGATGTAGAAATACCAACACTGCAGGACGCCAACTCAGCAAAATAATTACGGACCTCAAACTTCAGTTAATTATCCCAGCAGAACCCACTCACTACCCCACAGATCACAATAAACACCCAGACATATTAGATATTGCAATTTCTAACACTCAAACCACTTTTTACTCAGCACCCTTCTTTGAACTAGACTCGGATCACCTGCCAACCATCATCTCAACTCAACAAATTACGCCCCCTCACACTCCAACTCTCACACTTAACACACAAAACATCAACTGGAAAAAATTTAAGAACATAATTCAAAAACAATCACCCCACTTTAAAATATTAAAAACTCCCATAGAAATAGAACAAGCTATAGCCTTTTTAAACAATATGATAATTAACACAATCAACACTCTTAATAATAATGCTCAGCCCCCCACCACTAAACATTTCAATAAAAAACTTCCGAAAAACATTCTCACAATTATTAACACTAGAAACAAAACAAGAAGACTTTGGTGCACCATGAGAAACCCACAGCTTAAGAAAGAGTTAAATTTACTGTCCAACATCGTAAAAAAATCACTAAGGGAACACAAACAAACAATTTACAATAACTTAATCCAGTCCCTCAGCACAAATAACAACACGTTATGGCAATTCACCAAAAATATCTTGAAAAAGAAAGCAATAATACCCCCATTAACAACTCCAACGGGCAAGAAATTCGCTTCTTATGAGAAGGCTGAAGCATTAGCCGATCACTTTGCTAAATCATTTACTCCCAATGCCACCCCAACTCACCCACTGCATTCAAACATACTCGAAATAGCATCAGCCCCCAACTATAACGTACCACACAAAATAAACTACATATCCCCAAATGAAGTCATTAATATAATTAAGATTTTGCCAATAAGAAAAGCCCCTGGTCACGACAAAATAAGTAACAAAATCTTAAAAAACTTACCTAAACCCACAATAGCATATATCACCAGTATTTACAATTCAATAATTAGAACTGGTTACTTCCCAGTTATTTGGAAAAATTCAAATGTAATACCCATCCCCAAGCCATTCAAAAATCTATCCAGTACTGACAACTACAGACCCATTAGCCTTCTTCCCACTTTATCAAAAATCCTAGAAAAACTAATCCTTAAAAGACTAAATTCCCATCTGAATAAAACTCAAACAATCCCAATGCACCAATTTGGCTTCACTAATAAAGTTTTAACTTCTCATCAATTATTAAGAATCACGGAGCACATACACACGGCATTCCAAAAAAAACACCATACAATAGTTACCTTTTTAGACATTTCGAAAGCTTTTGACAAAGTGTGGCACCCTGGATTAATATTCAAACTTAAAGAAATAGGTACCCCTAACTATTTAATTAATACCATTAATAGCTTTCTCCAAGATAGAACATTTTCAGTCACAGTTAATAATCACACATCCAATCCCCGCAGAATTACAGCTGGATTACCTCAAGGCTCACCACTGTCCCCCACGCTTTTCAACATATAAACAGCCGACATTCCCATAACATCACACACGCACATCGCCCAATTCGCCGATGACACCGCAATTTTCATGTCCAATCATTCAACTGATCTAATCTGTAAACAAATTCAAACACACTTAAATAAAATTGATGAATGGTCTGTCAAATGGAAAATCAAACTAAATCCTACAAAATCATGCGCCAAAATATTCTCATTAAGAACATTTTCAACCCCAACACCACTCCAAATAAACAATAACCCAATTCCATGGACCTCGCACAATGAATCTGTCAAATACCTAGGGCTGAATCTTGATACCAGACTAAATTGGAAAAATCACATAACAGTAAAAGCACAGCAAGCCAAAATAAAATTAATTCAACTAAAGCCACTCTTAAATCGCAATAGTAAGCTCTCATTAAACAATGTCATCACCATCTATAAATTAATAATTAGACCCCTAATGCTGTATGCATGCCCTATCTGGATCAATGCTTCTAAAACTAATATAAATAAATTACAGATCATCCAAAATAATTTCCTCAGACTTGCCACTCATGCACCATGGTTCATCTCAAACATTCAACTGCATAAAGAATTTAATTTACCCCCTATACTTGACCATATCGCGCTCCTATCTAACAATTTCTTCTCCAAAATAAACACAATAACCCAAGCCACCCATTACGGCCTAGCCACCACCTACCAGCTCCCAACAAGAATAAAAAATAGATATCCATTAGATTCATTCCTCAGCATATTTTCAGAACTCAATTAATCACATAGGTGCTCTGTGAGTTACCTATTCATGTGTATTTAGAATTAGTTGTAAGATTAGCATTTAAGTTAAATATAAGTCATAAAAATACATATGATGTAGTATACATAATACTGAACTATGTACATTCGTTCACTAATAAAGATATATTTAAAAAAAATGCTCGCGAATCTTGCTGATTAAAGCGATTGCCAGCTTGCTCTACCAGCAACCTCGGACGTACTTCAGGGTGTTGCAACTTGGCAAGCACTTGATCAGGCTCGTCAAAAGAAATAAATAAAGTCATTGGCCTCTGGCATCGTCGGCATGTTGAAGCGTAAACAGAAGCGGCGGAGTTGGGCATGCATAGATCGACGCTCTGATTGGCAGCCTCCACGAGCCCGGCTGAATTCCAAGCATATTCCCTGCATGGATAACGCTAATACGCTCGCCGCCGCTTGGAATTCTCATTTGTAGTTCGTTGGAAGCAAAGAGTGACATGTTATGACAAATTATTTCTGTAGAAAGGAATGCGTTAATAATAAAGCTAATAATTTTAGAACTCTGCGGGGGCTTAATAGCGATTGATAAAAAGTTTAGTTCTTTAAAGATCGCAAGCTCAAGGTCACGTTAAAAATTAGCTAAAGCTAAAAATGGTTACCCCCTTGCCATAAAATTGTGAAGAATATTACTTAAAATGCATATAAACATTATTTAATTTCTTCTAAAAAGTTATTTAATTAAATATTCACACCATCGAAATTGAAAAGAATAATTACGAACAAATTATAAATAAGTTTTTGATGCGAAATTATTGGACTGATTAGAATTAAGACGCTGAAGTGAAAGGAGTTAGATATTCGTGTTCTACACCTTCCTAGCTCATCATTTCCTAGAATTGTGAACTTCCATGGTATCAAATTCAAAAATCGTTTCTCGGATATCCCTTCTGTCTGTATCATCTTACGCATTTTTTCGCTCTCATCTATTGTGTTCTTGCAATTTGTTCCCAACCGTTCTTTGTCGCGATTTTCTCCTCTACAGTACATCTATCCCTTCTGCTCTCGCCCTTAAATATTTTTACTTACTTTCCGCATATTTGGGTAGGCACGATTTACTTAGTATCATTTTGTTACAGTTAGTGCACCTTATTTATGCACACATCTGTCTAAAAACCTAGCACTTCAGCGAAAGTTTGATTTGTGATAACTTTCTTTGTCCGTCTGTTTTGTTGGAAAATGTTAAGGCAGATGACACACACGTACTTTATAATGACTTCATTTCCGGGCTGTATTCGGCAATTATAATTTAATTATTGATAACTATAGAGCTCCTCATTTATATACTAATTACTTTTGTAAGATTTTTATTATTTATCTCAATTAGTTCATTTAGTGCTAACTCCACAACTTTTATTATTTATTCAGCGTTTACATGTTTGCGCTTTTCTGGTGGTAGAGTATGATTTTTCTCTCTTACTTTCCATTGCAATATTTTTGATGTTATTACATTACATTTTAAAGTTCTAATTTTTGCGTCTTTGTAAGAACAAAACTACTTCTATCAAAATATTTATAGAATAGTCATTTTTATGATTTATTCCGCGGCTTCGAATACAGTTGGAACGTTTACAACTTATTGAGACATTTTCGTTTTTGTACATTCATTATGTAATATTTTAATTTTGTAAAATTGTTACTTTAACCGTTTTCTCAAAATTAAAATATTACATAAAAGTAATTCATTACTTCTGTTTATTTTTCTGAAACAGCACAGGAAAACAAACAATTCCGTTTCATAACAAATGACCTAGTAGCGAATTACGTAACCAATTTTCTACACACATACTTGAATGGCCTTATCTTTTCCTCTCGGGAAGACTCGTTAAACTGAAAGTGGATGGAGCTTTATAGACAATAAGATACCGGCACGCGATATGAATTTTTTAAGAGCTTATTCTGCCGCCTCCCTGAATAGCCTCAAAATGATGTAACATTGTTTCCATTGAACAGTGAATGGACAAATAGAAGAATGTGGTAGCTAACTGTGGTAATAGAGGAAAGTGATAGACAACTAGTGGTGCTAAAACTGCACATACTTTCTCGCTCTTGGTAATGGTTGCATAATACTGAGAGCGTAGGCCTCCGCGGCCGGAGTCAGTACTTACTAGGCTGTCCGGGTGACGCCGCGTCCATGGCGAAGGTGCCGACGTTTCGGTCGCCATTCTGCGACCTTCCTCAATATACGCCCTGCAATACGCCCTGAGGAAGGTCGCAGAATGGCGACCGAAACGTCGGCACCTTCGCCATGGACGCGGCGTCACCCGGACAGCCTAGTAAGTATTGCATAATACTATTTATACCGCAATTTCTCTCCAAATTAACACATCTGTCATCGTATTTTGTAAATTCATTGCTAATTGTAGGACATCAGGTGCGGGCTCCTCGGTGTGTGATCAACAGACTCACAATATCACGACGATAAACATTCATGAAAGACAAGAAACAAACAGCCAGCCCCACATTTACACGCTCTAGCCACCTCAGCCATCCACGTCGGCGGCAATTATAATTGCGTTTCATATGTACAGCTAAATCGTGTCACAATAATGAGACTCATTCACAGAATTACAGCTGACGTCTCGAGGGGTGGAATGCCATTGTCGCATTCCAACCTAATATTTCCTGAAGGCTAGCACTTTTTCTTTCGTATTTTTATATTATCTTTCATATATAAAAGTGTTTTTTTTAAGAGGAAACCTAATTCGGCTACTTTCAATTAAGGTTTGCGGATTACTTGAAAGAAAATATATCAGTACATTGATCATTCAAATTCATTCCTCGTAACACGGACGAAAAATATGGATTATCAAATAAGTTTTAAATAATTTTTAAAAGATTAATTTGTAAACGTATAACAAAAGCTCAAATGTAAGAAACGAACAAAAAAATATGAAATAATATACAAATTCTAACTTACGTAGCATCCAACTGCTTCCAAGCACTTCTCAAACTTCGTTCACGAAGCATAGGGAATTCTAAGCGCGCGACTGTATTTGACGACAAATTACACACAAAATATTAATATTTTCGAAAAATTCAACGTGACATTATTTGAAGATCTCTTTTTGAATTAACAAATTTCATTAAGAAATTAGTGGTGCAACGGGATGACGAAGACTTTCCCGTATTAGTTTTCTATTTCATTTGGTCTCGGCTAGCGATTCGGACTTGCCACATAATCTTGCCAGCTACCTTCTATCACTGTCCAAAGTACATTTTTTTTAAAAAAAGTTATTAATTTTTCGATTTCCTAAAAGTAGAAAAGAAATATTATTTTAAGAATATTAAAGAACTGTAAAAATTCGTCCAAATGGCAATTTTCTTTGAAACATTTGGAGCCATTTTTAAGAAAACGTCAGAGCGTTCCATATTTTATTCTTAATCATTAATACCAGTATTAGTATTCTATCAGACCTATTCATTACTATCGGTTTCTAATTATAGCTGATAATTTTGCCTTATTAATTAGGTTATCCGATTAAATACACAACATACTCTCTGATAATTCGCTCACAATCGCACAACACTCTTATAAATGTCAGTCATGTGGTTCTGAATAAACGTTCTTGATATCATTATCTACTAATACACTGAGAATTTGGCAGAGACGCATTTGCATTGGCAGATTGCAGAGACGTTAAGGAACACATTGTATGCGACACAACCTCTTAGCAAGCACAATGCAATTTTTCGCAATTTACTCCTGTGATTCAAGCGAAATAACCTCTGAAAGTTCAGGAATTACAAAAATTTGGAAACATAATGACTCTCTTCTTCCTTTTACTTTCTCGCTACCACTTGAACATTAGAGAGAAAGTTATGTAAAGCGGCGGGAAAAAACGGCAAAAAACCTCTTATTGCCAGACCCTGGAAATGAAAAAGTGGATCCGGTTGCTATGTTTAATTAAAATACCCTCTAACACGTGGTGTAGACAGAATTTGTGTTGTGGGTCCTTGATACCGAAAAATCGATTGACGGCAAAAAGTCCGTCCAAATGTCCTTCCGTCCGTCCGTCTGTGAGCAACGATAGCGACTAAACTGTTCAGCAGATTTTCTCCAAATATAACATTTCGCAATCGATCTGGCTGATGCTGTGGCTCCTTGAATTTGCTACCAAAATTTTAATTTGGGAGAGTACTTTACATGAAATCTCTGAGACTCTTTCCAAATTTTCAAAAAGATACTTCCAATGTTTTTGAATAATTGTTGTTGGATAGTGTGAAGAATGTTTAAGACAATGGTGCAGATATTCTGTGTGATAAAATAACACGTGCATTTTTCAGCATTTTTTGGAGCACCACAAATCATGGCTGAAATCAAGCTTTCGAAATATCGGAGAGAATTAAACTCTTTTCCATTGTGGAGAATTTTGGCAAAATAGTTCTATAGTTTTGGGGAAAATTTATTTCGAACGTTTCAGAATATTCGCCACTTTTAGTTTCCATATACTGAACGATTTTGGACAACTTATGGACATTTCCAAAACCATCATTAGAGATACTTTGAAGCATATGTGCTAAGCAACGCACTGAACACTGGCATACATATACAATGTAAATTTTAACGACATGAGAGCTAAGTAAGAAATACATTTTTGTAATTTTTTAAAATAACAACGAATAGCGTAATATGGCGTTTATGTCACCTTATACAGTACATTTAGCATTATCCCTGCTAAAAGTTTAAAAAGAAAATATGGAGCCGTTTTAGAGAAAATCTTGTTTTTATTATTTTTTCAAATTTCACATATTGCATGCGATAGTTTTTCGGTTTCCTAATTGTAGATTCGAAATATTATTTTTAAAATATTAAACCAGAGTAAAAACTCATCATATGCGGAAATTTTCGTTGACAAATTTGGAGCCGTTTTTACGAAAATGTTGAACCTCCAATAGAAAAGTGACGTAAGTGCAAATTCGTGGTTTCTGAGAAATTGCAATTTTAAGTTTCGTAGTTCTGTAATACTCGTTATAGATTGTATCAAATATTCGCCTTCTAGCGGACATTAATTGAACTAATTCAAAATCAACTTCAGAATAGTAGCAGTACCTCTTAGTAACCTCTTATCAGCTTTTAGCTGAAAAATGACGTTTTCGCACTTGTGTCACTTTTCTATTGGAGGTGCGAATGCGAAATTTGAAGATCTTTTTCATATGAATCTTTCGAATTTTCGAAAAACTTCATTTGGAGTCATTTGAAGCACTTCCACTTACAAATGTAAAAATGAATGCAAATTGCTGGAAATATGCGTATAAATGGCGTGAGAGAAATTTAGGAAAGTACATTTGCTTAATTAAAAATACAAAAGAAAACAAAAAAAATACTTAATTTCATCTTATGGAGTGCAATTTATGGAGTCCATCTGATAGAGCAAAATTTGAATACCCATTTGCGGCGGTTTTTGAGAAAACGGCGTTTGAAGGTATCTGAACATGCGGAATTTTGATCTCATTTTAACAGAAAACGAGTTTTTCGAGAAACTTTGTATGACACTATGTAAAGCACAGGTACTCATAAATAAAATAATGTGAACAAATCGCCGCTAATGTAAATATTAATGACTTGAGCGACCAGTCAAAAAATTACATATTTGTAATATTTTTTAAAACAAAACACTAGAGCACAATTAAGTGTATGTCATTTCATAAAGCACATTTACCACTACCCTTATCAAAAGTTTAAAGAAAAAAATTGTAGCCGTTTTTGAGAAAATCTTGTTTTTGTTATTTTTTTAAAATTGCACATATTGCACGCAGTGTTGCGCAGCAAATTTCATTTGAAGGAAACATCCCAGACGCCGTAGGAAGACGCCTAAAAACATTAAAATTTTGGAATTTTCGAAAATTTAGTTAGGAGTGAAACTTGAACCTATGCCACCTTTATATGTCTATTTACTCTAATTTAACAAGAAACTTTTAAAAATAGTTTGAGCCTGTTTTACGAAAATTTTGAAAATGTCTGGGGTCATCATGTAAAGTACCCAGAAATGTTAAAGAACGTTTTCCAAAATCTCAAAGCTTTGACTCGAGCCAGATGGGCAGGGATTTCTTCAATTTGGAAAAATCCTACTTATGGTTTAGTCCCTAGTAGTGCTTACAGACACTAGACCTTATACAGGGACGAACAGAGTTTTGAAAAACAATTCGGTATCAGGGGACCCTAAAAATGTATTTCCGTTGAAATCTCGAAACCGATTTTCCGCAATCTTTCATAATTTACCCTACATGCATTACTCCGTATATACGTATGTATACGGGAAAGTAAAAAAAAAGTCCTCTATTGTTATAAAATATACATACCAAACAAGCCGTCCATTGTTGCTTTAAAGAAGCTGTGTCAACAACGCGCTGTAGCGTTAGCTGCGTCCGCCGCCGGCTTGTGAAACGTGGTGGAAGATACTCTAAGACGTGGTGGAAGCTGGTTGCCACTATGTAAGTTATAATTTGTACATTTCGTATTTGTTTGTTCATACATTCGTTTTCGTGCCTTCAATTTTCTTGACAGACACTAGTTCATAAAAAATTTGGAATAAAAAGTCTTAATCATATTATTATTGTTATTATTATTTTTCCTCTACACCACGACTAAGATGTTATGAATATAAAATCTCTTCAAGGTTGCACCAACCTCCTAAGAAGCAGATCTAGTGACTGTCGGTACCTCTACAATACTTTGCGCAAAATGTGGACTGTTCCAAATAAAGCAATTTCTTGCATTTATCAGTCTTCTGAATGACCTGGGACGTGAGCCAAGTTCTTAGACAAATTTTGGGGAACAAAATCCTAGAGCTCCGATGACTATCGGTACGAACTGTGCTTTTAGGCCCCATATTCGGCTGATCTCAATTTCCAACTCCACTTGTATTTAAGACGTTTCTCTGCCTCCGTGGTGACGACGTTTTGATCGCAAGACACAGTAACATCTACAAGTAGACACAAGTAGTAGTTTTTTTATCGAAACAATCGGTTTGTTTGCTGCTATCGTGCGATCCGTTTGAATTTGTTGGTCTTACAATATTGAGTCGAAAATGTCACCGTTTTTGGAGTGTTCGTACCACTTGGGGCATGTGATTGAAACTTGGAGGGCGGCACTTATCTGCCAGTGGAGGCAAATATACACCCTGTCATGTCTTTTCAAGTATTCGGTCTTTTCTAGAATTGGACAAGCAGACGATATGATCAATGGTTTCACACTTATTTCTGGCAGATGCGGCATTTATCATCTTGGAAAATTTTGAGAACCGCTTTATCATAATGATGTGTTCTCAACGCATGATCCTGAGCAGTTATTAAAACTGCTTCCTATTCTGTTATCATTCTTTCCCTTTTAAGCTATATAAATGATTGATCTTTATTGATCTGCACCTTGCCCATTCTTTTTATTATCCATGGAGTGGTTTGTATCTCCGCGATTTCTTTAACATTTTTTTGAGTCACATATCGTTAAGTTGCATCAGAAGTTCAGTGTCTGTGTTGTTCTGCGTGTCCTGCATAGTTTTCTTTGAAATACTTCTTGCTTCCCTAACGATTCCTCTGTTTTCCATTCTTCGGTCAATTTCATAACCTGCCTCATTAGAGGGTCATCTTGATGACTGACTACTTACTTTCCCATTCTATGACGTGCCAGGAGGCTTCAATTTGTATGAGGCCTATTCCTCCTTCCTTACGTGACACATAAAGTCTATGTACATCTGCTCGAGGGTGAGCGACTGATGCATTGATACCAGTTTTCCGGTTTATCGATCCGTGATTCGAATTTTGTGCTCACTACAGTCCGCGAGTCCGAAACTGTACTCGACTACAGGCACCGCCATACTACTAATTGCAGATATTTTATTTCTGAATTTCAAGGCGGACTGAAGGACGAGTCACACTCTTCTGTAATACTTCCGACGAATTCTCTCATTCATTGTGTCGTTCAAGATGGTCTCACATTCTTCAATGCCCAGATATTTGTATGTTTTAACTGTCTCAAGATCTTGAGTCACAGTGTGCATATCAACTTCAACTCTCTGACGGTTTCATTTTGCCTCTTTTTAAATTGATTTCTGCACACTTGTCAAGTCCAAACTTCATGCAGATGTCATTGCTAAAGCCATTCACGGCAGACAGCATTTGGAAGAGTATTCTTCATTCTTAGCAAACACTTTAAGATCGTTTATTATTATTATTATTATTATTATTATTATTATTATTATTATTATTACTATTATTATTATTATTATTATTATTATTATATAATTTAAATCATTATTTTTTGTTAATCGTTGTTTGTTGAGACACATTTTAACGTCGAATGTTTCGACTATTTACTGTGAAACTTTTTTTCCAAACTGAAAATTTGGAAATAAGGTAATGATTGCGATGAGATAATTCGTTGAGAAATATTGCGGTGTAAATAGTAAGTACTATGAGCGAGAAATTATGAGCTGTTTTCGCACCACTAGTTTAAATACCATGAATGTGAGCCCATGTGAAGCTTTGCTACAGAATGTTGGCCTACAATATGCCTGAACAGTATTACAATGTGTGAATACGCTTGCCGGTTTATTTTCCTCTTGTGAATTTTACTGCAAGTACAGTTAAAATGCACAAAACTCTGAGCTAGGTTTAATTATAAAAGATACTGAAAAAATTGTTTCTGCATTTATCCTGAAACGCATGTTCATTACGTTTGGGGCAAAAACAATAGGTGTCGGAAGACAGAGAAAATGTTTAAAACTCTGCATTTTATAAAAGTGTCATTTTTTGTGGTTTTCTTCCCAGTTGCCATCTAATTTTGACGGGTTTCCGCTAATTTTGAATCAATTTACTAACAGATGAGGTGACGACTAAAAGTATCAGGGAATAAAATCGATATATATATATATATATATATATATATATATATATATATATATATATTGTAACACCCCCGGTCGTCTCGTGAGAGAACGCCCGGTAAGCGTCCCTTGTAGCTCAGTCGGTGATGGAAAGAATTGTTAACAAATACTGGTAACATGAAAGAAACACTTTGATCACTGGTAAAATCACTTTTATTCCTGGGCAAATAATTCAAAATGCCCCAGGGAAGTTACACATTTAAATAGAATCGGAAATCTGAAAATTAGGTGGACAGATAAGAAGATGAAAAGTTAGTAGCCAGTGTAAAGCTTAGAAATTAGGAAGACTTATAGTTAGCATCACAATGGTAACAAATATTACAGCTCAATGTGTCTTAGCGCGACACCGCATTACAGGATTTACGCAGGGATGAATACCCTGAATTACATTGCCTTGGTAAAGTTTTTTTCTGTGGGCCCTAGGCGGGCGCGTTGCGGTCGAGAGGGCGGCGGCAACCTTCACAGGGGAGGCGCGGCCGGGGCGAGGGAACGGCTGCCGTCCTTCAGAAAAATTCAACGGGGGTCAATTGCCCCCCGGGCCGTCAGCTGGCGGTCGGGTCGTCTGATGGCGTCACCACAAAGGGCGGTGGCGCGTGGCTGGCGTTGAAACGACGTCTAGTAGTGTTGTCTGCGTCTGGGAGAACTGGCAGAAACTGGTAGACTTGGAGCGGCCGGGCGTTCACAATCTCAGGAACGTAGTGGTCGATCATGCGTCTCTCTGATTTCCGTGATAATAATTGTCGGACTCAACTTCGGACAGTTTACAACTTCTTCGGAGAAACATTCGCCTCACGACGAATTCCCACCCCAGAGAATTTTCTCTGTCTACTGCAGCCGGCACAACGCTCAAAACTCGCAGCAAAATAATAAAATCCCACATAGGCACATTCGCCCGGTTAATCCCACCCCAGATAAGTTTTTCTCCTAACTGCCCTCAGCCTAGAACTCAGGCTCCTTCCGACAAAAATTACAAGTCTTTCAGAGACACACTGGTCTCTCCCCGATGAATAATTATCCCTCCCAAAGAAGATTCTCTCCCGACTGCTCCCCGTCTAAAAGATCTGGCCCCGTCTGATGCTCTGCACTTTCTGATATTCTGTCAGTCGAAATTGCATTAGGTTAACTTTTGCCCCCACCCAATTTTCTCGTATGTTCTAGCTCCTTAAGATAGTTGCGCCGCTATTGGCCGAAAGAAATGGCGCATTACGTTTTTTTGACCAATGGTAACAGGGGTAGTGGATGGAGTTCCGACTCTTTGCATAACTGTGAGCGTCGAGAATTTTCTTTGCCCTTCCAGAACATGCTCGCACAGGACGGGCGTTGTCCGTGAAAGAATTTGTCGATTTCAAAAGCAATCTCGAAGGTTCGTGCAGCTGGCCATGCGAACACGTGCTCCACAGTGAATCTGTCGCCGACTGACCCTTGTAACTACTCTCTTAATGGGCCGGAGGCGGAGACGGCTGTCAGATAAGCAAGGTTGCGCGCGTGAGGCCATGTCGCAATCTGTTCCCAGTATTACTCAGGGTGGCCGAATCTGTTTATTTAATTTAATTTTCTTGGCATGAATTTCGTTTCAAAAGGTATGACGAAATCTGTATCGCTACAATATATATATATATATATATATATATATATATATATATATATATATATATATATATATGCCTTAAGGCGTCTGAGCGCAAATTGAAATAATAAACAGAACGTTTTTCACTTCTTCTCAATATACGAACGTACCTTGTCATTGCTGCATCAAAACTACAGAATTAGCGAAGCCAACTGTAACAAAATAAAAAATCTACCGCCGAATTGGATCAGTTTCAAATTCATGCTTACATTTTCCCTCTGGAATGGCACTTAGCTGACCTTCTACGACAATTTACGAACAGCAGGCGTTGGAAATGCTTCATCGCGCTGGCAAACACTCTGGTCTTATTTAAATAACAAAACTACAAATTTAACGCTCGTTAACACATTCGCAGTGTAGGATCATCTCTCCGATATTTAAAGATTGTTTTAGATTTCCCCCGAGAACGAATTCTGGGTCAACTACTGAACACATTCCATAAATGATACCATGCGATAAGAGATGTCCGGAAATAAATGCGATTGCTCTAACACTGAAGTCGGTGTTGAATCAATTTTGAACCCACGGTTTGTTTAAATTTCAATTAACTGAACATGTTTGGGTATTGTTACCGCAATGAGAACATGGTAACAATACAATTGTGAAATTATTGAATTATTGTCAAACTTAATAGGTTCATCTCACCAGGATATTGCAAAACACCAGGATATTGCAGATACTTCCATCGAAGAATCAAACTTATAGTGATACGAATTTGCAATTGCTGTCCTACAGGTCCCATGAAAGTGATATCCAACAGACCCACAGTTTTTTGCATATCGCCTTCTGAGATAGGCAACAAATAACAGATCTGTTGTTCCACAAATAGTAAGTAGCGTAAGATCCACAAATAGTGTGATTTAATGTGAAATGTGTGAAGATTTTGTTGCAAAATATTTCCTTTGTGAGAAAGGGCGAAATCAGAGGTCACCACCCAGAAAAGACTGAAGAAGCATTGCCTGCTTGACCTGCAAGCAAAAGAGAAAGAGCAATCTTGCTGAGACATTGGATTAAGCAAGTAAGAAAAAAAGAAGACGACATAATAAAAGTATCCGTGGGAAGAATAAAATGTATGCTAATGGGTGTTGCCTCACTGATAATTGAACACCGTCCTAAGAACGCTACGCGCTCGCCCGGGGCACGTGCTGTTGGAGTTTCGTGATCCAGCGCAGATCCCCCGTCGCAGCGGCCCGCGGGGGGCGGGGGCGTCTTCCTCCGATTCTCGAACAACAGGCGCGCGGAAGTGCGTCGTTGCGCGCTCGCCGAACTGCGGTGAAATTGAGGCGGAATTGACGTCTGGCAGGCGGGCTGCTGTTTTTACGATCGGATTAGGCGGCACTTTATCGCTGCACCTAAACGACACCCCCCTCCTCCTCCTCCTCCTCCTCGTCTTCCTCGTCGTGCTCTTCCGTCGCGCAGGCGTCAGTGGTGAGTGGGATGGCGCGGGTTGGGCCGCGTGCAGCGGATCGGATCGGATCGGATCGGATAAGATCGGATTGGGGTGGGTGGATCAAGGAAGAAGAGGGGGGGGTGATGCGCGTGTAGGCGTCGCAGGGCGGGACGGAACTGAGCGGGGCGCGACGCGGCGCGATGGGAAGGGACGGGACGAGACGAGACGGGACGGGACGGGACGAGACGGGACGGGACGGGGCGGTACGGGACGAAACGAAACAAAATGAAATGGAACGATGGGACGGGACGGGGCTGCAGGGGGCGAGACGTGATGGAGCTGGACGAGTGGAAGCGCGTGTGGGCGAGCCAGGCGTGAGCCGGGACAGGGCAGGGGCGGTGGGGGGAGGGGGCATGATCCGCCTTGAGCTGTCCTTTCGATGAGGCCGTCGCCAACAGCCGCCGCGGCCGCCGCTTCATTTGATTCCGCCCTCGGCGTCCCCTAATCCCACAGCAGAGAGCCCGTTCCGATTGCTTTGCGGGAGGGCAGAGGGCCCGACCGGCGTGCTCAGAATTCGAGAAAAGGGCGTACTTCGAGGAGCACACTGACACAACGAAGGTGAGAAATAATTTTCTCTTTCTGCACTTCAACGGTTTCAAAGAAAACTCTGTTTCATTTAAGGTTGATATAAATTTTTTGAATGATCGGTAGTGGGGGAATTATTTTAAAACGTTTTGAGAGTTTAAATGTTCGTAAAATCTGTTATTGTAATTGAATAAATTATGTTACTAGGTGAAATGTCAAGATTTTAATTCAATTACTAAAATTATTTTGACTATTCCTCTCGTGAAGGTAAAACCAATAGTGTTTAACTATACATATAAAAAGCCCTGTCTCTCAAAACGTTCATCACTTTTTCTATCCAATTTTTCTTACTGCTTCTTCCTACTAGCCAATAATAAACTTCGACTCATCTATCTTAGGAGGCAGTATGAATCGATCGCTGCGCTGACGAACAATAAACCGCGAATGTATTAGTATAACGTAACCTCTTTGATTTTAACATGGTTTCAGTTATTGTCAATATTTGCCTCATTTTGGAACTCTGTCGGACGTACTTTCATTCGTGGAGTAGTCCTAATAAATACCACTCGTGCTTTGGAAATTCTCAGACAGATTTATTGACAAAGAAGTCATGAGATTACCTATGATAATTATACGCGTTATATCTATAGATTATACCTATGATGATTATACCTATTATACCTATGATAATTATACGCATTGATGCATTATGATCATAAAATACATATAATTCAATATTCTACGTTACAATATAGCACGATAATTACAATACAGAATAAATACACTGTCATTCTTTTCCCATATTTGTACTGGGCATATTGTGCGTTGTTTATAACATCGTTGTTAACCTTAAAGTAACCTTGTTATTTCTTACGATTAGTACCGCATACGTTTTAATTTGGTATTTTACTTCTAGTTTGTTGGTCACACAAAGTTTTTGAATTTTGTAATATAAAATAAACATTAGAATCAACTTAGGATATTTGTACTTACTTCATCAGGATTATGACACTTCTAGTTGACAAGCCATATTGGTATGTGATCGCACTGAAGGGGTTCAGACAGTGTCTAGGTATTAATGTTAGTTAGCTGGTTAAGTTATCATATCCCAACGGTTTTCCTGTTTTTGTTTGAAGGTTACTAATATTCTATTTCGAGTATTCTCAGATATTTTCGTTTTCATTTCCCCTTGGTAGCACATGTGCAGTTGTGCCGATTCCGTTGATCGTACGGTCGCATTACTACCGGATGTATCCAAATTTATGGGAAAATGAGACGATCGCAATGAAAAGGGGCACGGCTAGGCTGAGCCGTCCCGAGTTCTCTCCCAGGAATGCGATTGGGAATGGGGAAGGGCATCTCGCGCTGCGCGGTCTGTACCACATTGTTAAAGTACTTTGCTAACCGCCTGCGTAATAATTAATAAAACAACATAAAACGTGAGAGCATAGGCTTCCGCGGCCGGAGTCAGTGCAGCTGCTGATGTCAGTAATGCATGCAGGAAGGTCGCAGAATGGCGACCGAAACGTCAGCACCTTCGCCATGGACGCGGGGTCACCCGGACAGTCTAGTAAATAATAAACATAAAACGTCCAATAAATAATATTTCTTTACCTCTTACTCAAACTTGTCTTCGTTCTTTTCATATATAATGTCAAAATTTCGTAGTTTAATTATTTATTTCTAAGACGTTTTGATCGCTAGACCTTAAGTTGTGGTATGTACAACTGGCGATGTACTGAGCGAATGTGTTTGTGCCCTTTCAATAATTATACGCCATAATTTGCTGACCTACTGCATCGTACTGTATTAAAACAAATCACATAACCTCTCCAAAGTTTACGGCAATCTATGATTGTTCACTTCCATTTACGTGTTGTATTTTATCATAATCTTCAATACAGCTTTAATCTTTGGAAGCGTTTTTAACTATTTAGCAACCTAATCCATTTTATCGCTTAGATAATCAATACGTGGTCTCAGTAAAATTTGAGATAACTGTGTGAGATATTCACAGTGATTTCTAACCAATTATAAACTAATACCAAACTGGTTGTACAATGACTATGTTAATTATTTAGTGCAAGTGTGTTACAGCTTTTATTAGCAATTTAACGTGATCTAACACTGTGCAAAAATCTCCAATGTTTGACTAAGAATATTAATTACAATGTGAATTAATGACATTTTGATGAGTAATTAAAACTAGTATGAATAACGAGTGTTATTTTCATTTCATCTGTGGGACTTCTCAAAGAGTAGTCGTCATTTGTCTGTTCTCTAAGCGACTATTAGCACTTCGAAGTTCGGTGCTCGGGGTTGGCTCACCGCGAACCTAAATAAATTTAATCTCATTCGCTTTGCTTTGATGTTGAAGTCGTTTCATTCTGTCGCTGTGTACCAACAGTGGCAGAGTATTTCTTTGATGCTGGGTGACGTTTTGCGATTGTCACATTTCCGACCGTTACGGAGGATGAGCAGGTTATCTGATTCAAATAAAAAATATTGTAAACTCTTTGAGCTCTTTTCCATGTTAGCTCTTAGACGTTAAAATTGACGGATATTACTGTTTATTCACCTGCTTAGGTTTGTTCTTTCTTTTGCATTTCCTTTTTGATTAATGTAAAATAGAATTTCTTTTTCCATAACTTTAACTTTGAATTCGTTAAATTGATGGTTCAAAAATAAAATGTTAGTACACCCAATTTACGAATTTTTTTTCAAAAATTGTATGACATTTTTAAATAAGGTTTGTATCCAATTCATTACTAAGCACTTTGACAAAAATACTCTTTAAACTGATTTTTTTTATCTTACAATTGAACTTTTCATGCTATCAATATTGGAAATACATAATTCATTTGTTCTCTGTAATTGAACTTCAATTGTTTTTTACGAGCAATTTATGTCACTAGAGTAAAAAATTTCATCAAATAGACCATTACTCGCGCAACGTTTCTTGAACGACGACCTTGCTTCTCCCTTTTTGGCAAAAGAATCAGTTGAAGGCAAAAGCTCGCAGCGAGCACCGATGAAAACATTCCATACACATCTTCATTGGAGAAATAGAAACAGTTTTCTTTTGAAAACGAGAACTCCTGTCCTTTTCTTTCTTCAAAAATGTAAAGAAATGACCGAAGCAGGTAACGATCTATCACAAAAGATACCTCGAACTCCGAACTTAGAACGCAAATTATTGAGCAAGTTGCGAAGGCATGACTGATTCTCCAGAGACTGGCATTGCTTCATAAAATCTAGGGGCCAATTTCGTAACTAATGCCCCCATTTTAACCGCATTTTTTCAATCCATCGTTCAAGAAAAATTGCGCGAGTAATATCGTCTTCTTTAACCTTACATTAATTAGTAATAGAATTTATCTCATAAATTATATCAGGTAAAGTATTCTGTCAAATCGTGGGGAACTTTCACACAATTCATACAGACGCGTGTACAATACGCAGAAACAATACGCATACGACTAATTAGTAGTATAGATAACCTCCATGGATTGTTCTTTGAATTTTATCAGGAAACTGCAGAAACATAGTATCAACATAAAGAGTCGAGAACTAATTTCATATACATAAAATTCAATCAGGAGTATCCGAGGGTGTGTATTCAATGATACCCTCAAATAGGAATTTGTTTCTTTAATGATGGTAGAAAATAATCAAATAAGCAGCAATTGGCTCTGAGAATTTACGATCCTTTTGGGTCGCTTGAAGGACAAATTTTAACGTTAGTTGCGTGTTAAGACTCTGAAAATGCTCTGGGAGGCTGCAACCGGTCGCAACTCCCCCGTGCTGCCGGGAACTCGTTTCCCATTCCGTATGAGTAATGGGCTGGTGGGAGGCCGCTGCGGAGATAAACGACGCCGGCTGACGGGGCCGCGCGTCAATTGGCGAGGAGGCGGCCCGGACCTGTCCGCGCCCGATCTGTTGCTAGGCTGACACACTTACGGGACAGGCCGCACGCCCTTCCTCATTCGCCGCTCTCCAAGTCGCCCTGCACGCCGCTGCCATCCTCACCGCCACGAACCCGTCACCCCTCGAAACCCTGACACAACCGTCGCCACCAGCTTCGTTGCTACGATCACAATCATCACAACCACCACGATCTCAGCTACTACCAACGATAACCGCAGTAGTTGCCACTATGGTAGTGCGTCGAAATCAACCCTCACCACCACCACCACCACCACCACCACCACCACCACCACCACCACTGCCGCCGCCGCCGCCGCCGCCACCACCACCATCACCCCTAGTGACACTATCATCACCACTACCGCCCATACGAACATCTCTACCGCTCACACTTATACTGCCCGCGTACCACCACCACCACCACCACCACACCCTCCACCCACCACCACTCTCTTCACCCACACCAACATCACCACCGTTTACACCAATACTGCTCACACTAGAAGTGTTAGTCTAAAACCATCGCTTCCACTATAACCACAGCCACCTCCTCTACAGCCACAACCACTACCAACATTTTCAGTCGTCAATGACAACTCGTCTTTTACGACTCGTCACTAATCTCTCGCGACTCTCTCTCTCTCTCTTTCTCTCTCTTTCTCTCTCTCTCTGTCTCTCTCTGTCTTCTTCTTTGTCTCCCTCCCTTCACGACTCCTGGCAGTCTGCCAATTTGTATCAGCAGGAATCAGCTGCACCCGCCACGCTGTCTGCTACCGCCGGCATAGCAGCGACACAAATTAAAATAAAATGGTGAAAGAAAGACGTTAACATGCAACTGCAGAAATTACTTGCGAATGAAAGATATTTTACAACGAATGAATGGGTTGTGAACGCAAACACATACAATGGTCGAATCAGAGTGAATAAAATGCATCGGCACAATGTGACACAGAAAAACATCGAGTGAGAGGAAACGCAGCGCTGCATTTAGATGACCACCTCTGGAAACGTAGGGTGACGCAATCAGCCAAGACTAGAAATACTTGTAAGATGAATGTGGGCACACGAGACAGTGAAGGAATTGCGACGTTTAATGACGATACATTACAAAGCGGACATTTTAAGTAAGTGATTTCGCAAATAGTACATTTCTGAACGGAAATGATGCCGATGGAAAAGAAAATTCATAACAGAGATGTTCATGGAAGCATCAAGAGAATGGAAAAAGAAATGAAAGAAATAGTTGAAAATGAGAAAGAGTGAAAAATATGTCTGCATGATTTTCTGCATTGAGAGAAATAAGAGGGATAATACTAATGAGAATATAAAATGGAATCAATTTGCATGAATGAGCTTCATGTACTAGGAATAATCGTATTTTTTCTTTGTTGTTCTCTTATGACTTTAGCTTATTATTCAGATATGGATTTACAAGTTCTGCACTTATGTATGAGAATGTATACATTACGACATTATGTAATTTCATAATGTCGTTTTCAGTCCCCTTTTTCTGATGATTGTTTGAAATATTGAATACGAATTTGCTGTTTGTTCTCATTGTTTAACTGTACCATTTATCTAATAGGTAACTAAACAGATTGTACTATGCTGTAATTCTTCGTTTTTTCATTTCACTTTACTGGCAAGAGATGATGTATCTCATAATTCACTAAATTTGGTAAACGGAAAAGAACAAGTGCACAAACAATGAACTGCAGGGTGCAGAAACCAGAAGCGGCGAGAATTTAAATAACGTCCGAAAGCACCATGAAAGAATGACATGAGCACATTAAGAGATTAGATAAAATATCTGCTTGCTTTATAGCACAATTGAGTTGAAACCACAGTAATAATTTTCAGTCATCCCAATGCGACCTCCAAAAGTGTTCATACACTTTTCCTATATCCTGTACCCTATCGTCCAACGTAGGGTTCGAGGTCGTGGTTTGCAACTTTGCTTTTATGCAGAGTTCGAATTACAAACGATTCACATTTAGCGACGGAAATGAAAACTGTGAAATGGATTTGAATGACGAATTTATTTGACAAGAGCGAAATGATCAGATTAATATTTGTTTGATCATTCGAATGTATAGCCCAAACCTCGACCCAGTTTAGTCTGAGCGAAGCAAAAAGTGAAGGTAATCGCTTGAGGTAAAAAGAGGAAAACTATCAGGAGCGCTTCGTTCAGCGTTGATTTTTGATAGAAATGATAGGTTAAAATGAAGATGTAGGACAGATATTTCGTAGTATAGAATAGTATAAGTAGTGCAAATTAAGGGGAGAAGATAAATGTGTAAATGTAGAAAAGGCGTCTGTTAACTATGTATCTACAAATGGGGATGTGGGGTTGTACGTCAATGAAACGAAAGATACACCTTGAATGATGCAGGGCAGGGGGGGGGGGGTCGAGAAAATCTTTCAGATGACAGCGATTGAAGGCGGCTTGCTGAATGAAAGCCGCCCGGGCGGGCGGCAGGCCGCAGGAGCGCCGGCGGCGGGAGGGGCGTGCGGAGGCAGGGGCGTCGCGCGGGGGTGGACAGAGGACGCTAATTGCAGAGAGAGCCACGGGCGCCCGCAGGGCTACTTCCCCGGGGGCGGCGAGGTGCCCGCCCGAAGGTAATCGAATCGCCCGCGGGCGGAGGCGGAGGGGCGACCGGAGGCGGGAGGTGACGCTGGCGGGGGCAGAGGCGACGCGAGCGGGTCGGAGGTGCGAGGCGCGGGCGGGGCCAGTGAAGGGGAGGTGTGAGGACCCGATCGAGGAGGACCTGCGGGCGGTGGCAGAGGAAGAGGGTTGGGAAGGGGATTGGGGCGAAGGTTGGAGTGAGAGTGGGGGCGGGGTGGGGATGGGGGCGAGGGCGGGGGCGAGGTGTAGGACGCGAGCGGGGGCAGAGGAGGGGGGTCGAAGGCGGAGGTGAGGGCGGGGGCGGGGTGGGGATGGGGGCGAAGGGTAGGGCGCAAAGCGGGCGGGGGTGGGGAAGAGGGAGATGCGAGATGAGGGGAGAGGACCTGTTCGAGGAGGACCTGCGGGCGGTGGCAGGGGCGGGAGGAACAGCGGGAGGAATGGCGGGGGCCGGGTGGGGATGGGGGCAAGAGCGGGCGCGAGGGGTAAGTCGCGGGCGGGGGCTGGGGCAGAGGAATGTGGGTTTGAAGGCGGGGGTGAGGGCAGGGGCCACGGGGATGGGGGTGAGGGGTAGGGCGCGAGCGCGGGCGGGGGTGGGGAAAGGGGAGGTGCGAGATGAGGGGGAAGACCCTTTCGAGGAGGACGCTGCGGGCGGTGGCAGAGGAAGGGGATTGGGGCGAACGCTGGAGTGAGGGCGGGGTTTAGGGTGTGGGCGTGGGCGGCGGCGGGAGAATGGTGGGAGCGGGGGCGAGAGGTAGGGCGCAAGCGAGGCCGGGGGCGGGTGTGTGTGCGAGTGGGTGCGAGGGGGGGACGAGAGCAAGGTGGGGGCGCAGGGTTTGGGCAGGTGCCCGGGCGAGGTTATGGCGCGGATCCCAGTCCACTCCCTAGCGGAGCAGAGGCGTCTGTTGGATACTATCGGCAGAGGGACAGCGACATGATACGCATATGGCGCGGCCGTGTTAATGGGAATGCAAATTCTGCCGCGAAAATAGACGTCATTTGTGGAATCGGAGGACGCTCTAACGGGGTAGGGCGCCGGGGATGGGGTCCTGTTCAGAGGTCGACCCGCTCCGATGACAGCGAGGTTTCTCTCGTGGCCGCGCGTTTTTGGCGCGCCCTAAACGCGAAATGCACAGAGCTGGTAATGGACGAAAAATCGCGCGGAAATGGCGACTATAGGTTCACAATGGCCATCAAGGAAGGCGTGTGCTACACCATCTTACTCGTTTGTTTGGAAGAGAATGATTGTAGGCAAATACTTTTAAAGAGAATACACTTTACCAACATTATTATTATTATTATTATTATTATTATTATTATTATTATTATTATTATTATTATTATATGATGAACTGGTGTATTGCCCAGCAGTTAATAATCTATATGTGTTCGCCCTTTGAACAAAATTTGAAAAGTCTCTTTAAACAAAATTATTGACCACAGTCATGAGATTAGGATCATTATGAGTTTTGATTCCGGGAGCAGAAGGAGGCAGTTCAAACCTTCAAAGGTGTGCGGGTTGCATGGTATGAGAAAAATTCAAGAAACTAAACTGAGTATAATAATTTCTTGAGTTAAAAGAAAAAATTGACGCGGATTAAAGAATAGTGTAAAAATGTGGACTACAGTTATTACGGATTGGCTGTAGATAATAAAACTTTTAGGCTTAGTCACGTTCGCTTTGTAAAATATTCGACGAATATACGATAATAATAAATCGTACTTGTAAACCACTGGTTGAAATAAGATTTTCGCCTGCTTTATAATATACTTGGCAGTTTCCTCAATCATTCACATGCTCCTCTGTCAAAAACTACATAATAAACTGGAAAACCTCCAGCAAAAACCAGTAATGCAAATATGTGATCAAATATCTTATGTGAGCAGAATTTCTTATTTATAGTTTTAAGTATGCACATTAAAATTAATTATATCGATCATGTTGTAGAAAATAAAGACATTAAAACAGTATTAACGAGTGTACATAGGTTCTTTGAGTTTCATGCTATATCGACAACTGTTCTTCCAGCAGCAATTTTTAAGCGTAGGAACGCCCCTTTCAGATATTGTTCTCGTTTTTCAATGCATATAATTACTCTAAAAACATAAAATGTAATATATGTTTCAGAATAAATGAACAAATGTTCAGAATCTTCAGAATACATGTTCAGAACTCATAATAAAATGTTAGAAACTTTCATGGTAGTCAAAGATAACTTTTTGCCAATTAGAATGGGGTGGAAACTTTCATTTTACGAAGTTACACACTTGTCTCTGTTTAGTAAGCAACTCTCTGTGCACTATTGTTTGGCGGGCAAGTTTTGACGCAGTCAAAGAACTGGCTAAAACACCAATGAACAATGAGTTACCAGCCACACAGCACTAAATGTCACTGGAATAATGTTTAGTAGAAAACGTGATCTTGGATCCCTCACTCTGCGTGCCCAGCCCTAGACGATTGTTACATTTATTCTAAGGCATTCAATATAATAAATTAAATAAATTATGTTAGTTATAAATTATCATAATATATAATTAACAAAACAATGTTTTTGCGATGTAACAATAATATTTAGGGTCTAATACTATAAATAAAAAAGTTTCCAATTAATTTTTTGAAAACGTAATTCTTGTCGGTGAAATACATAATGTAACGTAGGATGCATGTAACTACCCCACATACACACTAAGGTTACTATGAAACGTAATAATGATTGCATTAATATTATTTCCGAAAATTGTGTTATCTATCGTAGATTTCATTCTATCGAAAATGGAAAAATCTACATGAATTAGCATGTCCGCATATTTTATTCCCGTGATGCAAACCTCTATTTACGAGGTCATTCTCCATTCCCACCAAGTGAAAGCTATAGCATGTACTCGACAAATCCCTTTCAGCAATCGTGGGAAATGTCATGTGTTCGAGGATCATTATCTTTCATTTTCGATACATGATCACTGACGCACTTGTGGTCACATAATGTACTCCAAATTCTCCAATGAATAGATAATCTGTACATCACCACAGAATGCTCGTACAGGAGTTCATGGACACTACCTATGTTTGTGACAGCCAATAATTTCCACAGGAATAAAAGTTAAAAACCTCTTCAAATCTTTAATAAAAACGTTGCCATTTCAACATTGAATACATTGTCACTGGTTAATTAAGGTATTGTTAAAAGGCGTTATAAACTTTCACTAACGTAGCACCTGATGTAACTGATGGGCATTCGGTCCCAGAAAATTGAAACTCTCTGCATAAAACAGCGGAACTCGAGAACTTCAGTTTAATTAAACAAATCTTCAACGAACATACCATCAATTCCAGCTTTCCCTCGGGAGGAATGTATTAAAGTTGCTCGACTATTCCGAGCTACAAGTTCCATTAATGAGGTTTGTGGTACAAATACTTTAAAATTAAAGGATTGAGGTAGAGTTTTTGGATTCATTTACTTAAATATCTAAAAGAAATAAAAGTAGAAAGTATCTATTATTCAAACTAGAAATGTTTAGGCGAAATAGTAAGATTTTTTCCAAATAATTATGCACAATACAGATATATTAAATACCTGAAGAACGTAAACATTTCTTTAGTTACTAAGAAAAGTAAGGTAATCGTGGAAAATTGGCTCATTAGTATACGATAATCGTCAGAGATAATCTTTCAACATTATGGTATTCTCGAAATTCATTTTATACTTCACACTGTTGGTAATTTACTATGATATCACATAAGCAAACTGATTTGAGTTTAAGGTAATCCGATACCATCAGATAATGAACGGTTTACTCCCACGCTCTGTTTCGTGTTAATTAATTCAGGAACGCAGTAAACTCCCAGTTATTCACCTGAGTTTCTTTCGTAATGTCGTTGTCGTTATTTATCTGAGTCAATCTTTTTTACTAATGTTATACATTCGTTGTCTTGATATGACATTCATTAAACTGATAAATATTTATTGATGTTGTGTCTTAGAATGGAAAACATTAACTTACAAGTAGATTAAGTCTCAGTAAATTATCCAATGTTAAACCTTCCAGCAATCGATTTAGTGTTCTATCAATATAACTTTTAAACACTCCTTTAAAAACGACTATCCATGTTATTTTGCTGATGATATATGACCCTATTTGCGTGATTTATTAAATACCCAACAGTTTCTTCACATAAAACTGTAATGCGCGAAAATTAGAACTCGTAAGTTTTTTTTACCAAAACGTAATAGTTTCTTTTTTCTAGTGATCTCTTGTTTTCCTATATTTCCGGACCAAAGACTCTAGTTTATTTCAGTTTACTACATGATCTTCCTCTGCGTATCTGCTATAATCCGATAGTTTTTAATTGTCTGTTACTGTAAAATGGCATTACGTTTTCCGAGAACTTATTTTTTACCATTTCTTTTTGAATGTCTAAGCTAGTTTTTAGCACATATTCATAATCTACTACTTCAACACCTTTACGAAACGAACATATCCTACGTTATTATATGTATTAGATACTCCTTATTTCCCTTGTATAGGAGGTTTTTAATAACCCTTTACTAAATTTATTTTTAAACTGCATAAATTGTAATATTTTGTATTCCATTGGCTCTCTATTGAAGGGGGTATATAAATTATAGTATTCCTTTGCGCTGAGAGCGACTCCCATCCTTATGGACGGTGATAGTGATAAACGATTTTGCAATGGAAGTCAAATATCGGGGAGAACATACACGGAAACGTGTCACAAACTCTCATCACCTATCACCTATATTTGTGTCTACGTCACCCAGGATTTGAATATCTTTACATACAGGTGTAAAGCTCCAAGCCACGCTCCGACCCATCTGACGGAAAGGAACAGAGTAAGTGTTCACACTAACGACATTAGGCCATCCAAAATGAAATAATCAACTAAGTCCAGTACGTGTGAAGTTGTGCGTAGTTCAACATTCTTCGCAACAACTTTCTTCGTATAAGAACATTTAATAAAAATTAGAAATACATTTTCTTTGAATGTGAGTTCACATACACAATCTTCAGCAATAATTCACTCGTTTCGATTGTTTTAAGGGACGGCAATACGTTAAATCCTTAATAGAAGGCTGACTGCAAAATCCTAAACGGACCGCGGACTGTTACATTTTTACAGGACGCCAGCCGTTAAGAATGGCTTTCAATTCCTGTTTGGTTGCGTTAATAGACCATTATTACAAAAAGTGACTAGGTAAGACGTTCCTTGGTCAGTCTGAGCGCTGTGTGCCGAATTGGACGTGTGGGTGCCGCAGGTCGCAGCCCGGCGCCGAGCCCGCCCCCGCGGCTGGCGCGCTTCGCGTCGGCGCTGGACTGGCGGCCGAGCAGCGCGTCGGGCGGGGCGGCGGGCGGCGGCGGCGCGGGGGCGGGTGGCGACGGCGCGCCCCTGCAGCGGTCGCGCTCGTACCGCGAGCGCCTGCCGTCGGGGGAGCTGGCGGCGTCGGCCGCGTCGCTGCGCTCCGCCGCGCTCTTCGTGCAGCGCGTGCTGGGCCGCGGGCCGGCCGGCCCCGCCCCCGCCCCCGCGCCCGCCGCCGCCGCCGCGGCGCCGGCCCGCGCCAGCCCCCGCGCGCGCCGCCCGCGCCCGCGCATCCTCATCACGCGCGCCGCCTCCGAGGACAGCGACCAGGGCCCCGCGCTCGACGAGCCCCGCGGCCCCGCCCACGCCGCCTCCGCCGCCGCGCTGCTGCAGAGCCGCCCCCACGCCGACGCACCTGTTGCCGCCGCCGCCCTCCCGCTGGCGCACAGCTCCGGCTCCGGCTCCTCGTCCGACGGCGAGGTGAGTGCCGGGCGCGGCGGCGTGCTTTCAAATCTTCAAGACCTGCTACCCGCGAATAAACATGTCCGCGATACGGCGGTTTTTAAAATTACATTAGAACGACATTGATAAATGGCCTATGTCACACTAGCAGACCCTGACGCATAAAATGACACCCCGCATGCCACGAAAGGTGGACTGGGGTGAGTCTCCACAATAATTTCTTCCCGTGCTTCACCATTTCGAACATTCTTTCTCCCCCTATCTCCTATCTATTTTAACGAAATATTAATAGTAATAATAATAATAATAATAACCACATAAACCTATATTGGGGCCGTGAAATTGATATCTGACCTCTTCTGCAAAATCTGTGTAAGAACTTGGCTTGAAAAAGGCTGGGAAGTGCAAGACATTGCTTTATTGGGAACAGCCCACATTTTGTGCAAAATATTGTAGAGGTACGAAAGTCCCTAGATCTACATAGGAAGCTGGTTGCAACCTGGAGTAGATTTTATATTCAACCAACTCACGTCTTTAGTAATAATAATAAATAATAAATAACAACAATAATAATATTAATAATAATAATAATCTCGGAGGATTTTATAAAAAGCCAATTCTACACCAGCCGAACCAGATGTGTCGAATCCTCACTGGCCCCAAAATCAGTGGACAGGAAGCAGTCTCATCGTACGAGACGGAGGAACTGAGACTCTCGGGTTAGTTGATTACTACGAAATAAGCATTTAGCCAAATCATGTCGACAATGGGCGTTGATCACGATCGCTAAATTTCACTGTACCGCATTGCAGAAGTTTTACAAGAACAATGAACATTTCGTTTGAACATACGTATAATAAACTATAACCTTTACAATATAAACAAGTAATATTAAAATATTTTTTCGTATCCTAACTTCAAATTCTATTTTTGGCAGAGCATTTATACGCGACAAAGATGACTGATCCACCTCCGTGCTTCACTGTGGGGAGTGTATGAACCACGTCATTGTCAGCATTTAATTTTCTCCATACTCTGTGAATGCCATCTGCGCCGAAAATATTTATCTTCGTCTCATCCGACCAGAGGACGTTGTCCGAGAATTTTTCGTCCTTCTCGACGTGATCTTTTGCGAACTGTAATGACACAGCCCTATTCTTCTTACTAACATAAGGCCTTTTCCTAAGAAGTCGGGCGTGATACCCATGCTTGTACAACACTCTTCGAATAGTAGATGTTCTTACACTTTTACCAGTCATGTTTTCAACTCGACATTGCAGGTGCGGCACTCTTAAAGTGGGTGTTCGTGCAATCTCTCTCACGATGATGCGCTCATCTCTCTTGTTCAGCTTCTTTTTCTTCCAGTTTCTCTTTGCAGTCTTGATAGAACCCTTATACCTAAATTTGTTTACTATATACTGAACAGTGGAGTGGGATCTGTTTACCACTTTTCCAATCTTCCTGAGGGAATATCCTCTTAATGCCAAGTTCACAATGACCTTCTTAAGATCAGCACTCAGTTCCATCGTCTTCGTCATATTCAACATCTTGTCATGAATGTCGCGAACCTTTTCACGAGGACAACACTGCTCTACTGATAAAACTAATGTGCTCTGACTGCCTTTTATACCGAAAGTCAGACTACGTGGTTCAAGTGTACAAATAACAATGGTACAGCTTACTGAGCTTTTAATTCATAATTTTGTCTTACGCATTCTTTGCGGAAGTTCAAAGTACATCCCATATTTTACCGAGGTTTCTCTCTACTATGGGAGTGGAAATCGTTTATTTGCCCGTATGCGACATAAAAAATAGGAGATTGCGTTTCAAACTTAACGTGTATGAATACCATTAACACATACTGTATCTCTAAAAATTCAAACGTAAAATTGGGTATACGAAAAATATTTGTATGCAACTCGGCCGAACGTGAATGATTTTGGACTGGGTTAGTTTACCAACCTAATCCAAAATCATTCATTTTTCGGCCTTAATACATAAATATTTTTATATTGGTACACAGACATATAATTTTTTGTTTAAAAATATTGGACCTTTCATTCAATGTGTCCTAAGCTTGTGCTTAGTCATTATGCACTCATCCAACACTATAAATCCTGCTTATCAGATGTCTTTCGCAAGTAACATCTCTTGTGGAAGTTACTGCAACCAAGGAATTAAAGTGTGGAATTACTCAGATGTTTATTTGAAATATATTTTCTTTCCGAAATTGGGTCAACACTGATGATTAGATAATATTGTACTTGTGAACGAATACTTCAGTAAAACTGGTAACTACATTCGTGCTCTTCTATAAACAAACCATTATTGAAACCGTTTGGTTCAAATCTGAAAAGTTATTTAATGAACACTATCAATATGGGTAATATTACAATAATAGCAAATAGCTTTAATTGAAGATAGTAAGATGAACTAGAAAAAAGAAGATAAAGCATTTTAATTATTTTACTTTAAATTGTTATATTGAAATTCAGAATGTTAATTAAAATATTATTCCTGTATGTATTTTGACTATATTAAACACAACTTTATATAAACGTAAGATAACTGGTTTTGTAACGATACAATACGTTTGACAAGATTCACGTCGATAGTTTTTGCTGCTATTGATGTCAAATACTGTACATAAAGTTACATCATTCCTACAAATGTCTCATCAGTCAGTTATGAGTCTCTGCGTAGACATGATTATCATATATGTACCCTGTAATCCCAAAATCTCTTTACATGAGAACCTCCCAATTACGTCGTAATTTGTTTCCGTTTGTAAACTAGTTGCAAGATTCTCAGCCGGATGGATCTTCAATGCACCACTAGAGAGTCGAACTAATGAGGCTGCAAGGAAAGTAGGGAGACTGAGTTCGTTGGCTCTCACTATCCTTCCCCGTTTGAAAAGAACATAAGTACCAACTGGTCCTCGCGAGAGAGCATTATTCGTGACGTAATACGACGGTGCGGGCAGAAGTCATGACAACTAATTTTACTTTCTCGCTATCGCTTACGCAGTAGAGAAAAAGTTACAGAATGGTGCAAGAAAAAACGGCAAATTTTCGGCAGAAAAACTTTAATTACAGGCCCCTAGTAACGAAAAAGTGGATAAATCCAGTTGCTAAATTTAGAAGAAGAAAAAATCCTCGAACTCGTAATGTAGCTAGAATCTATGTTTTGTGAGTCGTTGATACCGAAAAATCGAATGACGGCAAGGCAGTCTGTCCGTCCGTCTGTGAACAATGCTAGCGGCTAAACCGTTCAGCGGATTTTCTGATGTTCAGATCGATATGGCTGACGTCGCGGCCCAGTGAATTTGAAACCGTTATTTTAATTTTCGAGGTACTTTACATAAAACCGATGAGACATTTTCAAAATTTTCAAAAAATGCATGGCTCTATCGTTTTTGGTTAAATTTTGTTGTAGGATAATATGAAGGACGTTTAAGAGAATGGTGCAGGTTTCATGTTCGTTGAAAACCCTGATTTTTCGAAATTCAAAAATTCAAACTTTTTTCGGCGTTTTCGTACAACTACAATTATAAAAATTGAGATTTTTTCTTAATGAAATCTGTTCAATATAGATAGGTTTTGCAATTAGGTCATGTACAATTTTTCGAAAATTTGAGTACTTTTCGCGTAAATGTTGCGTGAAGAACAGGCAGACAAAGTACATGCTGGTTTAGAACCACGTTTTCTAAAAGAATTGTTATCGGTTCACTCAATTTTATTTGTGACACGAATGAAATGTGTGTTCACAACAACAGATTGATCTGTAAGTGTCTCTATTATTACAGAAAGCAATGTGAAATCAGTTGCCTGACTGCTGTCGTGCGAGAAGAAGGTAACCCGTTTCAAGCAACGTTCATATACCAAGATACCTCCATCCGAGAAATTCCGCATAATGTCTTAGGGAATTGCAGTTTGCGGCCTTTTTGCGAAAACAACGAATAGATCCTCTCACTGTACCCAAAATAAGTACTGACGTCTTATTTAGGCATGGTAGAAATAATCTAAGTGAGCTTAGAGTCCTCACTTGTATACAAATTTAAAATATGCAAATAAATAAAAAGTCGTAATAAACTATACCTACTACAAAAATCAGTGAAAGAGTGTGAGCCGGAAAGGTGGATAATATTGGAAATATTGATGTTTCTTGTACCCCATATACGTGTGATCAAATAACGTGAATGTAATCTCCATTTACAGTATCACAGTGCGCACTGACAAATGCACTACGAGATCTGGCGAGCAATTCCAATGTAAAGTATAAATAGATCAGAGACAATGCGGGATGTTCAATATACGGTCAACGTACGATAACTTGTGCTCGGACTATTTTCTATCACGACAAAAAACCACACATTACCTTGACAGGTCCTGCTAGAAAAGTTTTCTTCTGAACTCGAAAATCGCAGCAAAGTGAGACGTTGAATAAAATTTATGAAGCAAAGAAAAGACAAACTTATGAGACAGATTCCAATGAATCCCTTGAATGCAAGTAGATCTAAAAGAAATTTACCACGTGGAATTACAAACTTACCAACTGTATAATAGTTATTTATGATAAGAGTAGCAAAAATAATATTTTATTTTGCTAGTAGGAACTGTTGCGACACGATCCCGGTATGCCGAGCCACTTTATTTTAATCACTTTTATACAAGTACACAATCTCTTCCGTGATTGTGGAAGCATTCAATTACATCGACCCAACGTGTGTAAGTTAGGTATCTGTTCCCATCAGAGCTTCCACTGCATTCTTACCGCCACAAAGTTCAAGGAGAACTATGTAACATTGCGCATATCTTAGCAGAACAACAACAAAAATTAAAAAGAATGAGAAGGAACTTTTAAAGCAATCCCAGAACATTGGGTTGTTCTTGAATTTGAAAATGAAGAACAGAGTTTGAAAAACATATTTTACTTATAGGGTTCAGAGGATATTGTTTGTAATGTGTTATAAATACTCTAAACTCGTTAAACCTTTTAGATCACCGAGTCATTCACTGAAACGATTACTTTTGTTTGATTCCGCCATGTTATTGTGGGGCAAGAATTAGTCGTTATAGAGACGATAATCAAGTCAGCGAGATGTGTCACCATGAAGTGTGTTCTAACTTGTCGAAATATGCAACAGCATCTATTAATAAAAAACTATAAGCATTGATTAGAGCTAATTTATCATTTCTATCAAATTACTACTGTTCTCTGCGCAAAAAGCTGGATCTAATATAAAATTGAGGATGCACAGCATACGAAATCGTAGACCTATTGCAATGCATCAATATAAATTTAATGCTCATCACATGCATATTAAAGTAATCATCCTTCTCAATGAATATGAACTTTATCCCTTACATTCTGTCAATGTTATGGAAAGCTTCTAAAAGAAGTATGCATTTGCAAATCGCATTTTTTTCAGAAGAAGAGGTGGAATAGTATTTGATTTTGTATGTGCGTTGCTTTCTTCATAAATCTCATTGATAAGATGCGCGTTGCGTGCGGTCGACGGAAGGAAGCGGGAAGTGTTGGAACACGTTGTGGAAATATTACGTCAGAAAACCGTCTTTTATGAAGATTGTAGGTCGGGAGTTATCTAAAGAATTGCCGAGATACGTACGGAAAGTACATGACATGATATTTCTTATATCGGCTTCTTACAGCTCTCATTTCAACATTCCTAGAGCATGTTATGAACTTAACGCACGTGTTCTGATAATTTTAAGTATCGCGAGATGAAATCAGAAATATCTTGAGATGGAATGATATCTTCATATTTCTGATGTTGTTGGTGCTAAAGAAAAATGAAATATCCTCCAAATCGTCATTTATTTAAAGAAAGAAATATCCTTTGACTTACTTATTGATTGTTTATTTTCTTTCCGGACGCTCCATCTTCTATAGTCATGGGGTCCGTAAGTTTAGTGCATGATGTATCCCGTGAGGAGGCGATGTTCCTCCCCCACTCGATCGTGAGAGTCGGAAGCCGCCTACGGGCTCGTTTGCGGAAGTTCCTCCCCCAGGTATCTCCCCAACTGAACCCTCCCCAGATATTACAAACTGGTTTCTCACGGGTGTGGTAGTGTAGTACATGTGGCAGTTAGTGTATGTGTGAGGATAGAACAAGGAGCAGAGGGAAGATCGCATGCGGTCAGTGGTCCGTTTATCTGTGTACTGCTTCGGCGTTCGCCTGGTATTGTTAAGAAAAAACACGGAAAACTGAACGAACAGAGCAGACGGCCGCTAGAATTTTCCTCCAGGCAGGGGTTGGCAGTGGCTAGAATTCTTTTGTATATTTGAACTGTACATATATTAATATGTTTAGAAAATATTACACTTTTACTAGTAAACATTCGTAAAGTTAAGTTCGTAAGACAGACGACATTTAGAGTAAAATATAGGCGAAGTAAATGGCTCTGCTCAGGATGCAAATACTGAGTCCGTCAAATGAAAATGTTATAGATGTGTCACCTTTCTTGGGCATAAACGATGTACTGTTTAATGCAATGACCAATATAATGGAACCTGGAATCCAAATATGAACATTCTGTTTCAAATCTTTCAGTAGATTATGAATGGGATTATGTTAATAAAAATTAACTTTTGAGACTAAGGGCCTGTTTCACCGGTGGCTGATAAAGTGTCTGATAGCATATCCAGAAGTTATCTTACTGAATTGAAATTTTGTGTTTTACGAGTGCCTCATAATTCTATCCGGTGGTTAAAGTATCCGGTAAACAATCTGGAGGCTGGAGAGGCTGTTAAATGTTGTATCTGGTAGATAACTCCAAAATAACAGAATGTGTGTGTGAACTTGCTGTGATTTTCAAGGAATAACTGTGGTATTTTCGTGATGGATAACGTAAAAGAGATGATAGACGAATTCTTTGATGGTTTAGAGTGTCCGCCCAGACGACGTGTCGGCTAGAAAATTTTATTAATTTCAAATTTTATTAATTAACAAAATATTTTTGATTCTTTTATTTTATTCACTATCTTCAAAATTTGTTGACATTTTTTTTCAGACGGATCATCTCAATTAGGCCTCTCCAACATATCTTGAAGAGTGTAATGAACACATTGAATCGGTGTGTTAGACAAAGATTTCTTTTGGAGAAAAAATCATTGATTGTTAAAAAAAGGATACTTCTGTTTAATTAATTTATTAAGAAACATTTCATAAAGATAGTTCACAAGACTTTCACTATGTAGAGTGGACCACTATAAAATCGGGTGATTGTATGGGAACTTATGTGCAATCTATTGCTGCGAGAACTCAAGAAAATCTAGCAATTTCATAATTTTTTCTTGGGTGATTCCTATATTTCTTGGAAGCTCCACGAACTCACTACACTTGAAGTAGTAGATTGCTCACCTCAACGAAAACGCAAACTACAATAAAAAATTATCCAGTTGCAAAATAACGCAGAGTGAGAAGTCGGTTAATTGGTAATACCTCAGAATTGCTAACAAAACAGAAAGTAAATTAATTTTTATTTTAGCGAGAACATTGTCATAAATGTTTGTGAAAAGATTTGATTCTAACATGATATTTATAACATGTTAGAATGTATTAATACCATGTTAGAGTCAAATCTTTATGACAATATTTAATTACTTACAACAATACTTACAACAAACATTTATGACAATACTTTCTAAAATAAAAATACCGTTTTTTGAAGAAAACCATTTTCATGATTGTTAGAAAGCAAAAGAATACTTGAATAATAATAATAATAATAATAATAATAATAATAATAATAATAATAATAATAATTTGTATTATTGTTATAAAATTAATAATAAAAATTATTATTATTATTCAAGTGACTATCATATATTTTCTCACATGTTTATCTGTTTAAACTTTCCAAAACTTTGGAGTTTTTGTACAATTTGTTTTGTTAGTATTTAAAATAGATCACTCGCGTTTCGTGGGGCTGCTCACACTCCTCCCAGTAGAATTTTAATCGATGGATTGGACTTTGTTCTGTTGAGATATTTAAGTCAATTTACTCTTATATTTTCTTAACTTAATTGTAAATTATACACTCTAAAATTCTGTTTAGGGAGTGAATAGTAATTAGAAATTTATTTTGATAATATATAATAGGCTGGTCATCGGAAAAAAAGGTCTCAATATTGAGTATATGAGAAATAGGCAATAGAAATTAAAGAATCCATTTTCAATTATATTCTCCATAATCTTGTCACCAATTGTAATGGAATTCCTTGCCCTATTCCAGTTATGATTTCAGAATCTGTTATTTTTAGTAAGCATCATTTCCATTTTAATAGTTATAATAAGATTTTCTTTGTCTCTCTTCAGAGCTTCATATTTTTATTAAGATGTTTCCCTTCCCTGCAAAAAAGCATGCCCCACCGAGCTATTGAAAATCTTTTCAATGCCAATCCGTATCCTACCACATGGTAGCACCAATTACTTTACATTTAATAATATTTTTCTCTGTGCAACAAGGGATACACGTTTGTTTCCTCACCAGTAAAATTAACTCTTTCTCGCTTCTTTCTCCTTTCCATTTTGAAACTCCTACACACACAAAGTACGACGCAATAAAAAAACTTTTACGCCGAGCTCGCACGCAGCTCACGCTGACGTAAACTGCAACACAAAATAACAACGAATGAAGCGAAAAGCGTCTGACACTTCCATTACCAAACACATTTGAATTCGCGCGCACAGAGCGCGTTTGACTCGAAAATGCGGGGTTGCTGCTGGTGAAAGAGCAATCAGCCACATTATTTATCAGAAAGATATCAGTCAGATATTTTAACAAGAAAGACCTTGGTGAAACGCAAAATAAATATCAGGCACTTTTATCTGACGGATAAAATTTCTGTCAGATTAGTATTCGGAACTTTAACAAGCACCTGTGAAACAGCCCCTAAATATCAGGGTCTTTTTGTCGGGCATTTTTTCTCAGATAAAAGGCTTTGAAAGCTGAAAAACATTTTCTGCGGTATATTGTTTTCTGAACAGAAAACTATAAATTTCAGAAAATATTTTCAAGATTATATTGAGCAGTTGGGCCGCGCGAAATTCGCCCACTCATTTTTCTTTTTAAGAAAATATAAACGATTAGTTGTGTTCTATAGGTTTTTAGTGGAATTAAACAAAAGAGAATTGTTAAAGAACGCCCCACCAAAACACGGACGCATTGGTCAAACAGCATGAAAAAATGCTTTCATAAAAAAATGTGCTCTCTTTTACTTATATTGCGTTAATGATGAAATAGTGTATTGATGCCGTTAGAAAGTAAATAAGTATATCACTCGTAAAAATTAGTTATATCGTCACCACGGATGATACCCTCTTTACTTCTGAATAAATATTTACTTCGCGAAATACAAATTACTATTATAGTCGGAAGTAATTGTTAATTTTCTACAACAGATGTCATATAATATCCGGCATACGTCACTCACATAACTAATACACGCACATGCGATATGTACATATATGAGATAACTTGAGGCATTTGCTTTCGAAACCAGCTTATTCCATTTGCAAAAATTTTACCAGAATATATTCTTGCATTTCTACGCATACGATATGAATAGGATATTTTCCCGGTATATTTTAGATGGCAATAAAATGAATTTAAGCTATACCCCTTTGAGAGAGACCTTCTTAATTGAATAAAAATGTTAAGTTTGGGAAACAATAGAATGAACAGGTTTTCGTAGCAAAGGGCTTGTGTGTATCGTAGGAATTTCTTTCATTCTAAAAAAGACCTGCCTCACTTTATGAGCAACGTCTGGGGGGTTGTAGAGCTATTGCCGCTTCTATCAACGTCATTCTTCGCAAGTAGGGAAACTTCGTCGATGAAATATTTACAACTGGCCAGAGGCAAACTCGTAAAACAAGACTAGTTAACTTACAGAGTCCTTGAACCGGCTCATTCCTAGCCAACCTCATTCCATTCGATAAGCATACGACGACCCGGTCGTCAGAGTAAAACTCTCGCTGTTTCGAACTCCGTGATTATTCGCGCAATACATCACGACAGTTTTACAACGGAAGGATTGCAGGCTCGACAAACTTGACTTGACCGAGTATGGGCTGTAAGGGGTATATTGAGTGAACGGCGCTGCGTGCTGTGCGACCCCACGGGTCTTTGAAGATCCTCCCTCGATGTGGTTTCAGATCGGTCCGCACGGCTTCCTTCATTGCTCGCAGAGAGGACAGCGTGACAGATTCACAACAGGCGAGAGGCAAGCTCGTCAAACGGGGCTCGTGTAAAGGCGGCTCCACACATTCGGTATTCGGCGAATCCCGAGCAACCGCTCGCCGAATCCCGAGTAGTGTGGACGGGTGGCTTGTGTGGCGTCATATCAGTCGCCTTGTACAAACGTACCAAATATCAGCCACGTGCATTTCATGCTCATGGACAGCGCTGGCGGAAGAGACGCTGGGCTGAACAATGGCAAACCTAGGGAGCGGAAGGGAAGGGGTGCCGTGTCGTGGGTGGCGACTTGGGAACCCCGTAGGCAGGCTAGCAGCGGAAACGCGTTGGCGGAAACAGCGAGATGACACAGTTCCGTCAGCCGGCCCAGAAGGTAATATAAACGGACCCCGGTAATATAAACTCCTTCTGATTCTTGGGCGCGTCGGTAGGAAGTCGTGTGGGTTGTGCGCGGCGCTGCATTTTAATGCATAGGCTACTGAGGCAGGGAACTGAAGCCGGCGTGCTACGTCGAGACGGGAGGTGCGGCATACTCGCTTGTATGCTGACGTAGGCTACTGGTGCATCACACCGAATATATCTAATTATCAGGCCAGCGGTGGTGGTAACCAGGGAACATTCCTTCTAGTAACGGGTCAATATTGTTTATTGTAATTATTGTACATAGTATTCAGGTGTTGGATCATTTTTTAAATAAATACTTAATAATTTACAAACCGTTCACGTGACGCGGCTCATCCCGGATAGCCTGAACAACATTAACTCCGGCCGCGGAAGCCTCCGCAACCCGTTGTAAAACTGTCGCTGTTTCCAACTTCTTCATTATTCTTATAATACCTCGCAACAGGTTTGTTCGTCAAGGTAGACTTGAGCGTGTACGTGCCCTTTAAGGCGAGTGTGACGCGCTGTGCAGGCGGAGGAGGCCGGCGGCCGCCTCTACATGTCGCTGGACGGCGCGTGGCGAGCCAGCACGGCGCCGCTGTGCGCGGTGGCGGCGGGCGCGGGCGACGCCTACGGCATCTTGGCGTGGCCCTCGGCGCGGCGGGCGACGCGCGCCGCCGCCGGCGGCGGGAGCAGCGCGGGCGGCGGCGGGGGCGCGCGCGCCGCGCTCACCCGCAGCTGCGGGGACGTCTCCGCCGCCGGCGCCGACGACGACGAGGTACGGCGACGCCCTCCGCCCCCGCGCGCGCGTGAAAGAGCTCGAGGGTGCTCGGGGCTTTTGTGCCGCTAGGGCCGCGGATGAAAAGGGAGACCGGAGGCGGAGAGGTTGAGTCATAGTCCCCTTCGGACGGGGTTATTCTTTTTGTGGGGCTGCCATCTCGACCGCGGCGCGTGGTGGGGTTGTGGTCGCGACCGCGGCTGGGCGCGGGTCACCGATGTTTCGGAAATTTTCCGTACATTTCTGGTTTCTGGATCGTTGATGAGTTTCTTGTAAATACTTTTCAGCATCCTCAAAAATTAGGAAAATTTTACTATAACCTGCAGCTACAGTTTCTGCAATAATGTGTTGATATTTTGATATTTCCCAATATTATTTAGTTTAAATTTCATTAAATTATTTTAATATTCAGGTGCCAAATATAATTGCCTGTTTTCCTAATTTATTAGGTTCTTCATTTCTTCTCTTTGATTCATTCGTGCCCTATTAACCCTGCTTCATTAGTCATCTGTTCTTCCTTTATTTTCATTGACATTTTATATCAACACTCATAACTCTCTTTCAATATTCGCATCAATTTCTAGAGCTTTCGAGATAAATGTGTACTCTCAGAATGGATAAAGATACGTAATGATGACTTGAAGACAGTGTTTATTATGACGTAGTGTACAGCTCTGTTTGAAGACGTAAGTTGCATCATAATTGACATGAGAATGACGCAGCGTGTACGATGATGGAAGTAGCTTGTAATCAATATCGTGTTATCAACTTCTGACGTTTGACAGTCATATCTTTGGAGGCCGGCTTGAATTCAGAATCAACACTTTCCTGTGCCGTGATACGACATACTGCAAACGAGAGGTGCGGAAACGATGACAGGTGCCACTCCAGTGGTCCGTGGCGCGTACTCTACGGTGCTGCGCCAGTGGTCTCCTGTAATTAATCAGGAAAACACCGGATACCACTGGCAAGTGAGCCTAAGAATTCGATTTTGGTTGTCCTCTTATGGTAGATTCTACAAACTCGCCAAAGTTAAGTACATCAAATACAAGGATAACACTTTTCCGGGATCGAACTCACGACCGATAGATCGAGACATCAGCGGTAACCTTCACTTGCACCGGTGCAGATGTTACTAGGAATTTTGCTATTAAAAAAAATTAAGAGATTCTAAGGAGCCTCTTTTCTTGTGTTCTCGGCTCTGTTATTCATTTTCAATTCTCTTTCACTTCTCATACTATCTTCTATCGTTTCCTTTGTTCACCCCGATTCCCACCCACCTCAGCCCACCAACGTACACACTTATAGGTATTATTGCGCTTTATTTCCGCTTTCCCAACAGTACTCGACCTAGCAGTGTTTAAGTAAATATTAAAAGTGCAGTTTAAGTATTTCCATATTATTCATAATACACTGTGAACTTTAAAACGAAAGTCAAGAGACCGAGTACTATCGTTTGTTACAGAGCAGCAGTGCACCTAAAAAAGGGGGCTAATACGTCTTCAGACCCCCAGAAACCCATGATGCAATTTAAAAATCGTCAATTTTATTAATTTTCTATCTAAACGAAAATCATTCAATATATCAATTGTTAACATAAATGTTAACTATAAGCCAACAAATTAAAATAAATTGTATAATCAGCATAAAGGAAGAATTTTTATAATTAAGTCGACTGGACACTATGCCTGCAACACCCTCTTCTTCCACGAAAAATTCTGAGTAGACAGTTTTCTGAATATATAGAGAATCGATAAAAAATGTGTCACATCCTAAACCAACCGAATGGAAGTAGTGCGAATGCTGTAGAGAGTGTGTGAGTCCCGCGCATGTGAGCGCAGCGGTGCAGTGATGCACGCGCCTGCCGTTTGGTCTGCGCAGGCGGAGGCGGAGACGCACACCACCACCACGACGTCCGGGACGTCGGAGACAGCGACGGCCGAGTGCATGCTGTGAGCGCTGCCGCCCCGCCCCGCCCCGCCCCGCCCCCACGCCCCACCCCCTCCACTCCACCCCCGCAGAGCAGCAGCCGCACCCCCGCTTGCCCAGCCCACTAGAGGAGAATCAGCAGCAGCAGCAGCAGGTAGCAGACTAGAAGCAGCCGCATGAACAGCCCCGCGTGTGCCCCGACCCCGCCAGTAGCCCGTAGAAGGAGAGAGACGGCAGACGCGCCGACGCCAGGTGGAGAGACGGAGAGAAAGTCTCCCAGGGAACAGGAGGCGCGACTCGGAGCGTTTGTGTCGTAGGAAGATGTCGCTAGTGCGGCATCACATTGTCGTGCCTGCTAACAAAGCACCTAGGGCAACTAGTCCCCGATTTTAAACAAGACAAACATCGATGTGTTGCTGGAACAGGAGCCAACCTGATAACGGAGCTCCTTGTTTCACTACGTAGAATACAAGGTCCTGCAACTGCGTTTTCGTGTCCCACAGTGCGTGTACTGAGTAATGCTCAGGTAACGACATTGGCTCTCCGCTCAATATCTAAAACTAAATGTGATCATTCAGTGGTAAATTTAGAAGTTACATCAATGTCAATCGTGAAACCTGTATTTTCCGAGCCCCTTCAAGTGTCTATGAATGAGAAGTACTATAAGAATTCGTATAATAATGGCTATGTGTTAGAAAGAGGAGAGAAATATGAAAGAAGTGCATTCAGTACGTTTGCGGCGATGACGAGCGTCTGTCCACCGCAACGAGGAAGACATGGTGACTGACGCCAAAGTAGATAAAATTAAAATCTGTGAATTAGTCAATAATGAAAGTAATTAAAACTTCAGTTCAGCTGAAAATATACAGAAACATCCGATATGAATTAATATTATGGGAAATAATTATTGCAAGGAACGACCTATTTATTACAGAGAGTATTTTAATACATTTACATTCAGTAAATTGGAGACAACTTTTAATGCAATATTGGGAACATATTCTTGTTAAAGATGAAACCGAATGAAGTAAAAATTTAAAACTATTTTCAAATCAGTTTATAATTTGAAATGATTCTTTTTTGATAAACAGAAGTTAAGCTATTACCACTTTATGATATAATTCGAATGCAAATGAAATGAATGTCTGAGAGAATCTAACAATGAAAGAACGAGAAGAGGCTATGTGGAAAGATTATTACAAAAAATAAGAGTGATCTTGTGTGGCAAGAGAGTTCAAATGAGAAAAAATAGCACCAGAGTGGAGAAATTAAAATCTGTATCGAACTCGAATATCAACAATGTAAACAAAGAAAAAGTTCGCATGAAGAAACTTTCTATTTATTAACATAAAGCTCATTTTATGATTCTAGTACTTTGTTCACCAAATCCTTTTCAAAATCAATTTCCTGGATATCACAAATCCTGCAATAAAACATCTCCAATTTTACTTATTCCTTTTTATTTTGTAAATAAAGAGTGGTGGGAATGTTACATAAAGATAGAGAACTGAAGTCAATGATCATAAACACAGGAAAAAATGAGTTGAGCGAATGTGATTAAGATTTTTGAAGTAGAAATATGGTGTCTAATATCAGTAGTATTGAAAGTGAACTGGAAATAATGATGAAACGACTTCTTTTCTCCATCCCCTTAAAATAGTCTGCTCTTTATTCTGTGACTGAAAAGGTCAAGAATGTTAAAATCAACCAACCAATGAGTGAAGCCAATAAGCCGAGATGTACCTGAGTACAGACGAGGAATGCTGATGGACGAGTATGCTTCGGAACAGAAAGAGACGAAAAGTAGTTGCACCGGATTTGGTTGAACGATAAAAATGAACAAAACGAAAAAGGCCGTCGCCAAGACCTCGACACAAAGCGGCTCCTGGGCCTAAGAGCAGCATGGCCAGGTATAATAATAATCGGTTCAGCCTCGGCGCCAGGGCCCCAAAAAGAGCACGCGGCCTACAGTGACGTCACGTCCTGACGACCCCGCCGCCGCTCGACTAGCAATCATTACGTTGTGGTCAAGCCATCGGTGCTTCATGAATTCTGTTGCTATCGCGATATCAACTTAGTCGCTGTCATCGATATTGTTCATCGCTGCAATCCAAATCTCCCGGCTGTTAATAACAGGCATTTCCACACTTTTTCCTAATAATTTATCCCTGAAGCTACAGTCAAGGATATGGACTTCTTACTGTGGAGGACGTCACTGAAATTTTCATAACACGAGTATTACAAACATCGCCGCCATCTCGAGTATCATAACTGCCAGTATCATTTCTATTTTTACGATACTAAATCTACCTCCACACTTCAACTAATCAGGAATCTCTGCATCAATCGTTCGTTCCTCCTCTAAAATACCCACTAGCCGATAAATACAAATCAGCACAACTGTGCTATCAAGAACGATGACAACATACCAGCCCTATCAAAGCAACAGTTATTACACATTATTACACCACAACCTTCTGCAAGCTCGTGTCAACGTCTGGAGCGAAACATTGCCCAAAAAATGCTCGTGTACACTCAGTCGAGCGTCCAACCGGCGCCTCCACCGTCGCGAGCTCCTGCATGAACTAGCGAAGTCCACACATGCGGCAGTCGCCGGCGGCGGGGTTCGCGCGGCAACCCGCTATCGGAGCGGGAGCCCGCGGCGGCGGCGGTGGCGGTGGCACTTGTGCAACGTCACGCTTCCCCGAACGGCGCACGCCGCCGCGAACCGCGTCCCCCACCCTCCTGGTGGCGGTCAGCGCGGCGCGCGACGGCGGCGGCGGTGGCGGCGGCGTGGTTCGCTGACAGGTGGGTGACGCGGCGGCGGCGGCGAGGGCGGCGGCGGCGGCGGCGGAGGCGGAGGCGGCGGCGCAGCGCCGGTGAAGTCGAGGCGGGCGCGCGGCGCGCCGGCAACCAGAGCGCCGCCGCCACGCGACCCGGAGGCATCATGGGCGTCCTGCGAGCCGAGCAACTGGAGGAGGGCTGCGCTGGGCCCCTGCGCGGAGCGGAGGCCGAGGGCCGCGACGCCGCCGTCGCGAGCAAGGACGCGTGCTGCGGGTGAGTGCGGGGCGCGTGGGGCAGGGCTGGGAACCACACCGCGCACTGCTCCTCCAAGGCGTTGTTCTGGCGATTTTGAAAGAATTTCACTCGGCGCTCGTTAGTTGATGTTTGTTCTGTTACACCTTTTCCGGAAGAAAATTTCTTAATGCATGTATTAGATTTTTCAAATTAGTTTTTGCCAAAGAGTATCCTGCGGGAGAGATAATTTTATTTTTATTTTCGTTAACCACATTTCGTTTTACAGCGCATGTATTTGGTACAAATCTCATTAGTAAAGGCTTCTAATAATTTTATAGCCAGGCTTCTATATTATTAATATTAACCAAATAATGTTTTAAAAAATTCAACATTATTGGATTACTAGGGAATGTTCTATATTAGTGATGTTCCTAAAGATCTTGTGTTACTTTCGTGTGTGTGTTTTAAACAAAAAAGTATCTGAATGATTGAATTTTGTAAGAAATTTTGAATAATTGGTTTCATCTTGAGATATTGAGCGTTGTTACCATTCCTTGAATATTCATTCTATACTCTACTACTATAATGAACACCGTTATTTCAAATTGAATAAGACAATAAGTTCATTATTAAATAGAAATGCATGTAACTATTGTTAATGTGATCTTGAAGTAGGTGAAATATTTTTGTCGAATAATGTCAGTTAATTTTCTTAAAAATGTGAGTTATTTTGTGTGAGACTTCTCAATTAGCGCTTTTAGTTTTATTCACTTATCTCTATGTCTCATAGAATTATACTTACAAATTACGGTCACTGTATGTTGTTAAAGTCTCCTACGTTTATGTTTCTGAACGGAAACACTGTAACTGTAGTCATTATTTGTAAGTAGCTAAGGATGATTTATTTTTGGCACGATTCTGCCCGTTAAATTAAAAGTACCTAGCAACCAGTTTTTATTGATACTAACCCTCTCATTGGTTCTTTGGCCCACGTTTCATACGGGAAATAAATATAGATCATGAGATTTCCTTGCCCGTAATTTATCCAATGAAACTGTATTTCCTTCACAATAACGTCAGAATACACGTCATTTGTGGAATTCTTCAGTACGAGTTCCCCTGTCTTTCTGTTTTCCTCCTTTCACAGAAGTATTCCCTTCGGATCGTCATAATTGTACGTGATACTTCCTTTCTTTATTGTACTGACAGAAAGAAAACGCGATAAAAACGATTATCGATTAAAGATGTTACAATGCTCGATGAAACGTTGAAAAGTAAATACGAGACAAACGTATGATTGTGACATATGATGTACACTTATTTTTATCAGCTTCACTTAAGAAGCCAAACTTATCGTAGCAATCAGAAAAGTTAAATCACTTGTAGTGTAACAAGGTTCGTTTCATATAAGCACTGCCGATTTTTGGTTACATACTGGGAGAAAATTGTACCTGCCCTTCATATTTTTAATAAAAGCTTCATAAAGTGTGCACATGTGTTGCAATGTATGAATATCGTATTTTACTTGCCAGAACACATAGGTAATTTCATTATTAGCATCGTGTGTTGTGATAAATGAAAGATGCCATTTCAGTTGCTGTTTCTTTCGTCTATGGCCCGCCTCAGGTTGAGTTCCCGTCTCCCAAAGTAGGACATCTTCATCATAACGACCTGTGTCACGTGATTTATCTGAGAATTCATCTTTGTTTTCATGAAATGTACTCAGCATTTTATTTAGTTTGTGGCTTTGGAAGTAGGCGAGACTCTTTCTGAATTGACATTTTAAAAAAATGCAACATTATCAGACGAAACCAACTTTCGATGTCTTCGCAAGGTAATCGAATTACTTGCGTGTGCCAGGGCGACCTCCCCTCCCTTCACCCCGGGGAGACTTCTTCCGGTCTACCATTCGGAGAATGTTGGAGATGGCAGTCGTCGTGCCTCGGTCTATTGGGCACTTATTTCCGGATCCTCACAGAATATTTTAAGAGAATTTAAAAAACAAAAGCACGATTGGGGGAAAGCATATGAAACGCGTTTTGCGGCGTCTAAGGATTACAAGTGATCAGCAAATTATTCGAGTCACCCCAATCGATTGGCGTTATTTTCACCCGGATATTAGACTGTTCCGAAGGAATTCTAAGGAAAATGTATTTTGGGGGAAGTGGTTTCAGTGAATTAAAGTGGTGTAACGCTGTGAACTACTTCACTTCCTTTCTGGCATAACAAGAATCGTTACGTCATTCATCGGATTAACAATAGTAATTTTGTAATGAAACAAAAATATAAACAAGTATTTTAATCGATGTTTTCATGTTACTTTCATAACTCAGTCAACTGTATCATGTTTAAAGTTTTTTCTTCTTATGCACTTATGTAGCACAAATAAAAATGTTGAATATCGAAATACCTCTCGAGGTGGAACGCTAGTCACATTTCATTAAATCTGAGTGAATCTGTTAATAATTGTCAAACAAAATCTTTTATCGCAATGGAACCAAAGAATAGGACCCAGTTGCTCACATTTATTACCACTAACATCTGAACTTACTGAAATTAGTTTTCCTTATCTAACTCTGCGGTGTAAATAGTCAAAGTAGGAATAAAGTGTTATTCAGGGGAATAATAAAATTCTAATAGTTCCAGCAGACATTTTATGAAATACCACGATTTTAAGGGCATTGAGAAAGGAATAATCTTACAAACTGTGAGTATTAATTGGTAATAATTTGTTAAGTTTAAAAAAACATGGCATGGGGATATTTTCCTCATCATCAATGGTGATACAGCTGGTCATACATACATATAAATTTATTCGCCAAGTAAAGTGGAATAAATTGTTCAGTCATTTCGACGGATTCCATTATTCCTATATTTTCACATTAATTTGTGTGGGCTGTAATGTCACTGGTGATGAGCGAATAACCCTAAAATATGTCTGCTTGATGTTTTAAAATTTAATACGTTATTATTTAATATCTATATGAGTTATTATATAATATCTGGAGGAATAGTATAACATGATTTTAACTTTCTTCTTTTCTAAGTTCGACGATTATTTTCGTCTACATAAGAAAACAATTGGAAATCTAAAAGAGGAAAATAAACAAGAAAATAGTGTCTGCTAAAGGACATCTATTGGTTCAGAAGTAGCGAAAAATAAATTGTTTTCAATCCCTCTCGTATGCTGTAGATTATTAAAACCAAAGAATTTTTCATTTAAAATTGTGCACTAGAATACTCATTTTTGTAAGAAACTTTAAAATTCTTTATTATTATGAGGAATTGGAACTATCCGCATTTTTAAATAGGTATCTAGAAAGAAATTATAATCCGTGTTGTGTAGGTCAGGGAATTCATGTTGATTCTGGCGATATGTTTACCTCATTGCATGACAGACGCCACAGTTGTATCCCTTGTCATTAGACACAGTTAGAAAAGTGAGAATACAAATTCTACAGATATTTTCTAATAATCAAAAAAATTGAAATAGTTGTTGAATTTTTTGCTAAGAGAAGAGTGAGGCAACTCTTTGTGAAATGCAGTGAACGCACCCGGGAAAAAACAATTCTCATATTACATAATAGTTGAAAATGAATTAAAATAATATAGTATAGAAAAGAAATTGTCTAATTTACTGCAATACTGCTTTCACGTGTCTCTGGGTATGTGCTTCCCTTTGACCCTTCTCTGTCATGTCATCCCCGACACGGTGCTGTCTTTTGGGGTTCACTGATTCTTCTCAAAAATCGATTCTTATTGAAATTCCTGCCCAAGAAGCGTTTTTTATCTCTTCTACTCTTAGTTTTGCCAAAAGATTGACAGTTAAAGGTTCTATAACTAGTTCTCATTCATTTAAACTTTCGAATTGAGCGTACTTGGGCTTAGTCCCTACCACGGCATCTGGATTAACGAGTAGGGCTGGTCTTTACACGGTTCGTGTCTGTAGATGGCATTCTATTCTTTCTGGAAATATACGTATACCACGCAATGTCAATCTCTCTGGAAATTGTGCTAAAGACGATTCTCAACTTATTGACCAGAATTATGAAATCGACTCAGGCAACTCGCCATTGTTGATATTCATGTACAATTAACTCTTCATTGTTATTATGATTATTTCCTTGTAAATTCTACTCTTCCAACGAAAACCAACCTCTTTTGTAAATCCAAACACTGATGTAAAACGCCTCAAAAGCATAAATGGAGTGTCGTTTCAAATGTATCACACAATGATGTAGAGTACGCGTATATCGTAAAACACGTGTAAGTCACAAGCGGCTTGTTCCCGTTCCTTTATATTGGGAAAACAAGCGTCCTGAATCGCCAGCCATCAAACAAACTGCGAGGCTCTGTAGATCGCCCGCCCACGCCCGCCCACGCCCGCCCACGCCCGCCCACGCCCGCCCACGCCCGCCCACGACCGCCCACGACCGCCCACGACCGCCCACGACCGCCAGCGCCTCCCAGCGCCCCCCAGCGCCCCCCAGCGCCTCCCAGCGCCCCCAGCGCCCCCCAGCGCCCCCCAGCGCCCCCCAGCGCCCCCCAGCGCCCCCCAGCGCCCCCCAGCGCCCCCCAGCGCCCTCCAGCGCCCCTCTAGCGCCCCTCTAGCGCCCCCTAGCACCCCCTAGCGCCCCCTAGTGACTCCCAGCGTCTCCCAGCGTCTCCCAGCGTCCCCCAGCGCCACCTAGCGCCCTGCCCCTAATCGCGGACGCGTGCAGCGCCTCGCGCATCGTCGTCCACTGTGCGCCACTTGGGTGAGTGATCCTCGCGGATTGGCGACATCCGGTGGCGGCGGGGGCGGCGGCCCGCGCGAAGTGACCGGCGATTAGCGGCTCGGCGCTGCGAGGCGAGTGGGCGGCGGCGGCGGCGGCGGCGGCAGGGGAGCGGTCAGTCGCGAGGCGACGCGATGGCCAGGAAGGTCCGAGCGCCCGCCACCGCCGCCGCCGGCGCCGCCTACTCGCCCGTGGGGCTGCCGCCGTCCCGCTGGTGAGCGGCGCGAGGGCAGCGATGCGGCGCGCGCCCGACCTGGAGCGCCTGGCGGCGCCCACGCGCGGGTGGTTCTGGCGCGGCCCCGGCCCTTCGTAAGCGGCGCACGACGCCCAGCGGCTTCCAGGCGGCCGTTCGTTGCTTGAGCGCGCTGCTTGGCGTGCATGACGAGGCGCGCGTGGCGGAGGCGCTGGCTAGTCCACCAGACGACCATCTCTCGGTGGTGTTGTTTATTAATTGCACCCAAAATGCGCACTCAAGTGAAATGCGGGTTGTTTGAATGCGGCTGCTCAATTGTCTGTACTTTTTATATTTTTTATCTGCCCGGTAGCTTATTTTCTCTCTTTCGGTTTCACTGCTTTAAGTTGATGCCTTTCTACGATTCTTGTCGATATTTGAGATAAACTACCGGCTTTTGTTGTCAACGCGTTTTACGCAATCACCTATTGCATTCAGTTTTGAGTATGCTCTGGAAAGAGTAGTTTTGGAATATTATTTTTGAGGCCTGTTTTGTTTGTATTTCGATAAGAGCAATAAACAAAGTAAAATTGATTATGGTTAAAGAAAGGATAAGCTGTTTGTCATGATGAAACGAAAATTTTCGAATTTGCTGCTTGTGGCTGAATTGTACGATGCCTTGTTCTTGTCCGCGATTGGCATGTTTCGTTTCATTAATTGGTGAATTTTGCAATGCAGTAATGCCTGATGAAGATATTATACTGATGAATGATATATATATATATATATATATATATATATATATATATATATATATATATATCATTAGCAATTTGAAAGATTATTGTTTTGAGCGTCTAAGAATGCATGCCTCAAAATAATGAGCATGAATATCAGTGAATGGCAATTGTCACAGGTGTTAAAAAACTTTTGAAAGTTAGATATAAACTGTTTAATCTTGTGTCCTTAGTGTTACACATGCATTTTGAGTTGTGTTGCAAGGTAGATAATGTTGCATTGGTTGAGCATTTATTATCACGACGTGAAACAACATCAAAAGCGAGGTCAAAAATATCAAAAGCGCAAACAGGTTGACTGTGTGGGTATTCGAAAGTCAAACTGTACAAAGAACATATCAAATAGCCAGGCTTAAGAGAACTTTTAGATTCAATGATTTCTTGGAACGCATTCTAGCGACTAAATAACAAAAAGAACGCATTCTAACTTTTGGGCGAAGGTACTCAGGTAAATAGCGAGGAGAATCTTCAAAATCCAAGTGCACGTCATATTCGACGTCTGGACGTTCAGTACGTTGCTCGGTCGTTGGTTTTTTTATTTATTGTTTAGTGATTCCGGACGCGTCAACTGCCCATAAGTGTAGTACACGTTTTTTCCTGACGCGGTGGCGGTGATTTCCCCCGATGGATGGTGAGATCCGGCGCCGACCTACCGTCGGCTAGCAGGGTTTTCCCCAACCAGTATCTCACACCAACGTGGCACCGCTCCAGCCAGAGCAGCCGGCCCCTAAAATTCTCTACCAGACAGCGACTGAATTCGACCTAGCTGACAAGCAAGTGTCGAAAAATCCTGCCACCGTGGATATGCGAACCTAGGCCCTGCCGGTCAGAAGCACTGCTGTGACATCTGTTGATTCCCTAAGCCATCTCTTCCGGTACGGTAGCTGGTGTGGAGGGGGGAGGGTTGTTTGAGACGGAACAGGAATACCTTCCGCCGCGATTTTCCTTCATCTGCCGGGTACAGTCAACTCAGAATCTCACAGCAACGTTAAGAACACTGTGTGTCCGGGTTAATTGGAGCTACGTTTTCTTTCAAAACCTGTCATGTATGTGAATGTTCGTCAAAATGCCACTTACCGTTCACTTTAGATCAAACTTTCCATGATCTATTTTCAATAAATATTTCTTGTTTACTTAATGCAGGCACAAAACACGGTATCATGGTTTGCAAAAGAAAGAGACTGTACCTCGCCGGGTGCGCGGGCGCGCGGCGCGCCGGGTCGACGTAGGCTGGGGAAATTTGCCAGAGCGCATGCGCGAGGCCTCGAACGTCGTTCATCTGTTCCTTTCTACCTGCCATTTTAAAGCCAGAGAATCTAACCATGCAAGTTGTTGTTTTAAAAACAACTGAAATGTTAAAAAGGATATTAAACTAATCATTTATATATTTCAAGGCAAAATTATAAATTTGCGGTAACTGCTGTATATCATCTCAAGTGCCAGATTTTTTGTATCGGTGGTTAAATTTACAATGTTGTGTTATTTCGGTACTTTCGTATTTTTAATAGTAAGGCAGCTATCACATTATCGTTACGTCGCACGAGTGGAGAACGGTCTTTCTTGCTTTCTTTCTTTGTTGAATCAGCACTCAAAGAATGCTGATTGTAGGCTAGCCGAATGCTTATGGACTATGAACTTCCGCGTATTGTAGACATTCTGTCAGCAAAATCATTCACGAGCAGTTGATACGCTACTTATCTCGACGGACAATCTTTCGTTGTTTTTTAGGACAGGTTGATTTTATTTTGATATCGAGAATTGATTCAGCTTTTTGGTCATCGAAAAGGTGATTGAATTTTCAACCATTTCATTTATGATTTGAAAACCTAAAAATATATTTTGTAATGTTAAGTTGCAGAATGTGAGGTGAAGAAGTTGAAAGAGCACTACGTTTCCTACATCCGTATGTGCCTGACTCTCAGCCTTGCTTTTATATTCCGGAGAAAAAGGATTTGTTGCACTTTGACAAGACTGACCTCATTTGGACGTCATTGCGCCAGACACTTGGGCTTGTCGTATACAAGTACCGTACCCTAGCGAATGTGACTAGCATGATTAGATTCAATTGAGTAAAGTACATACTTGAAATATTTTGTCACGAAATCGCTGTTACTGCTACCTACTAATACTAATATTCATAAAAATATTCCTAATCAATTGTCGTAAAGATTAATAAATTATTTTTAATTAAACATTAATTTGTAATGGTATTACAAATTATGGGTATAAACATTTCATTTTGTATTGAGCTCCAAATCGGATTGTACTGAGCTAAATATTAGCAAAAATATACCCGTGCCACCGAATGGACATAATAACTTTATTTTTATGTCTAGGTTTACTTAAATCTAGACATCCAAACGTGACTGAAGAGAAATCGTGGTTTGCAGTCAATTAGAAAGGCTCTTCTCGCCTCGGCTAATTAGCGTGGTTGTAAGTTTCCCGTACTCGGCAAAATAAAGTCTTCTGGTTTATACTCTCTAGAATTCTAAGCTGTCATTCCACCCGATTCATCTCATACTACATCCGCTTGTTAGTCGTAATAAATTAACTGTGAAGCAAGTTTGCAAATATTTCCTGAGAAATACGCCTAATAGTAGTAGCTATTGCATCACACGTCTAAGAAATTTTTCCGCTACAGGAGTTCATTAACTCGCTTCCGTGAGAGGAGCGAGCAATGATGTGGCAGAAAACATCCAAGACCCTTCACTGCCTTGGACATGACTTGCAAGTGAAGACTGGTCATGCAAGACAACATGCATCTCACTAAAATTACCCTTGCTGACGAGAATTTGAACGTGAATCAGCAAGTATGTTCTCTTGCTAGAAGTTTCCTGCAAGACTGATATTAACTTTTCTTTTTTTCACACTAGCTTAAATAGGTAAAAGTTTGCCATACATTAAAATCTGGAAAAAATTAACCCCATTGTTTTTGTTCGAAATCGCAATGGTTTTGTAGGCCATTACTTTTCTTTATCATCATAAAATAAACACAAATCGTTTGAAGGTTATCAAAATAATTGAAGAGTGCAGTTTTGTTCTCAAGGGAAGTGTGAAATTTAAAGATTGTTTAAGATTTCGATATGAAAATGAAATGCTGAGTCGTAAATCTCCAAAGGAATCCGGAAGAGAGACCAAAACAAATCTCTTGAACAAAATACTTCGGACTTCTTCCAACTTCACCAAACCGAAAGCAACTTGATTCTTAATAGCCAATTCGCGGGGACAGATCTATCGGATTAAGCCATGACCTATGTGCTAGGATAACCGTTATGATGTTGGCATACAGGGAATTCCAGTGTCGAATGCCACGTCGTCGTGACCTAAATTTCGTCCGCATGGCGGTCCGCGTGGCCAGACCCGGCGGCGCGATCTGACGCAACAGGCTGCCCGCGGCGTCGCCGCCCAACGCTACGCCGAGCCCCGCGACCTTGTGGCCGGCGCCGCTGCTCCGGTTTCGTGATGAATGGGCGTTCACTGCGCTGCTAATCGGTCATTTTCTCTGGCAGAGGAGTTGGCGGTTTGACGAGTGAAACGAAGACAGTCTTCGCCTACGTAGCGCAATAGTAATTTACTTCATGAGGCGAGAAAGTCGAGACTGGAGAGGTGCACCCGCGGAGGCCGCTAGGTTGAGGAGGGGAATCCCATCAAGTGAAACGAAGATCGTCTTCGCCTACGTAGCGCAATAGTAATTTACTTCATAAGGCGAGAAAGTCGAGACTGGAGAGGTGCGCGCGCGGAGGCCGCTAGGTTGAGGAGGGGAATCCCATCAAGTGAAACGAAGACCGTCTTCGCCTACGTAGCGCAATAGTAATTTACTTCATGAGGCGAGAAAGTCGAGACTGGAGAGGTGCACCCGCGGAGGCCGCTAGGTTGAGGAGGGGAATCCCATCAAGTGAAACGAAGACCGTCTTCGCCTACGTAGCGCAATAGTAATTTACTTCTTAAGGCGAGAAAGTCGAGACTGGAGAGGTGCACCCGCGGAGGCCTCTAGGTTGAGGAGGGGATTCCCGTCAAGTCATCGTGTGATGTCCAATATTTTATTCGAGACCTTTTTTTATGCATGTTTCCCTGTAATTAAATAATATCAATGACATGAAATGTAGTGTGGTTATCACTCGATAATTTGTTTTGCTGGAAAGGCCACATACTTGTTGATCTTTGTTCTTGAGTTTTCTTTGATGATATCGAGAATGTTACCTCTATCGATGCAATGGATCCTGAAATGGAAGATAATTGGTAAACAGTGGGAACTCCGCCCGATATATTAGAAGAAGCAAGAGCCGCGATTGTTGACATCTTTCCATTAAAAATCAAAGTATAAATTTTTGAAAGAATATAGGGAATTTTGAAAATGGCGAGATGACATAGGGGTAAGAATTGTCACAGAAAACGTGCTTCTCTCATTATTTTCAGGAATGAGTGGAAAAAACGTCAAACAGCTCTTTAATAGATGGTTAAATTACAATTAATGTAAATAGTTCCAAATAAAATATCAATTGATAAATGCATTTTTGAATGTATTGAAAGCTTACTCATATTTTTGAATGGAACCTTTGCTATGTAGCTTGCTGATAGTAGTTTGTTCTTGGTTAGATGAAGACATGGCTTATGCCATTAGAAAAACTGTTGCATGCGTTGTCAAACGAGATCTATAACAGATTAACCAAAACTCAAAATATAACGCAAGGCTCCTTGGTTCTTCGTGGGCAGCAGTTACATGGCGATACGTTCGTGACAGACGAGTCAGGGAAAATTCATTACAGAGTGCTTTTATCGGAATCGTCCTTTAATGACCTAGTTTCTTGCTGTAAAACAGAACAACAATGAGCTACTTCCAGACAGTCTCGAATAAAGAGTATTTTTACTTTTCCTCCCTAAACTATGTACTATTGGAATCACCGCAACAATATGATCTATAATATCGGTCTTAAAACCAGAGTCTAAGGGTCTTTTCGATAACTTTGCACACACGTCAGGATTAAGGTCTGTTAGTGCTGTGCCAAGGGCCAGTTAAGGTTGGTGCACATAGAGAAGAGATACATGCAATTTGGTATCCGAAACTCGATTCATATGGATGGATGTGTCACGTATAGGTATATTAGATTAGATATTTTTGAGCTAAATATGTCAAGTGAATAAGTTCTAGTTATGCCGCTCGGGAGATTATAAAGATATTTTAATTGGGGGGCGGCACTTTTTATGGAGCTCCAGTCAATTTTTAAAATTTTCTGGAAAAGGCAAAATTTTTTACGCTCGATGCTTGCCAGTCCGCTAGTGGCTTTGGCTGACCACCGGGAACCCAGCCTCTCGGCCATGGGATAAGGGGTTCGTGTGGTTAGCACGAAGATATCTCACAGTATATTATGGTCTTCATAACCTTAGGGTGAGCTTTTTTATCGTCACACAACAATAGACACTGGGACATTTGTAAAGAAAGCGCACAGTAATTATTTTGCTCCAGCTGAGAATCGAATCCGGGATTGTAAATAATAATAAATATAATAATAATAATAATAATAATAATAATAATAATAATAATAATAATAATAAATATTGATTCAATTTAGAATAGTAGTGTTCATTCCGGGGTATCTGAATTGTTTCACCTTACACGACTGAAACGTAACTCTGGGTTATCGAGCCAGGAGGGCCAGGCTGCGGCTGTGGGCGTAGCAGCAGCAGAGGCGATGTCGCAAGACTTCGCGCAGCTCAGCAAATGGCTATTTAATTGTCGAGATGAACCTGTTTCGCGCGTCACGTGACGGCAATGAGTTCGCAACGGAAACAACAGCGCAGCGGAGTTTCAGGACGAAGGGCGGAAGAACAGAGAGGGCGATAGAACGAGGAGGATTCGAACGTCGAGGCACAGGTGGTACAACGCCACCGAAATGGTGCAGGAGAATATATCCGTCACCGCCAGCATCTTAACAAGATTTTAAAGTCAATTTTGCCGATGAGTTTTCTAAAGTATTATGTTCTGGATACCCAAAAAAGACTGACGAGCTTTAATAGAAAATACGGATAGTCGATAGGTAAATATGAATGAAATGTAGCAAATAAATACTCAACTATTTTTGCTACTTGAGTGAATACATTAATTCATCACATTTTATTTATTTTGGATATAATATACTCGCAAATTCAATTCATCACTAGGTAGATGATGATCTTAAATTACAGGTTTCAAGAAAGAACACTTTAAAAAAAAATCTGTTTCTTCATTCTCATTAATATTATCTCTGGAACATCTTTAAGAGGAAGATCCTAGGGTTCTAGTTCCAACGATTTCAGATTTCCGACTCTAGCTACAATCTACTTCAAATACTGTCTGGAGGGGAATTCTAGCACCGGATGCTCTGGTTATGTACTTTCTAACTTAACACCACTTAACACCAGGTGAATATCGGAACAATACCCTCACGAACGAATCATGGATTGCGCCGATCTTTCTTTCCTCGTTCTCGTTTCCTCCTTTCGTCTTCCACATTCCCGCACACGCACACTTATATAATTACACATACGTGCACTACACTGTCATATGGGTCGTTGGACCAGTCGGAAGCGTGGAGCTTGTCCCGGCTGGGGCGGCCCTCCGGAAGCTGTGACACCTGGACGGGGAAATCTCACAAGTCGTCGTGGAGGTCCCCTCCGGATCTCACGTTCCAGCGCGGGATGTCCAACTCCCGCGATATAACTCGCACCACACTTATGGGACTAAAGAGGACTCTTTTGAGATGACTGGAAACACGAAATAATACATCAGTCTAATTTTTTTTTTCACTTAAAAAGCTCGTAGCCTAAAAAACATATTTTTTCACTTAACAATCTAGTTTGCTTAAACAGCACACACTTTCTCGAAATAGCAGAAGTGTTCTTGTAATAGCCCAAATGAGGCATAAGAATGCTGTTTTGTCGATTTTATACTCATTTTTTTCTGATGAGCTCCGAAGGAACGAGCGCTCGTCGAATTCTGTTGTGCAAATGACTTTTCCTTAATGTTGGTGAAAAAAACGTAAACTATCGTCGTAGTCGTTCACATCCAAGTCGCCATAAAACAAAATTATAGCATCAAACATGATTGTAAGGCTTTAAATCTCTTTTTATGCGTCGGTCCATACGGTTGTCAGATACGAAAATAAGGGTGCACGACTCGAAAAGCACAACTCCCGTAAATCTGGCGGATAATGCCCAGTTCCGTGCAACGCACTGGTCAAGAGTATGTATGCGAGAATATGTACATACGTACCTATACACACACGCACACACACATTACACACTCCAGCACTTTCACGACTGTCCTAACGTGTCAGTCGTAACGCAACAGTTTGATCCATTGGCAGTATGTCAACTCCGTAAATATAACTGGAGATGCTTTTCCAATGGCCGACTGTTTAAGTGATGAATGTAGCTTTAGGTTGCCGTTCTGCCACAATTATGAGGACAATGAAAGTGAAGCAGTACTAAGGTCGTTTCTACGGCAATCACTTTTTTATTTATACTTCGACTTTTTTTGGATAGCTAACGCAAATTAATTGGAATTGCTAGTGCATGCCGAATTAATATCTTTAGGGTTTCTAAGTTTGCCCAAAGTATTCTACTATTAGTATTAAAATATTTAATGTGTAATAATTGAATGTGGTCGTAATTCTTACGAATGTCGAACTTGTGGGGAATGTCAAAGAAACTCAATGCTTAAATAGGCCTTAAATTCGTGGTGGTTACTATCCAGCGGGAATCGTAAGCAGGGGCTTAAACTACCCAAACTTTGATCATTAGGCAATGACATTTTATATTTATTGTAATTTGTGTTTCGTTTTCTCGACATTTAAAAAAAGTAACATTTAGACACGTAAACATGATCATTTAGTAGAATATTAGTATGTAGGTGTTCATATATTTATCTAATTCGTTCTATTAAGCTTGAAATATGAAAAATTGACTTCCCCCAATTCCAATGTAAGATAGTTCAAAAAATTAAGCTCTGACATTCTCCTTTAGATATAGTTTCTTCTGTAACAGTATTGACATAACAACGCTTGAATCTGGCAAGATGACTGATGAAAGAGGTAAATGAAGTAGAAAACATGCAAAACACTATGAAGACCTCTTAGCCCTTAAATGTTTTGTGTTTCCGTTCCTTCATGCAATGTTCTTATCTCACCACGATAATATGAAATTTAGTCTTAATAGCTTTTGTTAACAAAATTCCTTTTTTCTTCCACTTTGTGATTAATTGCACTAATCATGCAAAAAAATTGTTCTTTCATCTCGCGCATTCAAAACACACTAAACATAAATTGCGCAGAACGGCCTTATTGAGGTTTGCACGCAGTAAATGAGAAATATTACAAACTCCAAAATTTGGTTTATGTACTTCCTTCACAGCAGTGTGCACTGTTGTGGTCTAATCCGTTCTTTATGGAACACTATTGCTTGTTTCGAATGCATACAATTATTTTTCGCCATGTCCCCAAGATATTTTAAGTTCATTCTTAAATGTTTTATTTTTTTAAATAAAGACTTCAAAAACAAAATTTTCTCAAAAACGGCTCCAAATTTTTCTTTAAACTTTTGGCAAGGACAATGCTAAATGTACAAATAAGATGACATAAACGCCATATTGCTCTTTCCTTTCGTTTTAAAAAAAATTAATTTTTGTGCCGGTCTCTCACATAGTTTATATTTACATTGGCGGCCATTCGTTCACATTCTTATATTTATGAGTACACATTTTTTAAACAATGTCATATAAAGCATCTCGAAAACTTAACAGTTTTCGGTGAAAAATAGGTCAAAATTCCGCATTTTCAGAAACGCTCAAACGCCACATTCTCAGAATCGGCTCCAATTTTTTTCTTCAAACTTATCGAATGGATAGTGCTAATTGCACTCTTTAATATGACGTAAAGTTAATTTTTAGAATATTTTTTCGATTTTTCATAAATTACAGTAATGTAATTTTTTTGGAAAATCTCTCACGCCATTAATATGCACATTTCCAGCAATTTGTAAGTGTAAACACTATTATATTTGTCAGTTAATGTGGTCCAAATGATGTTTAATGAAGTTTCTCAAAAATTCAAAACCTTTTTTTCCTTTTTTTCTTTTTCTAAGAGAGCTCGCTAAATTCGAATATACAGTAGCGCTTAAGCGCAATTTTCTTAAAAGCGGCTCCAAATTTCTTCTTCTCTTCTTCTCCATTCCAAGGATTAGGCAGGAATGCCTGTTCCGTCTTCACCTTGCACTTCAGGACCATCTCTTTCTGGGTCGGCCGATATCTCTTCTTCCCTTCGGTTGGTAGTTCATCACTAATTGTGGAATACGATCTTCCTCCATTCTTTCGATATGGCGCCGCCATTCTTTCCTGTTTTCTAAGATCCTTTCATTTATGTTGTATATATCTAGTTCTTTACGGATATCCTCATTTCTTATCTGGTCTTGTTTAATGCAGCCTTTAACTTTCCTAAGAAATCTCATTTCTGCTGCTTGGAGCTTACTTTGGTCTCTTTTTTTCATTATCCACGATTCACTTCCATACAGGAGAACTGGAGCAGCCATTGTCTTATAGAACTTAATTTTTGTGTCTTTCCTTGCTTTGTTCTGTAGTGTTCTGTTTATTATTCCACAGATTGATTGAAATTTATTAGTTTTATTTTCTATGTCTTTATCTGTGTCATAACTGATGTCACAACCAAGGTAATTAAAATTTGAAGTCTGGTCGATCACTGTGTTGTCAATAACTATTTTTGAGCGTATGGGGTATTTACCGCAATGGGCCATAACTTTAGTCTTAGTTTTAGAAATTCGGAGATTATACTCATTTCTCCAAATTTTTCAAACGAAATTGCCACTTAGGGCGAGGTTTATGTATTCTTTTATAATTTTAAAATAATTTCCGCTCTACAATTAGCAAACCGAACAATTAAGAAAATTAAAAAAATGTACTTTGGGCCGTGATAAATGGCAGCTGGCAAGAGTATGTGGCATTGCTAGCCGAGACCAAAGAAAATAGAATACTAATACGGGAAAGTCTGTGCCATTCTGTAGTACCATTAGTTTTCACGTGCGATTTAGAGAAACGGGACCGGGTTTTTCATGTATTATCAGGTACATGATTCTATTAATACATACATTTTAGTAACTACGCAATGAAAAAAGTTTTAGTAATGATTTTGGATGATTGTTTTATATTTGTCAATGCGTTGGATTCCAAGTATAACTCGCAATGACACTGAGTAGGGAAATGTTACAAGATTTTTTGGTCTGTGATTTAAAATGTCAATGTCAATCTTTGGTTGGTTCTGCTCGTGCGTACATTTAATCACAGGGAAAAATTATTTTACCTCCTGTACCTCATCATTCCATGCTATGTGAGGCTATTGCTACGAGTGCATAAACGAATTCGCTCGCTGAGAGAGAAGAGATAGAAATAACAGACCATCATTCTGCTGAATGGCCATGCAAAGAGTATCGCATTATCGAGATTGTTTCACTCCTGATTGGATTTAGAATTGGTTCTCGTTCATTGCACATTACTCGATGGCTGGAGGGAGACGTGGTTATAGCAATGACACTCTCGTTTATATGCATTTGCTATCGGATTCATCCTGACGAGGTGTTCGGCGAAAACAGAACTGTAGCTACGTGAATAGTTTTACATAGGAGTTACCTTTCGTCGGTTTTCTTGCATACCTAGTGGTCACGAAGTAATTTTTTTCTGAAGTAGTATGTTCTTACTAAGGACACTTGAAGGCTGGAGAAACCACACTTTTTTGACTTAAGAAAGTGGTACAGTCTATGTCGAAATAAGTAGGGTGGGTTCCATTGTAACTCGTGCAGACGTAATAGAATTCTTATAAAATAACTTATATTCCATACTTATATTTTTTTAAATCACTAATATTGCTTCAAAATAATAACTTAATTTCGTTATTTGCAAGCCAAAAAAATGCAATAGTAATGGTAATGCTAATAATGGAACCTTTCTCTTCATATCATACGTCACATAGGGCCTACAATTTTTACTGGTTTTAACGTTAATAAGGAAATAAAATACATATTTGGTTGCCTATTATTTGTCTGCTGTTACATTTTCTAATTATATTTGACTATTGTGCATTTTGCGATAGAGATACGGAAATTCTACAACTATAACGAAAAAAAAATATTAATTTAGCTTCAACTATAAACAAAATTTTACCTCCGAATCTCGTCATTAGCCTCTTCGATTTAAGTTTATCATTTCGTATTCATTCTCGTTAAAATCGAAATAATGCCTCTTATTTTTCGAAATAGACCAAAACTGTTCAAATGCCGCTGTTCTTTACGTCTTATAACCACCATTGTTACCTTTTTCAGATGATATTTCTAAACAGCCAGACATACTTTTGTTGAGAACTGTAAAGTAACTGCAAATGTTTCAATTTATGCTTGTTTTAAATTTCTAACTGATATATTAATCATAGAATATTTACTGTTCCGTTACTTATGCTTTACGTGCAAAAATAAAATATCAATTGCCGTACCGTCCGTTTAATATTGCAGTTTTTAGTGCCAGGTCTCAGGTAGAATTTTTTGTATGAACGAACACTGCGGAATATAACCTAGTTATTTTACGATGATAGTGTAAACAAGAAAAGTATTGACTAAGGTACGAAGAGTTTGCGGGTTCTCGCAGAGAAAAATAAACCCAACTTTTTTAAAGGTAATTCTGGAGCATCAGGGGCTACAGCGTTCTTTCATATCTCAACCACTACGACCGTCGGCATCAGAGGAAAAAAACCTTGACATTGTTGTCATTGATCCCCCCCCCCCCCTCCCAATACTTTGACCTTGACTCGCCCAGCGTTTGACGCACGTCGCCGCTCTTCTTCTTTTGTGATCTCCTTGCAGCTCCCTTCAATCCACACAAAGCGCGGGTATTTCGTCCTCGCGGCGACAAAACGCGTGCGTTCTTCTCGCAGCGTCCCGCGCCGCGCCGCGCCGCGCCGCGCCGCGCCGCGCCGCGCCGCGCCGCGCCGCGCCGCGCCGGCCCCCGCCCTCCAGGGGCTCGGCCGCGCTATCAATGGCGCCGCGAGCCCCGCCCCCCGCCGGATAAACACGCGCCGTCACGCCACCTGAATCACGGGCGCCGCGCGCCGTTCGCAGGTGCAACCTCCAATATGACGCAGCGGTTACTGCCGTTCGCGATGGTGCTGGGGGAGATATTTCGCAAGTTCACGATGATAAAGGAATGTCTATAAAGGGGATGCTGATGTTTATTTACATATTTCGTTTCATCAGCTTGGTTTACGGTTTGTTAAGTTAGTGAAGGTTACGGGTAGCTGCGTTCTGCGTGCAGCCGCCTGCGAGCTGCTGTTATCTCGTGTACATCTAATCTGCTTCGGTTTTCCAATTTGAATGAAGACCTATGTTGAAAGAGATGAGTAATCTATTTATGTTTTGCGGATGCGCTGCGTTCTGCAAATTGTTTCTGCAATCTGTTTCAGTAATCAGAGACGACTGTGTCAGCTTTCTTCGATCAATGTGAAAGCACATTCTAAAGATAGCGAGTCCTAAGGAAAAGTTCACAAGCAGTGTTTGGTTATCAACTTTAATAACTTTTCAATATCGATTTCAATTCCATCATGTGTTTAGGTTCATATTTTAAAGCAAGGTTTTTTATAGTAAACATTACTTTCTAATAAACACTAAGAATCTTCTTGCAAAAACTAAAATTCGTTTTGGATGTCCAAGTTATTGAGTCAGCATTTTTTTGTGCCGGAAAAATAGAATACTTCAGTTTGATGTTTACACTACTACTTAGAAATAGTAATTGTTTTGGTTTTTCTTGTAAACCTTTTTTTGCATTTTTTGGAGTGAGTTATATTTATATTTTTTAATTTATTTTTTATTTACCCAGTTTAAGTGAAATAAAAAGAAAAATACTTTCATGAGATATTGAAAGGTATACCATGTGGCATTTTATTTGGCATTTTATTTTACAATTAGGAAATGTTGCGACACGAGGCCAATAGGCCGAATGGACCAGTTATACGATCATTTAACGATAAGGCCAGTAGTTTGTGATGCGCTCAGATGAAAGTATTTTGTTTTCTTTGTAATATGCATAGTTTTACCTTACATTTCAGCATCGACTCACTCTTAGCACTAGTGCTAAAAATTGAACTTTTTGCGTGCCTTAAAAGTAACCCCTTTTATTAGGGACTGTCTAAACACATAATTTACTTTTGATTGTAAAGAATAATTGCCTAATAATAAGGAGTCTCATTGTTAATTAAAAAGCTGACATTCCATTAAGATTTAACGCAATTCGCTCTTATTTAAATGCACTTGAAGCATTATTAATGTTACAATCCATGAATTAGCCAACAACAATGTATTGAAAGATCCCATCTTACTTTAATATTTTCAAAATGCATGTGACATTTCTCCACGTGTATTTTCGTTTCTTCTTCTGCCCCACTTGTTTCCTTCCGTTGTTTCAGATTTACCCTATTTTTCATATTTTCCTTTCCTAGAATTTTGAACTTATAATAACTCTTGTTCCAGTTATTTTTATCAAGGAAACCACTTCAAAGAACACTACATCCGAGAAACACCGTCCCCATTAATTACTAACATAGTAATTACTTGCATTAGTTTGCTCAAAGTGTTTTGCGGGATGACCGTACGAAAGTAGCAAGGCCTGGAATGCAGGTCTGTCATTTCATAGGCGCGAACATTGGTTTCGTTCATTCAGACTTTCTGAAATAACACACGTGGAGTGGCGTTTCAGAAACGCGAGATGCTGCACCGCGAGCCCAGCGGCTGCGCTTTCCGGGAAGATAATGAGGGCGCCCGCGCGCCGTAATGACAGTGGACAGTCGGTGCTCTGCGTGCTGGAGGTCGCTGCAAGGTGACGCGTGCCCATGGCTTGGCCGAAGCCAGTTATCGCGCTCGCGCTAATTTCGCGTGGTTATCGCGTTTTCCGATTACGTCACATCCTCAGGGGAAGATTTATATGTTAGTGGTATCGCGTCGAAGGCCCCGCGGACTTTTTCTGTTTTGACAACCTTTTAAATGTGTTTTTTCCGCCGCGAAATTTCGAATATTGGTGAACATTATTTGTGCTAAACATTCATTATTCAGTTGCTCTGTCTATGTAAAATGGTCCCTTCTGTCATATTAAATAGAGCGAAATGACATAATATAATAAACTTTTTGGCTTGCCTTTGTGGAGAAATGATTCACTCTGCCCAACCCATTGGTGGGGACACTTCTTTAGAGATAAAATTATTCTGCCTGGCGTTTCTGTCTTTTCTCAAGATACTTTGTGGATTTTTTGACATGGACTTCGTGTATGCAGATACTTTAAATGATAGCCAATGTTGCGTATAAATACTCTAATGTTTAAAACAACTTTGGGTATACCATACGTTATGCTTCAGCATAGGGAGGAGAAGTATCGGAATCACCAATAGGATCTCGAATTTTCGACCTTACAATCGGCGTTGGTGACCTTACAATCGGCGAATTTTTGACTTTGAACACACGGCAATTATTACTATTCTACAGATGGTCAAAATTGGAGTAGGTGGCAAGGAAATACACACAATTTTGTACCCGAAAGAACGGTCTGCGTGTATTTGACACTTTGAATGGATGGAAGGATGAACGGAAGGATGGATGAAAGAATGAGTGGAAGTATTGCCACGCATAACTATGTCACATTAGAAACTTTAGAGCTGAAATACATTGTGAGTAAGATATACTTGTGCCGTTTCGGAGATCATGAAGATATTTTAATTTTTGTTGTTTTTTTACATGACGCCTCTACGACGTTTTCACTTTTTTCTGGAAAATCACATGACATTTTTCTTCAATTTTTTGAACGAATAGAAGAAAGTGCATTTATAAGTATGATATAGTTCCTATTTTCATTAAAACTTGTCACACTTTGAAAATTGTAAAAATATTTAAATTCAAAAAACTAAAGCACTAAGAGTTTTCGTTTAGAAAGAAATTTGAGCTCTCTATTCGAGATTTTTTCGTTATTTTCGCTTTAAAGGAAAGGTAGTGAGCCCCAGATGTGTTCATATTTAAAGGTTTTTAAGGAAAAAACACTAAAATAAAAAACAATAAAATAAACGCTTATCTACTGTCATTTGTTAATTCAGTTTCTAATTTGTTTGGTTTCCATAGACCTTCTTCAATGGTTTCCAGAGACCTTCTTCAATAAGACACGCATGTTTAAGTATGAAGTTCGTATAGTTAGCGAAGCAAAGATAGCTAGTTCTGAAATGTAAATGTTAGTGAGTGTACATAAATGCATGACCAGATTTTATTTGAAACACGTGCCACTTTACAAAAAAATTAAATGATTATAATTTTATATGATGCATTACATTTTTAAATTAAAGCGAAAAGTATGATTTCGTGTCATCATCTATTACAACATATGTACATGCCCAAGATCTTGGTAGATATAAAGCATTTCAATTGAGCATTTCAATTAGGCATTTCAAGAACTAAACAAGCCCAAAATTCCATATTTTGATATATTTCATCAAGTTACTCCCAACAACTGGCGCTATCTGCTGTGATATTTCCTTTCGGCAAATGCCATACACGTTAAAAGACAAAGAGAGGAAAAACACACGTTCATTGCTATGCAGGTCTACTAATGACGTTTTTGGCGCATCCTGAAAAATCTCGAATTTGGGCTTCTTGGATTCTTGTAATATGTGAAACAATGTTTTGGGGATTTTTTTTGTATATTGAATACGTGGAACTTTTATAACTTTTATACTGTTCTTCCTTTAGTTCCGTTAGTTCGCAATTATCAATGTTATAAGAAACGAACATCATCTACTACCACAAACTACTTTTTTTATTGACATACTAAGTGATTGTTTATCTACTGTTTTCAACAAACCTGGACCCTAGATTGTTTTAAACCCCCCAACTAAGGTCAAAACATCAAAAAAGAAATAAATTGTAAAAAAATATTTTAGTATATTTTTATTAAAATCAGAAAATTATTGCAATTAAATAAACTGCATGATACAATTTGTTCGTTCATAAATTGCTGAAAATTACCAATAAATATTATTGACCAAATTATGAAAAACTACAAGTATTATGAATTGGATGTATATATACACTCCAAACATTTCTTTTTTCTGCCTATATCGTTGCTGGTAGAAATTTTAAGAAATGTCGCAACGTTTTTTCAGATATGGCCCAACCAAACCACTTTTCAGCCCTATTGAAGATTTTGATTTGAATGTTTTCTCCATAACTTCATTCAATGATACGGATACGGCATTTTTTTTAAAAAAAAACGGAGAAATTATTTAGTTACAACCCTAAGAGTAGGAAAAGTTTCTTTATGCCGCTAATTTTCATTAGTATTCATTTTGGCAGTTTAAATGAGTAGTACGTGATAGGTTGCGTGAAATAGCAACAATTAATCATGAATAAAGAGATCACAAGTGAAAAGAGGCCTAGAAACAATATAACATCTGCATGTCACAGGTTCCGACGTACAGAAAAAAATCATTCAGTACTTATTGAACATTACATATTCAAAGAATCCGATGGCTTACACTTTAGAGAGATACAAGAGATCGAATGTAGGTGATATACAAAAGATCGACTTGGCGTACTCATCGGCTGGCACGGCGTTGTTTAAAAATGTGATACGCAAAGAAGGAAAGAAAAAGAAGAAAGAAGAAAGAAATAAAGACCCAACGAAAGGGGGAAGGAAGAAAGGAAAGAAAGAAATACAGAAAGAAAAAAATGATCGATGTAACAAAAATATATCATTACAGAATTATCCGTAGTTTCAAAATAAGGCCACAATAATTTATTTCAGTCTTACATTATTATACAGTGTTTATCCCAAAGAACTTCGAAAGCTAGTAGAGATTAGGAAATATCTTTTTAAATGTTTCATTTTACGTCCGTTAATAACGCTTTATCTTGAGGTTGCGTCCGTACAATTCCAGTTCTTAACGCTTCCTAATGCAGCACAAAGCCCCTGTTGCGTAAGAGCGCATTGCAACGGAGCCCGCGCCGCGTCGTCGGCCGCCGATTACTTCGCGTCCTGCGCCCCCCCCCCCCCCCCGGCCGCTGACAGCTCGAGTCTTGCGCGTTACGACCGCCACTTGTCGCGAAAACGCGGCTACCCTTGCGCCTGGCGCCTCCGCTTATCTCGCGTTTTTCTGCATCCTAAAGAAGAACGCTTCATTGGATATGCGTATGTTGTGCGAAGATGAACACGAAGATCATCGCAGAGAGATCGATTCAACTCTCTAAACAAGGGGTTCTAATGGGGTCGGTATCGACCCACCTGAGGGTCATCAGAATTTTCAAGGAGGTCAATGATGATCAAGGGGTTGATTGGTGATCTATATCCGAATATGAACCGGCATTTGATATATATAATCAAGGCCTCGATGAATGGAAAAAAATATTAAATTAACTTGATAAATAATTGTTTTCTGATAGAAACAAAACAAAATAATAAACTACAAATACGCCGCGCTTCTTTCGTGTCCGTCGTTCGTCCTCAGGACCAGGGCGTACCAGGGCTGGTGCAACTACACCGGTTCTCCGAAGTAAGAGACCCTTAATAAGGACCCTGCGAATGGATATCGGCAAAGAATAAAACAAACTGCACCCAATGCCTATTTTCTCCATTGCAATAGCCCTATTGTCGTAGCGCATACTGAAAAATTTAAAACCGTAAAAAAATAATGTTTACATTTATTGTAGATGGGGGCCTTATTTCGACTTTCTGCACCGGGCATCCGAAACCCAAGTACGCAATTGATTTGGATGTTTAGAAAACTCAACAAATTATGACTTGTACTCTCAGCTATATCATACGGAAGAAAATACTCCTGCAAATATGCTCCCTGGAGAAATGCTATGGCCAGTCAAGAAGACGCTTAACATTTTGTAATCATTACTTAGAATGGAGATTAAAACACACAGGTACTCATAAGCGTAAGCATCTTCAATTATAGAAAATCAAGATTTACATGAAATTATTTTTGTTGTTGTTATTTAAGGTCATATCAACATCTAGGTCATTAGCGACCACTATAGGATTGAACAAACGGGAACTGTGAAGACGACGTGTTTTGGTGGTGATGGTAGAGGGTGAAAGGACGAACACAAATATATCCATGTCCGAGGCGGGACTCAAACAGGTGATTCTTCACTCGGAGATCGCTAGGGCACTACTGCCTTAACGATCTCGGCCATCCGGACAACATGCGATCCTTTCTTATGATTATGTATAATATATTATACATAATCGGTCGAAGGATCCAACGATTCTTAAATGGGGTCAGTGAACAAAAATTTTGAGAATCCCTGCTCTAAATTATCCAGGTATTAGTCCTAATTTTTGGGCTTTCAAGGAGTCTTCTACCAAACAGGGAATCTCAGAATTTATTTTACACTTCACACACTTCTTTTATACTTCAATGACATGGAGTCGAAGACAACTTACTACCAATAAACATCTGGTGGGAAATTTCACGTGACATTTGCCCCTGGTTAGTAGGCAGCAGTGTTTGGCACATTACGTTCTAAGCAAATATATTTCGTGAACGCAAGCACAAATGCATGGTGGGTTGCCTATTTTCAGGGGCAAATGCCACGTGTCAGGTGGTTATGCGAGTCTTGCCACTTCTTTAATCTTTGTACATGCCCTAGAATTTTGTAGCATTCAATATGAGGCACTCTGTAAACAATGAAACTTCGATCATTATTAATTTGAAGTGTTTTCACTTCCTGGAGTTGTTTTCATTTCTATTAGTATAATGAACTTTTTTTATTTACTTAAGACAAAGACAATTAAGACTATGTATCATTTGGTGGGGAGGAGCGAAAAAAACTACATTTATTCCCCAGAGGTAAAGCAAGGAACGTGTCACAATTTGCTCAAGGAATTAAAGAAAACTAAATGAAAAACTTGAAGATAGATGAACGAAAATGGGTTGATTCAGGTCATTTTTACTCCTGTTTGAAATAGAAAAACCTTCAAATAGTTTTCTTGTGGTCTATCTTTCCTACCTTGAGTTGAAGAGCGCAAAATATGACAGCGCTTTAACACGCGTTGATACAAACGTTTGGAAGTGCATGCCTTCTTTCGACAAAACGTCTGCTCACCTCCAAGAATTTTTCAATTAATTGTTATACGATTGTTATATTGTTAATTATTTTATCACTGGTTATGTTTTGAGTAAACACACTTTAAAGTTGGAAGTAAATTTGTTCTGGGATGTAACAGCGTATCGAGCTGTTATACCCAAGTTTGCGTGTTCAACCCCGATCGAAGCCGTAGATTTTTAAGAGCAAAAAAATTCTTCGTACGTCTTCTTTCGGATGGGAAGTAAAGCCGGCTGTCCCATGTTGTAGATTTATTGCATGTAAAAGGGTCTCAAGCCTGAAAGAATACTCTTAGCTAAACTCGCTTGTTTCGCCCGAGTAATAACGTCTTTCTCAGCTAGAAAAAAGCGTTGCGAAATTTGCTTGGTCAGACGGGTCCGGGCCCGGTGGCCCGAGTCTCTCCATGTAAAATAAGTCATTAACTAACTTAAAAAAACCATGAAGCAGAAATCAGTTTTGCCTATTTTGACCTTTTAGATCTCGACCCTTATTATCTTTGCAACTTGTGCTTAAATTTTTTTCATGAAAATACATAAATGTTCAGAAAAATGATCTCATACATGAAATGGGAAAATTATGATTTGATGGAAGTCCGATGTTTGGGAATGTGTGAAAACTGATAGACTCATTTCGATGTCTGTGTTGTTCAAAACGCCTGCACAGAAAAATTTTGCTCGTCTTTACCCACGTTCCATTTTTTAGATGTGAGCGTGAGGAACTCACGTTAGAGATGCGTAACTCGCACTTTCCGTTGTACGCAAGGCGTTTTGTTATTTAATTAGACGGCACAGTCTGGCTGAAGTCAAAGCAAAAGTATTTCAATATCGCTGGCCCCGCCTGCGGGCTTGACTTTGTGGCGCTTTCCGCGGGCACAGCAACCGGGGGAAACCGCGAGAGCAGAGGATGTGTGTGTTGTAACCGCCGAGTCAACAGCCTCCATCACAAAATTCCCCCCCCCCCTCTCTCTCTCTCTCTCTCTCTCTCTCTCTCTCTCGGTCGTCTCTAAGAGTTTTGTTCGTATTGGTCTAGGCAGCAACTTCAGTTTCCTTGGTTTAATATTACAGTGTGTAAAATGATGTAGTTTAGGTGTAGTACTTAAACGATAGTGGTTAAATGACAAAAATTTAGTTTATCAATATAATTTATTTAACTTTAACTTTAGTTAACAAAATAAAATTTCAGAAGAGATAACTGGCAATGACACCTTACATGACAGATATCGACTTCTACACCAAAACGCGTACTACTGAGCACAAGGACGTAGTTAGTATCGACTCACGATAGCTATTATGTTAATCTTCTGTAACACTGCAATCACATCGTTTCTTTATCACTCTGAACTCAAAGGGCTGTAGTTGATGGAAGCAATGATAGTTGGTGACGATGCCATTAGACAAAACAACCGGTAAGCTCGTTGTGCAATTGATAACCTCATTGGTATTACTCACGCATCTCGCGAACTTACAAGATCGAACAAACAATATTCATTTCTACATATTGCTATCAATGTGCTTGAATATAACGGTTTTTCAAAATTGCTAGAAATTGAAATTACATTGCAAAAACATTATGTTAAAGCTATTTAAATATTTTATATATTGATATGCACTGTTATGACTTTGCATAAAATTGGTTCAAAATCAAATTTTGGTTTAAAAAAAGGAGAAAGCAGGCTCTGATTAATTCTTGGTTAATTGATTAATGGCATTTACCTTGGCGATAGCATAGCATGATATGCGATAGAGGCCCGGTTTACTCAAGTCTCTCGTTACACAGTACACATCTCGTCTGAATGGTTGAAAGTCCATTTTGTTGGCATTTCATTATGGGGAACTGTGGTTAAATGGGGTCCCAGGAAACTTCCCTGTTTGAACCACAGACCGGCGCGGAACATTCGCAGCGGGTGCGGCGCGGAACGCTCCGCCCTAGACGCGGCGGCGGAATCCGCGGAACCGTTCACACCGGAGCGTCAATTATGACTCAGCGTTTGGTGACAGTTTTCCTCATCCAAAAACAAAACGTGCTCGCTTCTATGCATGCATCAGATACAAAATGCCAATACTCGTAGTACGTTTTCTGCACAAATGCGGTACGGTACTTTCACCTTACATATCTATGATTCTCCATCAAAATGTCTTCAGGAAACAAAGGAAAGGGGTCCAAGATTTTGACCTAGAAAGGAAACAGTACGGTGAATTTCATACCTTGATGCCACAAAGATCGAGAAACGCTTATATATTTACTGAAATGACCAGCGACTGTTTTTATAAATTTTATGAATTAGAAATTTGAATTATAAATTCATTGAAACTTTTCGTTTCTAAAATGTACAACATTTTGAGAACAAATTTAGAAATAGGTTAGAAATAGTTTTTCTGACCGTTCAGTTTTATCAGATTCACTGGCGACCTGGAAATATTCGACATCTGACGAGTCTTTGCTTTGGTTTCCATAAAATCGAGCGGCAGCGGAAAAAAACGCGAAACAAAATCCGCCGCGGATTAAACGCTGCCAATCCGCTGCCGCGACGCTCGCCTGCCGCGCAGATCTGAACGTGCTCATAAACCAAAATGTGACGCGAAACTTCCGCTGCGGCCATTCCGCATAGGCTGCAGATCTTCCGCGCCGGTCTGTGGGAGCCTGCATTGGGTATATATTATTGTTCCTACTGATTTGCCTTCAGTAGTGTGGGGGAGAGCTTGTAACATAAATAAACTACTTACAACTAAACTATAACTAATTTATACGTATATAACAAATGCCATTTCAGGTTTCTTGCTGTGTACAAAGCCAATTGAAACCAGTTGAATACAAAACCAGTTTTTCTTGGTTCTTAAAGTTCTTGATAATGTATCTTACTCTGTTTGTTTTGTTTTCATTCACTCACAATCGCTATACTCGTATATACAACACGCATTCACTCACTCATTGAAACCACTGCGCTATATAGATAGATAGACTTATTATTTCTGCAGGTAGGTATACAACCTGGTTGCAGAACACTACAATTTACATATTACAACTAAGAATAGTAATGCACTGTAATTGTAAAGCATTTTAAGACAATAACAACAATAAGATAACAATAAGATAACAATAAGATAACAATAAGATAACAATAAGATAAAAATAAGATAACAATAAGATAACAATAAGATAACAATAAGATAACAATAAGATAACAATAAGATAACAATAAGATAACAATAAGATAACAATAAGAGCATTATCTCTACTCTTTATGACTGTCCTGCATGTAATTTTTAACTAATAAATACACTGCACTTCACTTACTTTACTACACTTCACTTCACTTCACTTCACTTCACTACACTTGCACTTAAATACACTCCACTGCAATATTTACATTAATTTCGCGGTTCGCCACGGCGCCGACTTCACTGAAGCGTCCCCGGCGCCGCGACGTCTTCGCTTCCAGGCGGCCACGACGCGGTGACGCGCGTTTCCAGACCACCCGCGCGGTTTCGCCTCGTTCTCGCGCCAGCCATGGGCGGGCGGAGGGCGGGCGGGCGCGGGACGCGGCGAGGGCGGGCAGGGCGATTGGGCGGGGGCGGGGAGGGGACACGCAGGGCGGGCAGGGCGAGCCGGGCCCCGAGGAAACGGACCATAAAAGACGACGCCGCACCCGCTCTCCGCGGCGGCGTAAAAATACACTGAAGAGCGTGGCAGATGGCGAGCAAGGTTGCGCTTGCGGGGAGGCCGGTAGGCGGGCAGCACAGGCGACACCTCCGGCCCAGGGTTCACTTGGTACATTGCTCCGCAGCCCACATATTGTCCAATTTTCTTAAGGATGGGATGATTTGACAGCTAGTGCTGGCAACACAACTGACGATTCTGTGTCCGTTGTGTCCTTGAACGTATTAGACTCTCCTTCCTCCATTCGTTCGTTTGCAGTTGGCTAACTTGTAAATAGTTACGACGCTCCCTGGTTGTGATGTCCTCGCCCGACGAAAATATAGTGCGCCACGAGAAATAATTGAAATTAGGAAGTGGAGAGCTTTGTGCTCTTCGGTAAAAAATCTTTCTTTTTATAAAAATGACAATGAATTTAGTTTTTATGTGATAAGTATTATGTTAGTTTTAAAACCGAGTCTTGAATGTGAGATGCGTACTCGTGACAGTGCACGTGTTTACTTCTCGGAAATACACGTGATGTTCGCTTGTTTTGCGAACTGTCACTGTATCCCATTCTTAAGAAAATCGTTCTATAGCTCAAGGGCTATTGAACCCCAGCGCGTCTCATCACTTTTTATTGTAATTCCAACATTTATTAAAATCATTTAATTCTTATCGAATCTTTTCTTTTTCAATTTTTCGAGTTCATTTACTTTCGTGCGGGGCGCAGTGAATATTATATCACGTTCTGAGTCAACACAAATTCGGGAAAGCGAACTGAGAGCCGTTTCGAATAGATGAGCGGCGAAGGATGAAATTATTAATTCAGTAACCCTTCGTTAGCACGAACTCGCCTAACACGAATTTCGCCGTAACACGAACAAAACTTCGGTCCCGGCAAGGGATTATGAAAATACGGACATTTATAATACTCAGATAACTCGAATTTTTATAACAGGAACTCTGATTATTTTGGTCCCTTGCAATTCGTGTGAATGAAAATTTACTGTAGTAAAATACGCTTATCTGTCGATTTTTCTTAAAAATGTCATCACCCCTTTGCACTGGGGGACAGATTGTCTATCGGTGGCCCTCCCTCCTGTAATTGCAATCTACGAGGCGTTGCGAAGCAAGGTAAGTCAGCGATCGTTCTGGTTAGGATTTAAGGGGAGGTCAAGTTGCGCATGCGATGACGACGCCCAGTCCGAAGGAATTTCTCTTTCTTGGTGAGCAACTTTATTCTCGTTACTGTGGTGAAGGCAAATATGAAGAAATTGCAACTGAATATCATTCCTTTGAAACAAATTTTGCGGGTCTCTTTTTAGTTTGTTCGCGAATTTCGAGCTAAGAAATATTGGTAGAATGTACTCTCCGGGGCTGCTACAGAGGAAGTGTATTTTAAAAACAACGTGCATAAAACTCGGCGGAGTGAAGATATATAACTTAGGTCTTGGTTTCTGGCTCCATATTTTAAACAGTCTTCTAAATTGAGTCCGCTTCGTTCTTTTTAGTAGGTGCTCCTTTTTCATAGTTTTTATATGTGAAAGGTAATCTCTTTGATTCAGGTGAGGTAGAATCTGACCTATTTTAAATGAAGAATTCTAAAGATTTCTTTCGCATTCATTAAGTCAAGAGACATGTTACTGACGTCGCATACAATGCGCGAAACCCATATCCAAAGAATAACAATGCCAAAATTCTACATCGAAAGGAAAGAAATCGTGAAGACGAACTAATGGCGATATCCAGTTGATGTATAACTAACTCGATTCTTATTGGCAACTAGTGGAAGTAACAGGATGTGCTTTTCTTCCACAATCGTCTGTTAGGGTTAGTTAGAAATCTACTCTGTATTGTAAAATAGAAGTAATTTTAACTACTCCCCAGAGACACCCTTCCTAAACTCCTATTCACCTCACTCCACTATCGCCCCCCGCTTCACTATCACAGCTCCGCCCTCCCCACTCCGCCGTGCCCGCTCCGCCGTGCCCGCTCCGCCGTGCCCGCTCCGCCGTGCCCGCTCCGCCGTGCCCGCTCCGCCGTGCCCGCTCCGCCGTGCCCTCTCCGCCGTGCCCGCTCCGCCGTGCCCACTCCCCCGTCCCCGCTCCGCCGTGCCCGCTCCGCCGTGCCCGCTCCGCCGTGCCCGCTCCCCCGTCCCCGCTCCGCCGTGCCCGCTCCCCCGTCCCCGCTCCGCCGTGTGGAAGAAAAGCACATCCTGTTACTTCCACTAGTTGCCAATAAGAATAGAGTTAGTTATACATCAACTGGATATCGCCATTAGTTCGTCTTCACGATTTCTTTTCTTTCGATGTAGAATTTTGGCATTGTTATTCTTTGGATATGGGTTTCGCGCATTGTATGCGACGTCAGTAACATGTCTCTTGACGAGCTGGTATCGTAAACTTCACACGAGTGTGTTAATACCCACTATATAGTTTCATTCGGTACTTTTTCTATGACTTACGGTAACTTTTATGAGGTTAACTTTTCTATTGAATCGTTTCGTGGCAGTTGATACGCAGGATTCAGCCAAGGCCACCTAGCGGACCTTCCCTGCCTTACCGCAGGTGACTGTGGTTTACCAGCCCGCCTGCGAGGGAGTGCAAAAGTTAAGTTTTAACGTGCTAAAGGAATATATTTCCATTAACCAAAATACAATTCGTTGAAAACTGTTTTTCATGGTTTCTGAATATGAATTAATGATTTTTTTCATCTCCATTTCATACACTGCTGCTATACTTTTTCGTACACTTTTTCGAGATTTTTGCGGTAATAATTCCGACGTCATTATTTTCGCTTATTCTCTTCTTTCTGGAGGTGTCAACTCCACTACTTATTCACTACACATTTTAAACTAAAAAATTGGTCGGTTTTTAACGGCATCCACACGGCAGCAACATAGTACAACACAAAATGACTTGCGTTCTCATTTTATCGCCAGTCAAATATTTCCTCCAATAATTATCACTGCGCTAGTCAAAGAGCAAGAGAGTGAAAATACAATCCAAATTACTTTAAATAATATTCCACGTAAATAATTACTACTAATAAAATAAATTAACACTCTCAAGCATAATATAATATTAAATGCAATTTTAATGTATACAATCGAACGACGCATTTACTAGAACGATTCTCAATGGTCAATACATCGTTTGTATACTTCGCCGTGATTGGCCAAGAACTCGCACCAAAATGAAAACTGTATTGCAATATCATCATGTAACGGGTTGCAGCAATCAATGATAGAATTGTGTAATGGAAATAGAAAAGGTATAGTATTTGTTATAATTTTTGCGTTCATAACTTCAGACTTCTGTGTGTGTGTGTGTGTGTGTGTATATATATATATGTTGTATATATATATATGTTGTATATATATATATATATATATATATATATATATATATATATATATAATGTTGTGTGTGTGTGTGTTGTGTGTGTGTGTTGTGTGTGTGTTTTGTAATTTTTTTGTGTTGCAGTTTACGATCTAAAATTGCTGCTTTGTTAAAAAAACACACATTTCGTTAAGAGAAAACAATTTTCGATTATACCAAATCTACATGAAAGTTGTTGAAACACATTTATTTTCCACCACTAAATTCGTTCTGATGTTATTAAAAAAATGTACAGAAATATAATCTACCAATGCCATCAATGTTAAAGCATCCTTACATGTAAAAAATGAAAATAAATGTGCATTAGTCTCATTGCTGTTAACTTCAGTGAATAGAATTCAATTTGTGACGGAGAAACGGTACAAATATTATCGAAACTGTCCCTTATGTCTCATTTGACAAAATCAATCTGGTAGATTTACATCTCACATGCAAACATTGATAGTTTTGTACTGCGCATCGACTCTTACTTTTGTATTTGTAAGTTCTGCTTTTATTGGAAAGAAAAGCGTTGAATATCGTTACATGGATGTTGTAATGGTGTAGACTAAAACTTTCGAATGTTTTGCGAAAGTTCATTAAACTGCGAAGGTGGCTGGTTGAAGGGGTTTGCGACTCGTAGCCAGTGCGCTCAGAGGGCGACCTGCGAGTCGCTTATTAAAGAAGAGTCACACACTCATGTGGTCCTTGGCGAGCGGACGTCGCAAAGTGGCTTCATTTGCGAGGGGGCATGGTCTGGTCGGGGCGGGGGCGGCGGGGGCCGAGCCGCAGGCGGGAGGGATGGCGACTCGCGCGTCCTAGCGGCGCCGGCGGGAACGGCCGTGGCGGGGCGAAGGCAGAGGCGCGGACGACAGGGCCGTGCGCGAATATCGACCGCGGACCAGTTGAGCGCGCGTTGCCGCCTCGGCCGGGAGCATGGCTCGCCATGGCCGACCGGGAGCGGCCCTCCACCTCCGCGGTGCGGTGCCGCGCGGGCCGCTCGCGCCCTCGGCCTGAGGCGCCGCCGCCCCCGCCCCCGCCCCCGCCCCCGCGCCGCCGCGACGCTGGGCCGGAGCTGTCACCGCGAAAACTCAGCAGGTACGCCTCAGGGCGGGGCTGGCATGCTCCGGCGCGCAGCGCCCCAGTCGCCGGCGGCACAGCTGGAAACCTTTCGTAGTTCTCAAATTCACCACCAGGAGCAGCACACGATTGTCGAGACTTCCCATAGTGCCAGTGAAGCCCGCTAGAGCGCAGTTGCTAGTGCGTTGCAGAACCCGGTAATATTGAATGCCCGGTGGGTAGTGGCGGGCGCGCCGCTTGCGTGACCGGGGGCCGTCTCTCCCGCCTGCGGTTATTGCTGGCGGTGGTGCCGGCGTCGGGCTTCGAGCGCCCGCGCTGCTGCCGCTTCTACGGCCGCGCGCCCTGAAAGCGTTCCGCGTGCGCTGTTGCGGGCCGCCGGAGGCCACTTGATCGAGCCCGTTCCGCTTTGTGACCTCCACTTTATCAACGGCCGCGGGTCGATTCTTTTTTTTGCCTTCAAACCCCTATCTATATTCACGACGTTTCCCCACGCCCCCCGCGGAATTCGCCGGCGACGAATTGAAGGCGAGGTCGAGCGGTGAACGACCTGCCTTAGTAATAGTGCCGCAACCGTACGTTGTTTTGCTTCCCGTCGTAAAAGCTAGAGCCGATCCCCAGGAAATTACGTGGACGCGGGCTGTAAAGCGTGCAAGTCGGTGTTGCAATTGCCTCTTCGTTGCGGTAGGCAGTTTATTTCCGTCCGCGGTTCTCTCTTCCGCTCCGCTGCATCCTGCAGCAGCCGCGACAGTCTGACGCTTCGCGAAGCAAACGCGCCGAACAAAGCAAAAAACACACGGCCGCGCCGCGCCGCGTAGTCGCTGAGTCGGTGCTTCGCCTTATCTGAAACGACTTGCAGCGCGCTCCTCGTTAGCGGCGGAAAGTTCTGGAATGCCTTTTTGTCGCCGTCCGAGCTATCTGCGGAGGAGGCGGCGGCGGCTGCTGCGGGGTCACCTGACCAGCTGATCGACGTGGCAGCAGACGCGGAGGAGGAGGCATGGCGCACGACTACACGCTGCTTGGGCCGGGGCCTGTGAGGCGCCGCAGGTGCGTTCGCCAGATGGCCGCCCCCGCCCCCGCCCCCGCCCCCGGCCGCGATGCCACGGCAGCAGCAACCGCAGCAGCCGGAGGTGGCGACGGCGGAGGGGGCGGGGGGAGGGGAAAGGAAAAGAGGCTCGCAGTCGCTCTCAGAAGCGAAGTAGTGGAATAGAATGCAAGGCACCTCACTTATCATAGCGATTCAGCATGTGAAATAAAGTGCACGCTAATAACACTTTTTTATAATGATTTTTTTAAACTAGATGACTGAATAAAAAATAAATTCCAAGAAATGCAACTAATAATATAGTACTAAACAGTTTCATAAACGGGTATTATTCCTGTTAAAGTTCGGTTTACTGGTTGAGAGAGGAAGTTGTGTTGCATTTCTGTAGCTGTAATTGGACATGATTTATATAATTGGGATTTTCATGTTTATTTAAAGTGTTGCCTTTTAGAAGTTGGGAACCCAAGAATACCTTCATTTTAATTCATTAGGTTCATTTCAATTGAATTTTATTTTACATGTGTTGAACATATTTGTAAGAATTTTACATATTCGTAACAATTCAATTGAAAATGAAATATTTTAGCATTTCCTCATTTGTCCTAATTTAAGAATACGATCACCCCCGCCCCCATATATATGTCATTAACAGTAGTCGTTATGTTGAGAAAAATGTTCTTATTCATTGAATAGTCTAAAATGAAAAAAAATATTGCAACTTATTTAATCAATAATGTAGTAGAGATGCATTATTATGCATGCATGCATTTATTTCTAGCTGAAATAAAGAGAAAGCTGCTTTTGTAAATCGAGCTATTTATTTAACGCCAAAAACAGGTAAAACTGGAAATTCCGTATGAGGGGAAGTACAATCTCCGCTTACTCCGGAGGTACTTTTCTTTTTATTATTTTTAATATCACTTTATAATATTATTGATTTTATTTTTTCGGCAGATAACTTTTTTTTATCAGCGATACAATAATCAATCCTAAACATATTAGGCGACAAACGTCTAACTAGATAGTCTAGATAGGACTTGATAACAACACAGACACAATCTTCACCTATATAAACTAACGTGTCATAATTTGCAAGCTCGGTCGACACCTGTTTTCTTCGATTGTTTGCGACAAAGTTAAAATATGGGCTCGCGATTGACGAAGTCTTTACAATAGACGGCAAAATCGTTATTTGCCAAACTTGCAAGATATAAATATGGTGCTCGAAGAAATTCCCGCTGTAACAGCTTGTGCGAATTGCACTGCAGTACGAAAACCAGCAGCTAACTGTATCGAAAAAGCAGATGATGCAAATGCAAGGGTTGAGTCAATGACCTCGGAGACTGCAAAAATATATCATTGTTCAATCTGCTGCCAAGCTTAATGAAATAAAGTATTACGCAATACAATTTGAATATAAAGTGCAATATATGATATTGCTGGTTTAATTTTACATATTTTGCTACATATGTATTTCTATATTGGGCTACTTGTCATTACACTAATAATCGCAGTCATTAAGAATGTCTGAGGAGAAGAATATGTCCCGTATGGAGAAAAATAATGCCGTATGTTCCCACGTTACACATAGCAGTTTTGTTTTCGTTTTATGATGTGTTTTGAAACGAAGATAAAATCTAGGTATTTTAGCTTTAATGTGAATCAATATTAGTGTCAGAAATGCACATAATATTTATCATCATTAGCACTTTCCAGTGACAGCAACTTTTGTTTTGGTATTTCACATTCCTTTGAAAAAATTTCAATTTTAGTTAGTTATGGTTATTTTCCATTTAAATTAAATAATATAAATAGTTATAACCATGAGCACAAAGAGTTGGAAAGTTGAAAATCACAAATGCTCTTCATAATCATTCCGAAATAGTATTTTTCACATGCTAAATCCTTTTCTCTTTTATTTTCATATGCTCTCCATGTAGTTCTACAATTCAGTCGATCTTCATGAATAATGCGTTCAGTGTTAAAGCAAAGTATAGCGAATGGTTATATTGACTCGTGATAACCCAATGCATTCCATTTTCTTTTTTTCATTTTTTAGGGCACTAACTCAGTGATCGAAGGATCGGGTATCTTTTGAGTAAACATACTAACAACTCAGTGAAATGTTAATTGGTCCTACATATGAAAATACAACCCTCTTCACTACTGAATTCCGTATGGTCGAAGTGACTTTTTTTTACGATGTTCATGACAACGTTGAAACAAAAACAAAAAAGTTTAGTTTTCTTTTTGATATATTCCCAAACAAGTCCTTTCGCTCATCATCGTATGATATATTATCGCCGCAAACGCCCCTCCGGATGATAGTTATGCAATCCGACTTACATTCGTTACGCAATGATTTTTTACCAAATATTTTCTTTACACGGAGGAATTTTTTTAAGTTAAATAAAAAACAGTGCGCATTGCGGAGTCTCAACCAGTTTCTCTAATATCTTGTTCATCTAATATTTTTCATAGATTTTTCATTGCAAATTCATCGGTATTGCGAATAATAGGGCTATGTTATGTTTGGAATATATCGAGAACGTAGATGTGAACGAGATGTGTTGTAATTATTACAAACGATCTTTTTGATACACTAAATCGCACATAAAATGGCGTCTTATGTTATAAATCATTACGTCATAACTTTTTTGCTACAACAATGAAGTCATGTAATACATATTTGTTACGTGACACGTCTTGATACCAATTAAATAGCATAATATCGTGGGAGAAAATTAATGCAGACAATATCAAGACCACAAAGACAAATTGTAATATTAATTTTAATAATAATAATAATAATAATAATAATAATAATAATAATAATAATAATGATATTATTAACTCAGTGATCGAAGGATCGGGTATATTTTGAGTAAACATACTAACAACTCAGTGAAATGTTAATTGGTCCTACATATGAAAATACAACCCTCTTCACTACTGAATTCCGTATGGTCGAAGTGACTTTTTTTTACGATGTTCATGACAACGTTGAAACAAAAACAAATAATGATATTATAATAATAATGATAATGATAATAATAATAATAATGATGATGATAATAATGATAATAATGATGATAATAATGATAATGATAATAATAATGATAATAATGATGATAATAATAATAATAATAATAATAATAATAATAATAATAAATAATAATAATAATAAATAATAAATAATAATAATGTCACATTCCTCAATCAAATATTACACACCTAGTTCATATTAAATATAATTAATCAACCTCCTGTTATATGTGGTTACGCAAGTATAACAGCCTGTAATATTATATTTCTTTTCTTTCCATAACATTTTATTTTAGCATTAAAAACGAAAAACTAGATGACATCCCAAACTGATGGGCCAACTTTCGCGTAGTTCACAGAAGACTAAATATGTTTTTGGCCTCAAGAACAAAAGGATAAAATGAGACGACCGTAATTTTTCAAGAACAAATCACTGAAACAGCTTGTGATGGTGCTCATTGGCTCGCATAAGAAACAACGTATACATATCGATCGCAACCTGTATCTGAAATATTGTACCAACATGCGTATTTAACCGCGACATTTAGAACATAATCGTGTACGGTCTCTGACGAGTAAATCCCTTCTAATTTATGTCTCTCGATTCGTCAGGCGACCCTGAGTGCTTAATTACAACGTAGCTGCGCTGAAGAAAGATGCCGGATATACTAAATATTTCCTGCTTGCATCTGAGATCTGACACTGGGAGTAAAGGATCTTGTAGACTTATCACCTCTCGCAAGACTGGCAATCATTCTATTCCTGTAAATCTTTTCAATCCCTTCTCCACCTCGCTTTAACAGGACAGTTAGGGGTTTTTAAAATTTTATTTAATTTGGGTCGCTTTAGAATCAAGATATTATTGACCATATTATTGTATGTATAAGTGACATTTTAAAAATTATGAAAAAACGTAGAATAATGAATTACAATATTTTTACAATAATTTAAGTTAATTTGACAAACACAGAATATTAGGGATTTTGTTATACAACATTGAGAGAAGCTGCACTCTAGATCATCTGGCAACCTGTGAATCGTTCATCATAAATCCGTTTGTATATATTAACAGTCATCGTAAAAGTTATAAATTAATTTTCTGTGAAGTATATATTTTATGTAGTTACAACGTAGTACGTCACGTAAAAATTAAAAAAAGTTCAATCGAAGAGGGGGGGGGCCCAGAAACGAAGTGCCCCCCCCCGTACGCCTATGCCCTTACGGCGACCCGACATCGAGCCGCGCGGTTCGTGGCAACGATCCACTTCATTGCAGTCAAAGGCGTGCGTGGCGTGGGCGCAGGCGGCGTGGCTGGCCCGGCGTCGGCACGCCGGGCACCGCGCGTCACGCAACGCGCTGGGCCCGCTGCTTGTTTCGTTGCGACGCAGTTGGGCTGCGAGGGGCCGCCGCTTGGGCCGGCCGCGGCCGCGCGAGAGCCTGCCCGACCCAGGTGGCCGCCCCGACGGCCACGGGCTGATTCAGGTTGAGAGAGCGCCTCGTCAGCTGCGCAGTCTGCAAGCTCTAAACGAAGTTAAGAAGTGAACAGTCATTTTGGCACGTCGTGTCTCTCCCGATAAGATATATTTTGTTTCGGATGAAACTAGCGGGTCTTCGTATTGCCCTTAGGTTCTCGTCTCTTGGACCCACAAAAAGGAGGGATCTGGCCGGAGTGAATAATGGACAGAAGAGGACATTTTCATTTTTCATGTCCTAATAGAAAAAAATCAATTTTTTTTTTAATTCACTCCAGTGTGTTACTTTGTTGGCTAACTGAATTATATACATACCAATTTTTATGAAGTAAAAAACAAATGATAGATTTTCTAACTGTAATAGGTATTTTTTATCTTACCGAATATATTATTATGTATACGTGGCATAAAGTAAGTTTCATAAAGCAGTGTAGTAGTATATTATGAAATGTTTTAGTGAATCCCTCCGTCCGTCTGTGCACAACGCTAGCGCATAAACCTTTCAACTGATTTTCACCAAAATTGATATTCTCCAATCGTTCTAGCTGATGTCACGGACCCTAGAATTTGAAACTGAATTTTTAATTTTGGGTTTCTTTACATAAAACCCTGGAACATATTCAAAATGTTAAAAAAATAGCTCTAATTTTTTTCATTAAATTTTGTAGTCGGATAATGCAAAGGGCGTTTAAGAGGATGGTGCAGGTATCATTATCGTTGACATCCCCGATTTTTCGAAAATTGGAAAAAACATTTTTAAATTTCAAAATTGGAGATAGAGATTTTTGTCTCAAAGTCTGTTGTGCAAAATTAGCTCTTCAAAAAAGGTCATGTACAATTTTTTGAAAAAACAATTAGTTTTTGCGTATTGTGCGATTAAAATTTACAAAAAAAATTCTCAAAAACCGCTCCAATTTTTTTCTTTAACTTGTCTGCACATTTCAATTTTTTGAAAATATGAGTATTTTTGGGCTAATTTGGAGACTAAAATAATGACCAGTCTGAATTTACTGCACTTCCTTGTCGTAATTCCCGATACTTAGTATGTTATAATTTGTATATTTCATATATCTTTGTTCGTTTCTTACATTCGACCTTTGTTACACACTTACCCGTTAATACTTCAAAAATTATTTAAAACCTATTGAAATACCGCTAGCTTTCAGAGAATATCATATTGGAATGCTACAATGACTCGGAAGCTCTTCTTGTAATTTGGGTCTTATTCTTGTGACATGATTTGCCTGCATGAAAATCAGTTATAATTGTCAAATTTGTGTTGATATTTCCTTAAAAATATTTGTTTTTTGCACCAAATGGTGTACGATTTGTAATGAGTAAGGTTGGGTGGTATTTAAATACTCGTATTTGAAATACGTATTTTAAATAATTCGCATGTTCATCCACGCCAGTTGAATGACTGTTTTGCTTTGCAATTTGTATATATTCGCCAACTACAGGTTTATTGTCAGGTGATTTGTTTGAAAAATCAGTGGTTTTTGAGGAAATTCCATTCCTTTGTGTTAAGCTAATTTTAATATCATCTAATATTGGTTTATACATATGGTTACTATACATTACAATATTTATTGTTCAGAAATTTGTATGACTGTCAATTACTAATTTACTGTAACTGACAATATATTGTTGTAATAAAAAATATATATTACAAAATTGTTATATATTTAGTGTTTTGCGTACAATGTACTTTCTGGAATTAATTCTTAAATGTTGAAAAGTTGTAAAGGTATAACGTCTGCAAAATAACAAGCCATTATACCGAAGGCAGACGTTCTTTTTAGATTGGCACGGAAACGGGCAAGTTGGCAACACCGTGCGCGTAGCGCGCTTCATTGAAATCGATCGACAGTCTAAAAAGTTCTTGACCTCCTCGGTGTACTGGGAGCAATGGAAACGTCGTCACTCATAGAAAATCTTACCTTCGATATTAACCAGAACTTCAGCAAAGCTGAAATTTGATGAATATAATACCAATATAAATTTTACTGTATAGAAATTAGAATGTAGAAAAGTTTTAATTTTGAAACTTTCGTAAAATCATAGTTTTCAACGAAAATGAGGGCTGGACCATTCGCATAAATGTCCTTCATACTATCGAACAATAACATTTAATCAAAAACCATTAAAGCAATTTTTTGTTTTGAAAATGTTCCAGGGGCTTCCTGTAAACGAAAAGGAATAGCTAAATTGGACAATGATTAAACATTCATTCATTTTTATAATTTATTTAAAAAAAATGTATTACATAACTAGTATAAAAAGTATTGCGTAACTATTACTAAAGGATAGAATGTGTGTACTGTTTTAGTACCATTAGTTTCAAAAATTAATTTTGACCGATCGATCTGTCATCTTGAAGTCTTATCAATTTGAAACGAATCTTTGTCTCCTTAAATACTGAAATTACTGAAAATATTTATTAAATCATCTTAATTATTGAAGCTTCATATTTCTTTTTAATGATATGTTCTTCGATATTAGGCTATTTTATTTCATGTATTTTTTTTCTTCAAAATATAAGTAATTTTCCCGTATTTTTGAGTTTCCGAAAATACTTAAATGATATTCTCAAGACAGTTCTCAAAAAACGGCTGCAATTTTTTGTTACATCATTTCGAATGGGAAGATGACGATGCACCGACATTAGCGCCATTTTTATTAAAATATTAGACCATTTAAAAAATTCATGTATGTAATTTCGCAAACATTTTGCGTGTGTTTTATGTTTACATTTCACGAATATTTTACAATTTAATGACATTTATTTCGGTCAGGCGCTTCAATAGTTTTCATATGAAGTTTCCCAAAATATCTAAGTATTCGATTGAAAATATTTCATTCCTTTTATGTTCTCTTAAGAATACTCCTTTATGTAGTGTAGGTACTGTTGAGTATGACTATAAAGTATGTTGGAGTTTCAAGTACTAATACTGTCAGCTTTTTGCTATATTTTTAGGATTTCTAGAAATGATCTACTACTTATTTTACATTACATTGCAAATAATACGAGAATGTTCATGCTACTAAAGTTGTGGAGCCATTGGCTTTAACCGTTTTCCTTTTCTTTCTTCAAAAGTAATTGCTTAGGACTCTCTCCATTAATTGATGGTATGGGTGTGACAAAATTAAATTGTTGATTGAGAGTGTAATGTAGAGGTGTAATGTAGAGATGTAAATGTAGAGGTAAAAGTTCAAGAACACGAGAGATCTGCTAAAACTTCTAGGCGTGACGTAAGTCAAGAGATCGGCTTGGTCTTCACTTCAAGAAATGAACTTACTTAAATTCAAGTACCTGCTGCACCACTAACCTCCTTTTAGGCATCTCGTCGAATTCCATAGGCGCTTTAAAAAAAGAGCCCTCCATCGGTAATGCAGGAATTCAATAAGGGTGTTGGCCCACCCTTAGCCTTGATAACAGCTTCCACTCTCGCAGGCATACTTTCAATCAGGTACTGTAAGGTTTCTTGGGGAATGGCAGCCCATTCTTCACGGAGTGCTTAACTGAGGAGAGGTGTCGATGTAGGTCGGTGAGGCCTGGCGCGAAGTCGGCGTTCCAAAACATCCCAGAGGTGTTCGATAGGGTTTAAGTCAGGACTCTGCGCAGGCCAGTCCAATTAAGGGATGTTATTGTCGTGTAACAACTCCGCCACAGGCCGTGCAGTATGAACAGGTGCTTGATCGTGTTGAAAGATGCAATCGCCATCCCCGAATTGCTCTTCAACAGTGGGAAGCAAGAAAGTGTTCAAAACATCGATGTAGGCCTATGCCGTGATAGAGCCACACAAAACAACAAGGGGTGCAAGCCCCCTCCATGAAAAACACGATCACACCATAACACCATTTAGACGTGTCCGGATACCTTTGATTACATAGTGTATAATTTCGTCAATGTTTTTTGCTATTAGCTCGCTTGCTATTGCTAGAAAAGAACAGCTTCTATAAAGAATAATGACTGACAAGCCTAAGATTTTCAGAAACCGTGGAAGGATCTAAGTGTGTAACTTGTAACCTTTGTCCTTCAAACGTGCTTTCGGAAGAATCAAGAATTGAGTAGCTTCGTTGCATGACCACAGCTTCTGCCAGCGCCGAGCAAGTAACCGGAACGGATGGCAATGGTGTTACGGTCTGTGCTCTGCTTTGATAATAGCAGCCTTTCTCATCAAAAGCTTAGCAAAGGCGTTCCAGTTAGTTACCTGTTGCTGTTACTTTAATTTGCTCGCTGGAATTTTATACATGCTTGTTAATGATATACAATAAAATTGGAATTACATAATTTCCTTAATTCTTACACATTGTCGTTTTAAATTATAAAAATGTTTTTGATTTCCATTTCGACCGGACAATTGCTAAAAGACAAGAGCTTAAAATTTATGAAATGGATATGTTACATTGTAGCATTGTTTTCTGCATATTACGAGTCATTCATTCAGAATTTGCATTAAAAAATCCCTGTACGTGAGTATAAAAACCAAAAGAAGTGTAAATTATGTTTTTCCCTGGGAGAAAGTCGAGAACGACGAAATTGTTATTGTAATTACGTTTCCGCGATAAGCTGTTGCATTTGATTTATGCGTATGAGGAATGTTAATAGCAGGATACTTGATTATAAGAACAATTTCCGTTGGCATTGATATTGTACATTTGCCATTGGCATTGAAATTGTACATCATAATTACAGAGATGCTAAATACGTGAAAAACTTTCATTCTCTTGCATAGGAAATGAAAAAGCTAGTAACTAGACCATGACCTCTTATCGAGGAAATCTTGTTTTTGATATTTTTTAACATTGCACATATTTCACTCTATATTGCTCAAAAATATTAAAATTATCAAAATAATGTACATGGCCTTAATTAAAAATCAAATTATGGAGAAAATATGTTATTTAAAAAATTCACTATCTTCAATTTTGTAGTTGTAGGAAGACGCCGAAAAAAGGACAAACTTTTGTGATTTTGAAAAATTAAGAGTTAACAGTGAAAATCGGACCAATGTCAATTTATAAGTGTATGCCACTCTTCCATCTTACAAGAAATTTAAAGAAAACCTTTGGAGCCATTTTTGAGAAAATGTTGAAAATGACCCAGAGGCCTCATATAAATTACCTCCAATACTTAATGAATATTTCTCAAACTCGCAGGGCTTCGTATGAGGCCATATCGACAGGGATTTGTTCATTTTGAAAAATATCCTCTGCACAGTTAAGGCGCTAGTGGTGTTCACATACAACAGACTGACAAAAGGACGGACGGACGTTTTGGAAAAAAATAACTTTTCGGTATCAAAGACTCACGATTTCTGAAATCTGACAACATAACGTGTTAGATGGAGTGATTTACTATATTTTAGAACAGGATTTATCCACGTTTTCGCTTTCAGGGCCCCACAAAACGCGTTTTTCTATCGAAAAATCGAAGTTTTTTGTTGCATTACATAATTTACACTATACTACGTATATTAATCCGTATTTCGTATGTACGTATACGAGAAAATAGCTAGTGATGCTACGGAATGTCACAGACTTTCCCGTATTAGTTTTCTATTTCTTTCGTCTCGGCTAGCTATTCTGACTTGACAAATACCTACTATGTATATTACTCCGTATATACATACGTATACGGGAATGTAAAAATGTAAGTTATAATTTCCACTAATTTTCTGATTTCTTTTCGTTCTCACGACAACCGTCGTTCTCAACAGTGTCTTGACTCTTCGAACGTTTGCGGAATTTTCTATGTCGGTATTCCATAATTTAAAAAAAAATCACTTAAAGACATTCTTATGGGCTAATAAACAACGATTTTGTCATGATGCACCCTCCTTAGTACTTATTAGGAAGGAAGATAAGAATAGAAGTGTTATTCTGGAAGTGTTAGTAAAGGAAAACTCTTTTTGTGGAGTACGAGTGATATATTCTTAATATTTTCTGATTATCATCAATTTTCGGAAAAGTTTCTTGAAAATAAAGATATTGAATGACACTTCTGTGAAAGTATCGCAACATTATGCACGCAATCAACATATAGACACCAGCAAGACACACTTGATGAGGTGCCCGATTTTCATAAGCGAATATTAATGGGTCAAAAGATGAATCAAAAACAATTTCGCACGGGACTATTCAAGTTTGAAGTAGAAAAAACATTTCAATAATTCTGGAAAACCTTTGTGTGATTCGATAATTCAAAGCCTGTTCATTATTTTGAAAGTCAGCGAATAATAGGATAGTATTAAAACTCCAGCGGAGAAGTAATCCAATGATTGTCTTGATCTATCAGGACATTCAGATATCAAATCTTAAAGTGATATTCTTTTTCGAAATTAATTTAAATTACTTGCTTCATTATGGAAGTAAACTACTGCTTTATATGCCTTCAGTACTGATGCATTAAAAAATTCGGAACAAATATTTATCAGTATTATCTTTGAAAAACAAATTAATTTCTCTTTGATCACACTGTTTACGTAGCATTATTCAAAATGTTGTACACATAGTTTTATCTATTTCGATTATTTCGAATACACGCGTAAATTGACGGAAACTGGCAATGAGAGGCATGTCGAGGTTTCGTTATGTTCCCAGGAACAAGAAAAAAATTAAAAAATCAATTAAACAATTTCGATTTTGACTGAATAATGTTTGATTGCTTTATTACACCTATTTTCATACCGAACATACCGACTGAATTCTCATACTCAACGCAGAACTGCTGACAGCTACATTCTGAGGAAGAGACCGTTCACCAATACGAATTTGCTACTCGCGTATTGCGTTATGGAACAACTTCTTTGATGTTCTTGGTACGGAAAACTGTTGGACTGTGTTTCCTTGTAACATTACGTTATAAGATTACGTTATTGCAGTATTCCTGAAGAGTGTTTTTGTTAAAATATTTAATTTGTTGCAGTTCTATTTAAGAATATTTTGTTTGTTGTTCTTGAGAAGTATGCGTGCTACATTTTGAAGAACTATTTTGTTCAGCAGAATTTTTTATGTTTGCGTTATGTTACTTTTACTACATTTAGTATGAGTAGAATGCTCCCACTGCTTAGACCTCCAATTTTAAATACATGTACCACTGGCATTTCGAAAGGCTTCATGGATACTTCATAGATAGAGCTTCGTTTTATAACATCCAATCGATATATGCACACAAACGAAACTTGGTGAAATCCTTGAAATCGGATTCTGACGAAAGCGTTATAACAGTTCTCCTTCACTTCCTTCCATACAAGTAAACTGAAAGAAGTCGTACAAATTAAAATAATTGTTTTACTTTTCACTCTGATGTTTCATGTACGAATAAATACATAAATGTGATGTGAATAATTTATTTTTAGCCATTAATAAATGAATGTTACGTAAGGGTGTAGTACTTTCTACTATCTCGCTTACTTTTTCCCTGAGCTACATGGAAATCGAGGTAATATCAAATAGGTTCCATGAACAATTTGCGTGACTACTTGATATTTGCAATTTTTAATGAATCACTGTCATTCTCAAACAAAATATTAAGCTGTATAAAATATAAAATTTTTTTGTTATTCTGTTTTTCTGATGTTAAGAATTATAAGAGTATTTTATATCTGCAATTGTAGATTTTCTAAACCAGAAGGGAAGTGAACTTTCTTTTATAATTAAATTATATTTGTTTTCTTCACAGTGTTCAACGAATACCCGAATGCAAAGAATACGAGCGGAAAGGCATCGTATTTACAAATCATACTTTAATTACAAACATTACGTGTAAGGCACAGTGACGCTTCGCTACCCATGTTGAATTTCACGAGATTCCGGACTCCGTTCTACGCGATTAATGCAATACATCCTTAAGCCTATCTAACTCATTCTTTCCAATTCATTTCCAATTGAATTCGGAGAGTGTGACATAAAACATCGTGAACATCGAAATTAGGCTATTAAGAGAACAGGTTTTTGTTTCCGAGCACCACTCTAAACATCGTTTCTTTTATAATTTTTACTTGCTTCATCCAATTCATCGCCATTGGTGTGTTGCACGTCAATCGTATTTGGCAAAAACGACTTAAGAAAACTGACAATTGTTATGTTGGCAACAGATTTCAATTCATGAAGTGCACATTCCCGAAAGAAAAACTTCAGGCTAAAATTCCGACTTTAGGCCACTCTTAACATACATGTACAGATGTTGGTAAATGTATAAAACATTTTAATTTTATTTTCAGAAACATAAAATGGAAATACATTTATTAAACACGCTCATTTTAAAATTAAATGTTGAAGGAACTTCATTTTCATTCATAATTTCATTCATGTTGGATTCTGAAACAGATGTGTTTGATGATGAATGTGTCTGTCTTAATTTATTAATGACTACCAAATGGTGTTGCTCATTGATTTTCAGATAGGTATTCCGTGATGGTGTAATAGCGTCTTCTCCTACATAATTTCAGTAGTATACATGCCTTTTGCGTCTCTCACACGCAACCAATCTTTATAAATGAAAGAAAGATAATTTCTCGGAGACGTGACGAATTCACTTTGACTTTAATAATAGGAAGGACTTGTTTAAAAACGCATCTAAATATTCATGTAATGTGTACTTTATTCTCCGTGTTTTCTGAACTGTCATGAATTATTTCATTGATTTCGTCGCTAGGCGCGTCACCGAATCTCCTCAAGTTATTACTGCTGAAAATAACTGAAAGCGATGATAAAATCAAAGAGGTTATATTATACATACGCGGTTTATAGCACGCAGCGGTTTATACATACCGCCTCCTATGATACGTGAGTCGGAGCTTATGATTGGCCAGTAGATAGGAGAGGTAAGAAAAATCGAATAAGAAAAGCGATAAAGTTTTTTAGATACACCGCCCTGATAGGGGCATATTGTATGTATAGTTAAACACTACTGGTTTTAATTTCACGAGTGTAATAGTCACAATAATTTATTCGACGGAGAGAGGAATTTCACCAACGTATTCCCGCCCTGGGCCGGAGCCTACTTCTATTGTATCCCCGCTCAGCCCTTCCACGGCCCTTTCCAGTGGAGTATTACCGCACAGACTTATAGGCACTGGCCTAGGGTGGCAAATTTTTAGCAGCGGAAAATTTAAGATCGTATTTTATATTATGTGTGTTTCTAAATTCACAATTACTTTAATTGAATAATAATAATTTAACGAACATTTACTTTACAACAAATTTATACATTAGTTAATTTTTATATTTAATGATAATTTTTATTTGAAGCTCTCTTTTTAAAATAATTGTAAAGTGGATTTAAAATGAATAATTCAAATTAAAAAGTCCCCAAAAATTGTCGTTTTTACTGAATGAAAATATATGTAAATTTGTCACGCTACATTTTCCACAAACTGATAGTTGCGCATCAAGCTACATTCACGATTCTATCTCCGTCGCATGTGCAGAGGGACCAATTTCTAAATTTTACAACGTTTTTTGGAAAGTTGGCTGTGACAAGAGTTCAGATCTAAAACATCTCTGCATATATAATCTACAATTTTATATTTATTCTCCTAATTTTTCAAATACTAGATATCGCTCGAATATAGATAATAAATTCATTGGACAAAAATCTTATAAAAAGTTTGTATATTTATAAAGAGTCTCAGGCAATAATATTTGAATAAATGCGACTATTTTATAATAAGTCATGTTCTTTTTATTCAATGTATGCAAAAGAAGGAAAATATTAATTGTGCTAGGGCGGCAGAATTGATCATCCCCCCGCCGTCCCGCTTCACTCCCAATTGGAAATACCTAATCTTCGTCACTCAGTTTCTCACTAAAAATATTTATATTTTCTTCAAATAGGGGTTGCCGCCCCCAAACTTCATTCACTCTATAACTAAAAATAATAAATAAATCTAAACTAAAAATCTAAAATACATTTACTCACGTACATTCTTTTTGTAGAATTTTATATTTTATGCCAATGCTTGCGACCAATAGCTACATTGTAAAACTTACTCTTTTTCATAGTTTGGCCTCTCACGTATTTGTAAAGAAAAGTTTGGAATTGATTTTTAACACCATGTCGTGTCAATTGACCTTTAAATATAATCAAAGTGTTTTTATTGAATTCGAGTACGCGTTTTAGTTACCTCGATGAATAGTGGCTGACCGAAAGATGTCATTAACCACTTATATAATTATAATAGCTCAAAAATAAGAGATCTGTGTGGATCACTAATTGACAAAAGTTTTTCTCTTATCAAAAGTAACTTCTTATATTTTCCACAACCTTGAAAAACAGCGTTGGCACACGTCAATTGCTCCAAGTACCCATTTACCATTACTTTTTTACTTGAATTATACTTCTTTCGAACTTCCATCAATTTAAATAATCATTCCTTCTCCACCCAAACGTACGCTTTCAGTCTCCATGTAATGAAACCTTCCTACAAGGATTCAATCATCCGTCGCAGTTTCAGCATAATACGTAAGTCATTCATAATATGTTTCACTTTCGCTCGTGCAATTCGTAAATACATAATAATAATAATAATAATAATAATAATAATAATAATAATAATAATAATAATAATAATAATAATAATGCTTAATTTACTACAACTAAACCAATAACTATTTCATGCAGAACACACGTGTGAATCATACCTTTTACCACAATATCAAGCACTTCCATCAGCAGAATTACTTTTTTTCAATAATTTCATATCTTGTACACTGAAGATTAATCTTGAGTTTGCGTTGCACCTCAGTTATAACTGTATCGTAATAATGTCGCAAGTCATGACAATACATTCACGCCTAGACGCAATTAAAATCAATATTCAAGATATTTTTATAAAATAGAGTAAAGAAAAACTGCTAGAGTCATTCTTAAACAAGAACATTTGGATTCGAGAATTGAATGTATTAAAATAAACAAATGGTACTCTCCTACCCTACACATACGCAGTTCTGTGCATCGATGAACTCAGTCGTAGATTTCAGTCGTCATTCTCTGGTGTCGCGCAGCTAAACTATTGCATATTGATGTACTCTTGAGTCTTGTGATGTAATGCTAGACGAAAAAAGCCTACAAAAGTAATTATATTAAGGTTTATGATAAATCATAACTTAATATTACATAACTTATAGTACAAAATAAATCATAACTTATAGTACTTCTTACCTTCAAAGGAAGCTAGCAGAAAGTTCTTATCGATATTGGTTCAATACAACCAGAGATGATCGCCCTATAACTCAACGTACTCGTCTCGTTATATAATAGTATAGTTACATATATATATATATATATATATATATATATATATATATATATATATATATATATATATATATAGATTAAAAATAGTCGCTATAGAGGTATTCAACCAAGGTTTCAAAGTGCGAAAATGTGTAAATAAATTCGTGGCGCATCCGGCGGGTATTTTAATGCTAAAACGTTTTATTTGTGATTTGCAAGTTCGTACTACAAATATATTTTAAACATATTGCAGTTGCTAGTCCATTTTCGGGCACAGAAACTCACGTAAAAATGTATAAATTGAAATACTTCTTTCAATGTTTGATTCGTAACAAAATTAGATTTAATTATCATAAATCTGATTAATGAAATCGCAATTTGTCTTGTCGAGAGGAATCGAATAAGCTACGGATAAAATTGTGACTTGTAATGTGATTGTAAATGTGACTTACAGACCACTCTGTAGGTGCCATAAGTAACCCAAAACGCGAATTAGTTGCTTAAAAGCAAAAGAAAAACACTTTAAAGATATTTTTTTTAGAATATTCTGAATGAATTCTTTAAAAAATCATTTCTCCTTCTGGAGATCGCGTCGAATTCGACTCGATTGGTAGACCTGAGATGGTCTGACCTTGAGCGGCGACTGAGGGATGCAAGGTACTCGATCACTATGTAAGGATTATTTTCTTATACACACTATTTCTTTAAAGTGTGTGTAAGAAAATTGTCCCAAACTTTGCAAATTTATTTTTCAGTTCATCGAATTCATCTTGAGAAACATCAATGATATGGTTCTTGGAAAAGTTCTCAAGAGTATATTTTACAAATAATATTGACTGATTTACAAATTCCAGCGTCTATTTGACAATTTTTTCAGTATTGTCGGTGAAGTATAATACGTTATACACATTTAATTTGAAGTTACGAGTATTCATAACTCATACTCTGTGTGCTTTTAGCCACTAAATCGTGACTCTTTCTGTAGAACATTCCAGGCGCTTAACTTCGTTGAATTCTGCAGCTCTGTTGGTTTGTTATTCTAAAAGGTTTCCTTGTTGAACAACTGTTCACCATATTCCGATGACTCATTTGCATCTGTGTTTACATACATTCTCTTTATCATCAGCGAGGATAACAGTCCAGGAAGCTGGCTGGCACTTGTGTTCTCAAACTCGTAGAGCTTTGTAAATGTAAAGAAAAGTGAAGTTTTAAAGAATTAAAGTGTTTTTTTGTCAGTGAATACTTTGTGATTAAAATCAATTTATATGAATTTGCGAGCTTCGAACTATGTTGGATGAAGGGAGAATTATGACATAATTGTATTTCTCTTATCAATGTAACTGATAACCTACTAAAATATTTTTTAAAGAAACGTGATTAATGTTTTTTATAGATCAAAATAGCAAGTTAAGTAATATTAGGCAGTTATTGGATTGTCATCTCAGTCATCGGTTTCAGAGGAAATGAATGTGCTTATTTCAGTTTTATCCAGAATTTAAAAATGACATTGGTCATGATGACATATACTCATAATCAGAAGTTGATTTGTGTTTTTCGGACAAGTTAGTCTATAAATTTTAATCGACTCTTGAGGCACAATTTTGGATGCATTCTTTCTTCTTACATTATTAACGATCTGCGCGAACTCCAGGCCATGCGAATTTAAAACGGATATTTTTGATTTCCGGGGAATTCTTTGCATGTCGCCTTACCAGCATTTTCAAAATTTTCTCAAAAATGGCTGAACATTTTTTGATGAAGTATTTTCCTCTGATATAGCAAATGGCGCAATCTTATTTTCATAGATTTTTTTAAAAAATTTCTGTTATATTTGTTTTGAAATAATATTTGTTTCAAGCGAATAATTACTCTTATGACTCATATAACAGTAGAAAAATTTCATGCGTTAATTGCTAATCAGATTCGAGAAAATGTTCCGCCCGTGTAGGAACTACAGGCACTGTTAACTCTAATATGCACACCAATGCGCATATTAGGCATGCGCGACAAATGCGACAATGATTGTGAATAAACGATGACAAATCGTAGGCTGCCTGCTTACGGTGGGCTAGGGGACGTTGAGGGGCATACCCTTGATGTTACTCAGCTGCCTAAAACACTTGGGAAAGGGATCAGAGACGTCAGCAGAAGGTGCACGTCGAGCGATATTTATTCGTTATTTTCTAAAAAGTAGCAATAAAGGTAGAGAAATTGGGTGCTTATGAGGTTTATGACACTCCTAAACCAATTTTTAAAACGGTTTAATTGGTGCTCATGTTGTTCGTGCATCAAAAACTTTTTTTCGTTGAGCCATTGATTTGTTTTTCCTTTTTCGCCTTACAAATTCTTCGTAAGAAGAGAAAGTTATGTAATTTGTTTTCGATACAGACTTGACTATTCGATATAAATTGACTACTCTTTCTCGCTGTTGGTGACTTTAAGAACGTTTTATCTCCAGAAAGACTGTTTCTTTTTGTTAGCACGAACTGTCTGATATCTTGTTGTGAAACGAGCGCAGGTCTGAGGAGATAGCTTTGTCAAGACGAAGTAAGACAGGTTTTATCGTGATCGAATGTACGTGCTGCGACGCCGAAAGAACGCATGGTGGAGGGGGGGAATCACCTGAGGTCGCACTGCAAATGTTTCTATTGTGTATCTCCCCGCGATGACTAACACAACTGCGCGGAAATGAGTAGAATTAATAAGCAATAGTGCTTTCTTTGAAGATTAATTATTTTCCAGAACGAAGACTTCACCATTTATACAGAACTGTGGACTTTGTATAACTTCATTAACATTATATATATATATATATATATATATATATGTATATATATATGTATATATATATGTATATGTATATATATATATATGTATATGTATATATATATATATATGTATATGTATATATATATGTATATGTATATATATATGTATATGTATATATATATATGTATATGTATATATATATATATGTATATGTATATATATATATGTATATGTATATATATATATATGTATATGTATATATATATATATGTATATGTATATATATATATGTATATGTATATATATATATATGTATATGTATATATATATATGTATATATGTATATGTATATATATATATATGTATATGTATATATATATATGTATATGTATATATATATGTATATATATATGTATATATATATATATATATATAAACAATGTTTGCTTTAAATAATTTTCTCTTCTATTTTTTGCGCGTATAGACCAACGCGTGTATCCTGCTTTAACAGGTGCAAGTACCTTATCTGGGGAGGAGGGCAGGTTGTTAGCCCTTGAGGTATGCATGAGATGATGATTAAAATGAGGGATGAAAGGACGGCACGCACACATAGACATACACAAATACACACATGCTCGAGGCGGGCAATTTATAAAAAAAAACATTTTCCAAAAAAACCGCTTAAAATTTTTCTTTAATTTTTTCACGGATAGAACAAGGAACGATTAAAAGAATGGTGCAGGTCTCATTTTAGTTCAACTCTCTGATTTTTTTGAAATTTTCCAATATAGAAAGAATACGAGAAACTATGTGCTATTTTGGCACCACTAGTTTCTGGTTTAACTTTATTTGGCAATTCTGTCCTGGCAAGTGCCAAAATGATTCATTTTTTCCACGTACTCCCTTCCACCTGCCTGCAATTTCCGCTGGAATTACATAACATTGAAATAGGAAAGAGCGAGGTATACAATGTAATGCAGATCATTGACGAAAACAAAATCCTATAAATAATTCGCACAGGGTGAATTGAGAATACACGCCCCTGAAATTTTCGAAAGTACGTTAACACTTGTTTTCAGCTAATAGGCACGCATTTATTTTCAAATACCCGCACAAATTGTAGTTATCTTCAAGGTTCTTGTGTATACTACACTTCTGAAATATAACCTGGCGACTGAATTCATTTTTTTAAAGTCGATTTTGGACCATTTGGTTATATAGCGACCACTGTGATATTTTTAACTGTAGGGAGAACACGTAGTGATAACACAGACACACACAAACATCCAAGCCAGATTGATTGATTGTTCCCTTTCAGTTCCCTTTGCCTAAGTCTCCTGATTTCCTGTCACGTGTAAAACCACTCGACTGCTGACGCACAGATTTTCCTCCCTATTCCAAATGACCTTACTCGTTGCTTGCTGATGCAGTTGAGAAAACAGTCAACTCTCTCGGTTGGGTTTGTAGTTTCCGTTACACCGTGTTCTCGAAGTTTTCGTATTGCTCACCGCTCCCTGATACCAGTCGGTATCAGTTAATAATCTCTGTGATCGATAGTAAGGAAAACATGGCGTAATGTGGCGTGAGATGAACTTCCCCGCACAGATTACCTGGCAAATGTCCACGTGATCAGATTGAAAGTGGTAAAACCTACAAATGACGAAGGATCTTTGAGCGGAATTTTGTTGCCCCTAATTGCGCATCGTATTGAAATGTGTTTATTGATTTTCGATTAACTTATTAAAAATAAAACTTGCATTCTATTTACATCATCTTCACGTTAACACGCGTTTCTCGTATAGCATGTATCGTTGAAGAACCTCAAATTAGGATTGCTACTTGCAGGGGATATTGTAAGCATGTTAAGATAACTCTTTAGTATGTATTTGTAGCAATGCTGAGCACATAATTCTCGAAAATAGATATAATTAGATAGGTGTTATATTGTAATGAATTTCTTTCGGTATATTATAAACTGTTCGTCGTTAATCCTAGCATGTACAGTAGATGACATAGGGTGGAAATGTTAAAATAACTCGAATAATTTGAAACAACTTTTTAATCAAGTGCTTACATCAAATAAATGCTAATTAGGATGTTTTCAAATATCTACTTCTTAATATTTTTTTCCAATACTAATAGTTTATTACGCCCGAGAGTTCAGGCATTAATTTGATCTAAAATAGGTAGGCAAAAAGTAATTTCCTTTTACTAAACTAGGGAACAAAATGTCATTTATTCTAAAATTTGGGTGCAAAAAGGCATGTAAGCAATGAAAAGTTATAATTGAAAAGGATATATTGTAAAAAATTATAATTAAAATATTTAAATGTTTCTTCCAATATTAAAAATTTACATCAGCACTTATATTAAAGGAAATTATCTTTTCTTTATAGTCTTGATTGTCCAAGATCACCATTTATATTATTTGCACAATCCTTTTATCAGAAAGATTATTTTTCATTTTCACTACTAAGAATTATTCTCAGTGGCACTTAAATTTCGGTATAAAGGCTACAAATTTGTTTCATTTGCAACGCTGTTTCGACGAAATGCTATTCGTGAGTAAATTGCTCTCTTTTGAATCTTGGAATGGTGTAAATGAAAATGCTATTAGTGTTCGTTCTTCTAACTTTGGTGTAATTGCCAGCAATGGAAGGTCCATGTCTTATATCGTCCGCCTCAAAACGGATCGGAGGATACACAAAGGTGGGGTGGGAGGAAAATAATTACGGAAAACGAAGGAAAGGGTCAAAATGAGGTGCGAAATATTAAAATATTTAATTATATTATATTTTGAATATTATATTATGAAATTTGATTCTGTATTTTTGGTATTAAATACAAATATAAGAATACCAATGGCTAAAGTAGGCGAAAAAAGACAAAATTAAAATTTTCTCCAGAAGTACTAGTTACGTGACTCCTATTGTTACATTACACACAAATCGTAACAATAAGAAAAGGCATGTTGCCAAACTTCCAAGCTCTAGCCATGACCTGTGCTTATCAAAAGTATCAAATGGAAGGTAATCTCGGTTATAGCTTCTCTCGAGTGTAATCTTCACTCCGCAAACACATTTATCTCAAAAATTAATTTTGTACGTCTTGTTAGTTGTACTCTTAGAAATTGATAAGATACAGGCACTCTTGTACACTTCCATTCCGTGCTACATGGCCAGAAAATATACTTCTGTCCGAACAAAAAGTAATTTATTTCGATCGTAAATTCAAGAGTCGAAATTCAGAAATGAAAGATCAATTGATCATTGGTCATGAAATCATTCATTCATCCAAGAGAATTGTAATTCTTGGTATTAAGACGTACAATCAGGATTGACATTTATAAAATTTATAAAGTTATATCTGCTATAATTATAGGAGCCTGTTGTCACTTGCAAAATGTATATCTGCTTTAAAGAGCAAAAAATGGAAACTATTCAATTGATGATTGTTATAATGATATTCACCTATAGTTATAATTTGACATGGAATATATATTCTATCCATAACATTCTCAAACCAATGATTAAAAAAATTAAAGGTAACATGATATTTACTCAGTTATTTACCTTCATGATTATAATGAATTTTTATCTCATACGAATATTATACTTGTACAAATAAATACAAATAAAGAGCGACTCTTTTAAGATCCTTTATTATCATTGTGGCTTAGGAATTGTTCTGATCGAAAAAATCTCCTTAAATCTCTACTTTCACATTATATTTAGATTGGTTACAACATTGAAAGAAATATGGTAATTGTGTCAAATTATTATTACTTAGAAAATGGAGAAAATTTTTATTTACATTTATTTTATGGTCTCTCTTTGTTTAAATTATTATTGTGCTCTTAACGAAATAGGCCTTACTGATAAAATTTCTTTAATGGATCCTTAAAGAATGGAGAATTTTGTTGGATTTTTTATGAACCATAAAATAAAGATAAGATAGCACAACAGTACTTATTTGCTACATTGGAAATGGGTTTGCATTCCTTCAAAAGTTACGACTTCAGATCTTTCGCGTACTGCGCAGTAACACCCTTCTGTAGCAACAACAGTCATAATTAAAAATTGAATCCAGATGTCCAATTAATGGCTACTAAAGTTTACAAAGTTTCCTTACACAGCACAGATAGTTGAGGCTTTGCAGCGCTAGCGGTTTTGTTTCAAAACAACACGATTCTTTACGTAATTGTTTTCAAGGTTAAACAAGACGCGGTGCCATTCCACGTCCGCTGGATTTCACAAGTTCAAATGAAACTAAAAAGCTTGCCATGAGAAACAGGGATTATCAACTACTGTTTTCTACCATCCCCTCAAAAGACACAAGGCTTTTATTATTTTTGTAGACGTACATAGAAATTGAATTTGCACATCATTACATGATGCAGAAACTAATGTATAATGTTTTTAATGAGAATATAAGACTTAATGAGAATATAAGTCTTATTTTCGGGTTAATAAAATACCTTTCCCAACATCAAGAAATATTAGAATAATGAACAAATATGTGGTATGTAAAATTGAAAGTAAAGTTTCGAAATTTTCGCTCAACATATAAGCATAAAGGATCGGAATCGATTTTATTATTTTTCGATTGTGGTTGGTTCGGAATTCTTTTTGATTTGCCGCAAGACATGGATCATGTCACGGAGTTTTTAAATCCCATTGAAAGTCTTTTTTGACGTGATTTTAGAGAATATAAAAATGATGCTCAACTTCAGTAGACATGACCTCTAAGAGAACACGCTTGAGCCGGCCTTTGGCCCTGGTGCAGTTTGCGCATACAGCAGGAAGAGGTTACCGGAAGCGGAAAGAGCGGTCAGGAACGAACGAGGTCGCTCGTGGCGGGCGACTCGTCCGGGCGGAAGGGAGCTCGGTCTTGGGAATTGCGCCGCTTGTCGGCCGGCGATCGATACCCCGTGAGGCCACGGCGGGGGCGGCGCGGAGGCTTCTCAGGGCTAGCTCGCCTTAGTTGCCTTACGCAACCCGTTATCGGCCTGAGTCAGCCCCGAGGCGAGCGCCCCGGCGCGACGCGGTCTCCCGAACCGACGCCGCGCCGGTCGACGCCCGTCGCTCAAGTAAATTTAGGCTCTCTGAAATAGCACTCTGGCCGGCGGCGGTGCCGAGGGGGCGGTATATAGCCACCTCGGCGCCACCCGCCCGCTATACCATGGAAAGACGCCTGCTCCCCCTTGACGCATCGCCCTCTCGCCTCTTGTGCAGGCCTCGCTTGCAGCGACGCTACGTCTTCGCCATCGGCCTGCTGCTGTTGGCAGCCGCTGGCCTGGTGGTGGTCCAGCTAGTCTACCATGTGTCGTCCGCCCACGCGGCGCCTACGCCCGTCCGGCGAGAGCCGCCCGACCCGCACGAGCCGCTGCCCAGCTCGGGGTCTGTGGAGCACCACTTTGGCCGAGCTGCCGTGTGCTCCGACGGGGCCCCTTGCTCTGCGGTAGGAAGGTAAGTGGTCGTATGCTTCGCTCCCATCCGGAGCCTCAGCGCTTCGCGGCACTGCCTTCGTGCGCGCGTTCTAGCGGCCCGCGTCGGGCGTCAACTTTTCTCGTGGGCGCTCGTCGGTTCTCGACTCGTCGGCAGGACGGCGCCTGGCCTTCCGGCAATACGTGTCAGGGCCGCCTGAATGTGAAGTCACGTGACTCCATGTCTCGGCGTTGCGCCAATGCGAGCAACATCCTACAACTCCGAGGCCCCCTGCGGTCGACCAATAGGAAAGCTTGTTTCAGTGAAAGTTAGCTGCGCTTGCGCCGTCGGCTTCGTTTTGTCCAGATATTTATTTACCAACTGCCGCGGGATGGGGGATTCCGCGAGCAACAGCCGAGCTGCGAGCACAGCCAAGAAGGACCAGAGCGACTCCAAGCGAAAAGCCGCTGATTTTAAAATGTCGGAGAGCCATTTTGACGAGTACGAGCACTACAACTTCGAGTACGACAAACATATCTACTCCGGTCATAGTGGAAAGCAACGCTCGAAGAAGGAGGCAGAAGTACACACCAACCACAACGATCCGAGCGGACATTCACGCAAAATTGTGACCAAGATGCAGAATACTGAAAACAATCGCAAATACGAAGGTGGCAAATCGGGCGCGAGAAGTTAGTTTCGTGATTTGTGAGTGAATATTGTGAATAAGACATTGTGGATTTTGGAGACGGTTTAGCTCTTGCAAATGGTTCTGTGATTTCGTGGTTTTGAGGTATGGCTTTTGTTGATCTTGGACAAATCCGCTGTGAAGAGGCCGCGGCAAATTCAAACAACGGACCTAATCCAACAATGGTCACAAGATGGCGGCAGGGCGCACTGTCAATATGTTCTTTGTCCGCTGGCCTCCCTAGTCTTCAAGGACTCGCGCGGTGACGCGCTTTGTTGTGCTTTCGATGTTACTATTCGCTTTAGCAATGCAAATTGTTGTGTGAAGAAAACGTCCTAGGGTGATATTTCTTAAATGTCGTATAATTCTCGTGCTTGTTTGTAGGAGATGTGATACTACATTAAATATTGTTTTTTTTTTTTACTCTGTGTTCTGTTTATTTATATTTCTCCTGCCGTGCGCATTTCCATCCTCTTCCCGTAGGATTATCCAGCATTTGTTTCCTCTAAACTACGTAATATGAAACTAGTGAGAAATTACCGGAGTAAAGTCGTATTGCTCTAATAATTGATGTTTACATTAACATTGTAAAAGTTGAAGTATAGTTTTAAAATTTTAATGTAACTTATTCAAAACAGATTGTAATGTCTTGGTCATTTGATTTATTTTCACTTCTAAATTTTACCTACTGGTAGCGTAATAGAATTATTAAGTGTGAATAAATTTTTGTTTCCTTTTTATGTTAACATAAAGGTTATGACGCATTTTTTAATTTTTTTTTTTTTATTTAGTAGAAAGTGAGAAAGTTAAGTTTTCTAATTTGGGTCACATTTTCACCTGCATGTTTCAGCATTTTCAACTTCATGTGAAAGTTAATATTGATGCCAGTGTTTTGAAGAAAATATTTGATGTTCAGTAATTTCACTTTCAAATTGACTGCACAATATAATCATAGTTGTACATATATAACTAAAAAGATACAAAACAATGGGAAAGGGTTTATTTTACTGTTTTTTTTGTTTGTTTTTTTTCCTTTTTTTCCCCCCTCAAAGTTGAGTAAGGTAAATATTCCCTTTTACATTGACACATCACTGTATTACTGTAGATAACAAATGGTAGTACATTAGGTAATTTAAAAAAGTTAAATTCATTTGTGGGAGTTGGTTTCCAGTATTCAAACAATATTGAGAATTTAGTTGTTTTACTCCTTTTGTTCTTTGTCTGAATAAAATATTATCAATTTCATCTGTTCCTATTAAAATCAGTACTATTGGAAGATTTGTATTGATGTACTAATATTGGAAGGTTTGTATTGTTGTTATAATGTAACATATGCTGAATTTATGTAAAAAGTATTAATTCAAATATTTTACTCTGCACAAAACTTAATTGCAATTTTACCTTCATGTTTCCTAAAATATACGATGATAGTTCTTGATTAATAAATATCATTTGCCCAATTCTTGTTTAATTACTCTGAATTAACATGCTGCTAATACTATTATGTATTCCGTTAATTAATTGGCTGACATTTTGACAATTGATGAAGGTATTAATAAAGTTTATCAAATGTGAACAAAGAAATTTGACATGCTCTTTATTGTGAAGATCTTCATTTAATTCTAGCTTCGTTCTTGCAGAGACATACTAGCACGCAATGGCTCTGTGGTTGATGCTGCAGTTGCCACTCTACTCTGCAATGGAGTGGTTAACTGTCAGAGTATGGGGCTGGGAGGTGGCTTCTTGATGACCCTCTACCTGCATGAGCAACGCAAGGTCGTCACTCTCAATGCAAGAGAGAGAGCTCCTGGCAGGGCTCACCCTGAAATGTTTAATGGAGACCGTAGCAAGGCTCAATATGGTAAGAATCAGTGAAAGGAATGGGTTCCTGTATTAGTTTATTTTTTAATGTTTTCTATTTATATTTAGGAAGGACTGAACAACTAGTAAATCAAACACAATATTGAATAATATGAGTCCAGTGCCTCTTGCTACTTTGTTTTCAATATATTTCAAAAAGTGTTTTCCAAAGTTTAAAATAGAATTATTTCCTCCAACAACTAATAAAGGAAGTCTCCCATAACAGAAATTAGATAATTATTTCTTTCAACTTCTTTTGAAATATTACACTTCTGTTTCAGTAGGGTTTGTTTTACTTGTGATACAAAAAAGTATGTAAGTTCAGCTGTGTAAATATTTCAAGAATATGTTCTCCGAGGTACATTGACACACAGACTTTGATTGTACCACTACTTCAGTGCAAGCTACCATGGCCAATAATCTGGGATTCTGTTGATTGTATGAATCTGTAAATTCAGAGTTCATAGACGCATTGGAACTTCTATTACCAATCATTATGTAATGAAAACAATTAAATGAAAATATTAAAGAAGAAAAATATTTTTGATTTTAACTCGTAACCTTTTGGATTATGTAATTAATTTCAACAATTTATTTGAGAATGAAATTTGAATTGATCATGAGAAATAAAGGGAAAAACTAAATAAAAGAAAATTAATTTTTACAAATAAAATTGTAACACATACCACGTTGATGTGAATTACAGAATAGTATGAACATTGGGACTTTGTAAGTACTCTGTTTGCCAGTGTAATCTCTAGAATAGCTAAATTAATTTTCATGTGTTTTTCATTGTGAGATAGTGTGTTTTGTTGGTCATAATTTAGGCCATTCCTTTCAAATTATTATCTTTTCTTATAAGAAGAAGTTTTGTTTGTTTCACACAAATCTATAGTTTCATTCCAATTATAATGAAATTTACTACTCAAAACAAGAAAAAGTTATTGTCTGAGATTTTGTAAAAAATAGCATTTTTCCCCTTTCCTGCCCCTGAGAGCAATATTTAAATATTCATTTCAATTTTTCACAAATATCTCGATAATTATGAGAAAATTTAATCTAAGTGAATTCAATTTTTCTGAAAGCCCATAAAATTTCTTACTAATTGCATTTTGATTCATTCCAGTAGAGCAATAAAGTGAAGCAAAGGCGGGATTTCGGATCTTTTATGGGGGGGATTTGGATGCTTGTATAAAAAAATAAAATATCCATTTATGTTAATACTTTAAGTTAATTGTGCTTCAATTATAAATTTTCCTATCAAATATACAATTGCTATTATCCACCATTTTGTGATTGTTGTATGAAAAGGAAAAATTATCATATACTTTATTTACAAAAATGCAATGAAAACATTGATTTTTCTTTGAGAGGATAAAAAGTTGATTGAAATGCAACATTTAGTATATTGAAAGAGTTTTGATTTCATTTATTTTGTATTTGATTTATGGGGGAGATGTAAAATCTATGTATGTTTTCTTGAGCTCCAGAATCCCTACCTTCACTCTTATCTCACATAGTTGAATTTTGAATAAAAATACCCACAAAGCATGGTTAGAAAATTTTGAAAAACAGATATTTTCACTACTTAAGTAGTAATAGTTATTTGAATTGGTAAATGAACTAGACATTTTTTTGTATTTTATTGCTAATGACATAATGTACCACACCTCTGGTTCTACTACCATGACTAAGAAAAGGAGTGCTCAACAAAACATGCACAGATAATGAAGTACATTTATATCCAGAAGCAAAACAAGGGTCCATCTCAGAATATGCTTAAAAGATCAGGGACTCTGTTTGAAAAAAACTGATCAAGATTTTATGACTTGACTTCATTCTTTGAAATTGGTCCAGGTCCTTTGGCAGTGGGAGTACCAGGGGAGCTGAAAGGCTATTGGGAAGCCCACAAAAGGTATGGTGTCCTACCCTGGAAGGAAGTGGTTATGCCTGCTGTGGAGATCTGTAAGGAGGGTTACAATATGACCAAACATCAATCTGATTTCTTAAATCTGTATGAAGACAAAATTAGAAAGGATCCCACACTGAGGTGAGTGAGAAAATACTATTCAACAATTAGCAATATTTTCTATGTCATCATTTTTCGTGCACTGACCTCAAAGGATTATGATGTCCAATTATATTTGCTTTAAGATGTAATAAATTTCGATGTAAGTAATTGAAGCTTGTCAACTATTGTGTCAAATCTTTGTTCATTTAATGAATTCTTTTACAAAATAAATTAGAAAATTCTTTTTAACTTTGTATCTTTCAAAAGATTTTAAGATAATGTGGTGTTTGATAAGACAATTACAGTTTTATTGTCAGTTTTGCAGATTTACATATTAAAACAGAAATAGGCAAATTTCTGGGTATTTTAGAATATTCACGTTCTAAATATCTTTAAGTGTGAATAATTATGTTTTTTCATACATACTGGAAGGTGAAAATGTATGTCAACAGTTTCAGTGAGTGAAGAAAGTAGTAACTTATCACTTCTTTTAAATTGTCTAATACAGGCTCTTCCTCGTTTTCTGAAGCCCCACCAACTTTTGGGTTGACAAGAGACAGTTGGTGTCAATGAGAATGGAATAATAGGAGATAATTTGTGTTGTAAAAATTAGAAAGTTCTGTTGTTGTTTTTTTCTAAGATTTTTGTATTCATCTTATCTGTCACTTCTTGTATTTTAAATGTGTGTTTTCATCAACTCTTCATATCTTGTGGCAAAAAAAAAAAGGTACATTAAACGTGTCAAGACTCCATTTTAAGACCTACAGGTTGAATCTGTGCTTAAGATATTAATTAAAAATTACTACAGTAGATGGTGAGAAACATCTGAAGAAACAAAAATTCCTCTTCATGTTGCACGCAGAAGCAAAAAAATAGAAAGTGGCTTTCAGTTATAAGATAAACGAAAGAAGTGTGATTAACAAATATAATAATTATATATTTGCATTTTTCAAGAGAGTACCCAAATGAAAAATTGTGTCTTAATATACTTGGGCATAATCTGGGTAATATTTGAACTAACTTTAAATGGTATCAGTATGCTCAGATACTTTCAGCTCTTATTTCTTAGCAATCACTGATATTTTCACTGTAAACATGTTAAGTAGGGAAAGGTGGGGCAAAATGGAATGTGCATTTAAAACCCACCAGATTTCTGGCCTTTCAGTTCTAGGACAAGTATTTTGTCGAGAGGTGTGCTGGCAAGATTGTGTGAACGTGTCATGGCACTAGCATATCAAAAGAGCAAATTATTTCTGTTTTACCGATTTTCCTCTGTGCCTTACAAAATGTAAATAATGTCTTTGGCATTACAATGCAGAAGCTCCATGGGGCAAAGTGGAATGTTGCTATTCCATTTTGCCCTGAAATTTTGTAATTATTACAACTATAATTGTTTGTTTTAGGAGTAAGTGAGATTTGTTACCTCCTCAGTACCTTTTACTCGCAAATTGTTAAGAAGTGCCTTCAAAATCACCCAGGCAAAGCTGTGACTCTCCACAAAGTCAGTTCCCTCTTTGGAGAAGCATTTGTAAGGGCAGCCACAACACAGAATGGATGGATTTATCTAGATTTAGAAACACAGGAATATGCTCTCAGTTTTACTGAAAACAGCACAGACTTTTTATGTGTTATAGAAAAAAGAGATCTAATAATTTTTTAAGTATGTATCAATATTTTTTATAACAAAATGTTTATTGTATTGTTGCTACAAGCTTAAAGGTTCCACTTTACCCCATATTCCCCTTCTGTGATCCCCAAATGGGGATAACAAACATTTATTATTTCTACGTTGCTGTCGCTAAGAATCTTCTATAAAAATTCTTCATCACTCTTGTAATTTTCCTCTAGTTGAACCTTTGAGAATCTGTTGACAGTAGGTTTTTCTTGGAACTTGAATGAGGGATTACAATTGTCACTAAACAAATAGATGACAGTACTTTTCCTTTGTGTGACTGAGACCTTATTTGTTCAGTTCTCTAATCCATATTTTAATTGTTTTTGCATTTTTAGTGCAGACATCTCATGATTTTGAACCTTCCTATTCCAATGTTATCATTTCTCACTCTGTCTTGTCTTGTGATTCCCATGAGGTGCCTTAGAAATCTCATGTGCCACCTGTATTTTTTGCTTGTCTGTGAGAAATTTAACTTGCGTGTTTTATAATTTAGGAATCCCTCTGAAAATATTTAGGAAGAAAACAATGTTAATCTACAGCTTACCTATGGGCTGGGCAGTCATTTGCTTAGCATCAATAACACACCTCAAAAACATATTTCTATTTTGATAACTTGTTTATGAGTTTTGAAAACTCTGGATGAAAGAGGCATTATTAAGCACTTGGTAAATAATATTTTTGAACACATTACAAACTGCCTACTAACCAGTCTCTAACCGATATCTAACCAGTAAAAAGTAAATTATGACTATAACTCATGGTGTGTTAACAAGTGTAATCAGTGCCAGATTACCGAACAGGCTGAATAGGCTGCAGCCTGGGGCGTGCAATTTTTAGACGTGGGCGAATTTAAGTGAATGCAAAATTTCATAAGACAAACTTTTGAATATTTTTTATAGAAATATTTACTTCCATATTTGTCACAAAAGAAAGTGTTAGTTAATCAAATATATATCCATTAATAGATACAGATAAAACAGATACAAAAATATCATATATTTATTAAATAAATATCATGGTGAGAATTATTTATACATATACATATAATTAATTATTTATATGTACACAATATTAACATCAGTTTCAATTATCATTCAACAATTTTTTATTCAAAATATTATAAATAGCTTTAATGTCCTTGTTTCTCTTCACTATCAAGAATTAGCCTGATAGCCTATTTCATCATCACTCCAATCATCTCTTCCTAGGACATCCTATTTCATGTCTTCCTACAGGTTTATAAGATAATATTGATTTGTATTCTTGTGTTATTTATTCTATTTATATGTTATATTCTGCATTGTTTGTTTTCTTTAATATGGTCATTCATGGAATATATATTTAGATCAGATCTAATCTCATTTCTATTTGTTCTAATATCGAGCATCCTTTCACAGCCCTAAGAAATTTCATCTCTGCTGTGCATTGTTGTTCTTTTGCTGATAGACTTAACAATAAACTTCCATTTGTTAATACTGGTGCTGCCATTACTTATAAATTATTACTTATAAAATTCCATTATAGTTTCTTTCATTGTTTCAGTTTTTAAAGTTCTATGAATCTTTTCACACATCATTTGATATTTATTTACTTTATTTTGCTTTCCCTGATGTCACAGCCCCAGAAATTTAAATGTGACACCTATTCTATTATCTGGCCATTTATAACAATTTTGGAGCACCTAGGGAAATTCCTTTTAAAAGCCATAACTTTAATCTTTTTAACAGATATTTTAAAATTATAGTGCTCACTTACCTAGTTTAAGCAGTATATAAATTATTGCAAATCATTTTGTTTTCTGTATAATTATTTTTGAAAACTCTGGATGAAAGCGGCATTATTGAGCACTTGGTAAATAATATTTTTGAACACATTACAAAATGCCTCCTAACCAGTCTCTAACCGACATCTAACCAGTAAAAAGTAAATTATGACTATAACTCATAGTGTGTTAACAAGTGTAATCAGTGCCAGATTACCGGCTGAGTACGCTGCCATGAGTATGGTACCATTGTCATCTGCAAACATTAAAGTATTAATACATTTATTTTGGTGTAGCTTTATTCTAGGATTTATTTCATTATTCCATTGTCTTATGATTTTATCTATTTATAATTAAATAAAATAGGTGATAATGAGCACCCTTGTCTCAATCCTTTATTAATTTTCAATGCATCTGTTTTTGTTGGTCCAGTATTAAGTATAATTTGTGTATTTTTATAAAGAGTTTTTATTACATTTATTAAATGTATTGGGTATCCTCTTTTCTTCATGATATTACATAATATTTTTCTGTTAACTTGATCAAATGCTTTTCTCTATTAGTGTAATATTATTGTTGTGTTTTCTTGGCACAATCTTCCTTTCCTGAAGCCAGTTTGTTCATCTGTTAACCAAGCATTCACAGTTTTCTTTAGTCTATTATTGATAATCTGTGCATATAACTTATAGGTTGTATTGAGTAGGCTTATTCCTCGATAGTTCTCACATAAGTTTCTTTCTCCTTTTTTACATAGGATATAAACTCTGCAGTTTTCCATGCAGTTGGTATTTCTTGGCATATAGATACCATCATTGTCAATAGTGTGGAAACATACCACATCTCTTTTTGTTTTATTTAATTGCTTCATAAATTTATAAGCTATTTGTTGTCATTTTGTATGTTGAATATTAATTTATCCCAGGATTGTTGGTGGGCTTGTCTTACCATTTTATGGGCATAATTGTGTTGCTTTATTGTTAAAAAAGCAAAATAAAAAACTGGGCTAAATCATTTGAATGCTTAGGATGCACATAAGTCAGTCAGGCACTGAGTGTAACAATTCACATAAAATGATAATTTGGAAGGACAACAATTATGTAAAATTGCTTTTATAACACCAGGGTGTGACACAAACGGGCCAGATTGTCAAAAAAGAGTCCACTCCTAAACAATACCTTCTTGCAAGAGGGACTGTGATTCACAAAAAAGTATAATTTGAATTTTAGGAGAAAATGGCTTTCCTCTTTTTTACCAATTTGATTGATGTAGACATTTCTTAAAGAGAAGTCTAGTATTGCAGTGAATATATACCTGTGATTTTCCTCCTATAAAAAGGCAAATTACTTTTACTAAACTTTCTTTAAAACTTAGACCACAAGTAGCGAGAGAAAATACCCTCCCTACTACAACAAGGCCTATGTTGAATTGAATTGAATTGAAGCCTTATTTTACGTGGCGAGACTCAGGCCATTAGACCTGCTCTTCCGTCTGACCACGTAAATTTCGCTACGCTCCTTTCACCAACTAGCAGAGAAAGGAGGTATTTCTTGGGCGAGAAACAGGCGATTTGAATTTAGCTCAGAGGCGTCATTTAGGCTTGAGGATATTTTACATGCAAGTAAATCTACTATCATGGGACAGCCGGCTTTACTTCCCCTCTGAAGGAACGCGTACGAAGGATTTTTTCGCCCTGAAAAATCCACGGCTTCGATCGGGTTTGAACCCGCCAACTTGGGTACAACAGTCCGAAACGCTAACAGTTATGTGTTAGGGCCTATATACTATAAAAAGGGAAAGTGTGCATTATATAAAAGGGATATGAGAAATGTATTGACAGATTACTAATTCACTGTTTTTAAAAGAGGATAGTAAATGAGGAGCAATTCAATTCAATTAAAAATAAAATATATTATTCCTCATTTGGGAATCAATTATTTTTATTGTAATATTAATTTGTCAGTGTGGCTTGTTACAAACTTTTTTTTTACCATACTCTCCTGAATGGTTGCAAAACATGGGTAACAACATGTAGAGAAAACAGGAACATTGACGTGGAAGAAATGCGATAACTGAAGTATGTGAAGAGTTGTACATTAATAGACCATATCAGAAATGATGATATAAAAGAAGAATGGGGAATTACCAGCTTCCAAGATAAGATAAATACTTATAGAAAAAAACTGACTAGACCATTTACAAAGAATGAATAATGAAAGATTGCCCAACCAGGGCTATTACTATTTCCCAAAATAAAAAAAAGAAGTAGGAAGACCAAAGAAGAGATGGTTTTCTGTAGATAACTTTGCCAGAACAAGCTAGATGAGCATAATTCATACTGCTGCTGCTGATAATTAATTGGTTTTTATTTATCATATCAGGGTTGTTTTTTTTTCTCTCTCCAAATTTTATTGGAGAAGAAATTTTATAAAAATTTTCTAAAAAAAGTTTCAATTTTTATGTGAAGTATGTGGTAGTTCAATTCCATTTTAATTTTCTTTACAGGTCAGTATTTGAACACAGTTCTGGCAGAATGCTTCATATGGGTGAAGTAGTGAGGCATGGCAAGTTGTGTGAAACTCTGCGCTTGATATCTGAGCGTGGTGGAGATGATCTCTACACTGGTGAGCTTGCCAAGATGCTGGTTGCTGATATGCAAGAAATGGGTGGTGTCTTTACTGAAGATGATCTCAAATCATACAGGTTTGTGTTAATAAAGTATTTTGAACCATGATTTTTTTGCATTATCAGAATAAGTTTTTTAATGTTCTAAAAGAAGATTCTGGATGTTTAAATGATTCACACAGATACAGTTAGTGTCACACTTAGTCACACTTAGTGTCACACTTAGATACAGTTAGTGATACACTTAAGTGTCAAGATTTTTGGTCATGGTGAAACATGAGATGTTATAGAACTTATAGTTTTAGATTTCAATTGGAGACTGATACCTTTTTATATTTTAAAAAAATAAATACTAGATGGTTGAGGATGGTTGGTATTGAATATTATTTCATTAATATTTATATTACATTTATTTTATATCTATTAAACATGCTGAAGATGAAGTTCAAAATCTAAGTGAATTAACAAAATAATTTGAAAAACTAGTCTCAATTAAAATTTTTATATACTTATATTAAGCTGTTTGTAAATTGTTTTTAAAATACTAGTGTACCATCTTAATAATCATGAAATAAAGTAAATAATGTTTTAAAGTACTAGTACTTGCAGCTTTTGATATGCAATGTATTTCATTTTTGAATCAGCATGTAATAAATTTCTGTTTTAAATGAAAGTTTTACTTTCTGTTATTTGTACATATATACTTGTCTATATATGTAGTATAGAGAAAGTTATGTAATGCTGTGGAAGTCAATTTCGAAATTTCAACGGAAATACAAATTTTGGGGTTTCCTGATACCAAAAGAGTGTTGTTGTTTGTTTTTTTCAAAATGTCTGTGAACATGTGAGCAAGAGTAGAGGGAAATACACTTCTAAAGATAGCTTTGGTTGGATTTTCACTGTTAACTCTGAATGTTTGAAATCTTTTTTCTGTTTTCCTACCATTACAATATTGAAGATAGAGTTTTTACCTTTGAATGAAATTTGTTTTTCATAATTAATTTTTTCATGAAGGTTCTGCACATTTTTTGAAAATTTTAGTAGTTTTCTAACAATTTTGTGTGAAATACGGGGAATACTAAAAAAAATATAAACAAGAATTTCTCAAAATATTGTAAACAAGAATTTGACTTTTACTTATGTCATTAATTTTCACATTAGTGGTGATATTCCATTTATGAGTACACATGCTTTAAATGATGTCTTATTAAGTTTTTCAAAAACTCAGAAGATTTTGGTGAAAATGAGTTCAAATTTTCACATTTTCAGAAACCTCAAAAACAGATTCAAATTTTTTTTTCAAACTTTTTGTATGGTTAGTCCTAAAAACACTATAGAAAATGACATAAAAATTTCACTTCATGCTTTCTTTTCTTTTTTTTAAATTACTCAAAATATATATAATTTTTTAAAATATCTCCCATGCTGTTAATTTGTTCATTTCCAGCGATTTGTATACATTATTGCATTTGTGAGTGAGAGTGATTCAAATGACTTTGAATGAAGTTTCTCGAAAACTTCGTTTTCCATGAAAAAGAGCTTCAAATTTCACATTTACATTAAGACGTAAATGGCATTTTCTTAATAGCAGCTCCAAATTTTTCAACAAAAATTACCATGTAGTAAAGGTTTTACTCTTCTATAATATTCTTAAAGTAATATTTTGGTTCTACGGTTAGGGGGGAAAGAAGCCATTTATTTTGTTTGACTTGCAGAGTTGAAAATAAAATTTCAAAAATTATATATTATATCATGTTATATATTTTAAATTAAAAATGTTTCCTAAAATTAAATAAACATGAAAAATAGGGGCAAATCTGACCTTGTCTGAGGACATAAAACAACCTGCCAACAGCCCTGGATTTTAATATATTTTTGTAGGTATTACTAGTTTTAATGTAAATAAACAAATTTGCCTCTTTATCTATATTATATCTATATTATGTTTGTGCAGCCCCTTTGTGAATTTCAAGTTTGAAATTTACATAAACCTGGAAACTTTATTGTTAATTTTCAAAATGTTTTAAAACTGAATAAAAATATCAATGCAGTTTCTCAATGCCTGGATTGAAAGAAAGATTTTCATGGCATATTGATTTTTTTCTAAAATTCACTCACTTTATTATTCTTTACCCTTGTTGTTTTGGTGTGGAAGTTATAGCTTTTTTATGAGAAGGATGTGACCATTTATGAGTTTTCAACAAGTGAATAATGTTTGCCAAAATAATTTTGAGTTTCAATTAAATTTCATAAAACACTTTCTTGAAATTTATTTCATCAATAGCAATGGGAAATACTGTAGTATTTAGAATTCAAAAGTGCATAATACTAGTCTTAAAATTTAGAGGGCAAAACAAACAAGTTTCGAGAAACTTCATTCAAAGATAGCATGAAGTTGATATCATAAAGCAGTTACAAATATCAGGTGAATTTAAAGTAGTAGATTTAGCATATGGCTAATTATTGTGTATAGATTTATTGCTGCTTTAATGAGCGATTATTTATGTGCTTCAGTGTACAATGGAAAGAACCTGTGTCAGTGACCCTGAAGACTGGAGAGACTGTGTATTCTGTTCCTCCTCCGGGATCTGGAGCTCTTCTCACTTTCATGCTAGGAGTGCTCGATGGTTTTAATTTCACTAAAAGCAGCATTTCTTCAGTTAATGAAACAATCTTAACGTATCATCGAATTGTGGAGTCCTTCAAGTTTGCTTTTGCTCAGAGAACAGGGTTAGGAGACCCTGACTTTGTTAATACTACCCAAGTAAGTGCAATAATTGGATGAAATTATCACTTTGAAGATGTATACTCTCACTGTCTACAAATTGTCTTAAACCTTGATTTAAGATTTTGTTACCTTTGGCATAATTATTTTCCTAAACATCTTTTATTGTGATTGTAAATCAGTCTTTGTACAATATGTTATCTAAAAGAAACTTCACTTTTTTACAGCTGGTGTTGCAATTGACTTCACCAGAATATGCAACTCATATTCGCAATTTGATTGATGACAATTCTACTTGGCAAGATCCAAAAAAATATGGAGCTGTGTCTCTGAATCAGGATGATCATGGAACTGCTCATGTCTCTATTATAGGTCCCAACGGAGATGGTTTGGCAGTCACCAGCACTGTGAATCTCTAGTAAGTAGATATTCATAATGTTAAGAGTACACATTCTTTGTTAAGGTAAGTATATATAAATATTGTGACAATTTCAGAACCATTGATTGGAAGTGTCATCACTCTTGTACATCCTCTTCTGAGGAAGGGATAGTAATAGTATAGCAGAAGTTACAAAAATGAGGAAATGAGTAGCAAATTGTGATTATTCTAATAGGAAAGAATTTTATAATACTTCAGACACTTCTTTTTTGATGTTTTACTTTAAAGTTTCATAGGGATGAATTATTGCAAAATGAAAAAAGAACTGATTGTGAGCAAAAGTTTTTTAGATCATAAAGAGCAAAAAAGATTGAAAGAAACAATGTTTGTTAATTAAATATCCTTTCAACAATAAAACGAACACTAACGTAAGGGCTACTCACAGGAAATTTAGGAAAAACTTATGACACTGTTTCATTAAATAAATTCTGAATGGCCATGGATGAACAAGACTTTAAGATATGCTTACTAAAAGCTGTCAATTACAGGGGAAGTATTGAAGTATGTTTTTTATATTTACATGTCGATGATGAATACTTTAGGCTAGCTGCAAAGACGAAGGAAAACAATGAAAAAAATAAGGGTTAGTAACAGTAGATAGTTTTGTTTTAGTACAAGGAATTTCATCTAAGCAAGTGTGCTCCCCTGATACTAACTATAGAGTGCTATACAGCTCTGTTCATTTAGAACCTTCAAAAAGTGCAGGCAGAATGAAGTTTCCTTCAGAGTAGACCTTCATTCACTTCAGTTCACTTGTCACTTTTTTGTTCAGGGGTCAGTCAAATACATGTTCACAAAATTAATTATATATTTAATTTTAAATTTTATACATATAATGTATTGACAATAATCTCACAATTTGCTTATGAACTATTATACTAATATTTTGAATACAATACACAATGAACTATAATTGTTAATTATTATATTGAATAATGAACAAAAAGGGTAAACTTCTCATTTTATATTGCATCCAGAAGGAGCAAATCCAGATCTTGACCTCAAGTTAAGCGACTACTATCTAATTTAATTGTCATACTCTGCTTGCCTGTCAGTTTGTCTATTTATCTATTTAATGTAAGTATACAAGAAAGTAAACTAGTGTTTCTTCAGAATGGCACAGTCTTTCTCTTTGGCCTATAAAAGTCTACCAGGGCTTCTCACAGTACCTACTGCTCTTCTAAAGTGTAGTGAAGAGCACCTTTGTGCACCCCATCATCCTGTCATTGGAGGGTACCCACCTCACCTCTACATCGTTCTGGGTGTGGGATCCAGTTCCTCAATTAAACACACAGTTGCCTGTCAGGTCAAGAAATTATGATGGAGGATAATGATATAGATTTCAAATTTGAAATAATCAATAACTAGTAATAATAATTGTAAATATTCATTGGGGAAAAGGTAAAGATATAGATATACATGTTCCAAGCCTCTAATACAACTAAAACATTCAACTCTTACATCATTTTGAACCCACCTCACAGTGTATACATACCATGCCCTGAACCTCTGTCTCATAAGGCCTAATCATTTGACTGTACTAATTGTAAACATGGTACAGCTTTGTATTATAATAATTTGATAAAACTAATAATGTGTACTTGAAACTGACCTTTTTATTCATATCCAGCATTTCATGTGGTTTATAGAGTTGAGTCTCTGGTACGTGAATGACTCTGACCCTATTAATTTCCACAGCAACAATGCCAATAGTTATTTTTCAAAATTGAAATCATAACCGCACTCTTTAATAAAGTTTTCTCAAAAGCTTCTCAAAACTACAGAAAATATTGTAAAACATAATACATTATGTCAGTTTAGCAATGGTTCAGTTTACTTTTATGAAATATTTATTTCGAGGAATTCATTAACGATTTCTCACTTTTTCTATCCCATAATAGTAAAAAGGAAATATGACTTAAAGAAAATCTTAGAAGAGTATGTTTTTATATGGAAATATTAATTGGAAGCTTTGCAGCCAATAAGGATGAAATAGTATTTGAGATTTTCTGGAAATTGGGAATTTTGAACCCATTTTTACAGAAAAGGTTTGAGTTTCAAGAAATTTGATCAGAAATAATTTGAAGCACTTGTAATTACAAATGCAATAATGTATAAAAAAAAATGCCTGTAATGTAATTAAATGAATGATATGAGAGAAATTGAAAAATTAAAATAATATATTAATATTGCATTAAGTAATGTTATTCAGTGCATTTAGCTCTCTCCAAAATAGTTAAAGGAAAAAACTTAAATTATTATTTCAAGAATATCCTTTTAATTTTCACTAAAGTATTCTGTAACATAATTAAAAAAAAAGAACATGAGGAAGGTACAAATGTTTTGAATGCCTCTATTAAACTTTATTCCTTATAAGTAGAAAGTGTGGATGAACAAACGATCTTTGACTCATATTTAAGAATATGAGAAAAATGTGTGCTAAGAAATGTAGCTCTCCCGAAAGTTCATAAGCAAATCATGTGTCAAATTGTTGTAACTTGAGTTCAATTCATTCACAATATGCTTTAGAAATTTTAAGTTAAGTTGCTTAATTGATTTATGTTATTAAAATTTGTAAGTTTGTTTGTAATTGGCAATTCAGGGTTGGATTAATCCGTTTGCCAGCTAGCAGTGTTACCAGGCCAGGGTCCTGTTTCTTATTTATTATTCATGTCTGTAGGTACAGGAGACATATGGCAAGCATGACGTATTCCCATCACTTAATTAGTGTGCTGGAGCTTTTTTTTTCTTTCACATTGCTATAAAAACTGAGACAATTTGTATCAGAAAGCTACAGCTTCATTCTTGCTCTGGCTGAGATTCAAACTCAGGACCACCTCACAGGAAGCTAGCGTACTGTGCATGAGTCACCCACGATTTAAACATTAAAATACAAAGTTTTATAAGTGTAATACAAAGTTAATTAGAGTCCGACCTGAAGAGATGGAAAATGTCTATTATTAAGACCAATTAAGAAATTCCAATATTTTTATATAAAAACAGATTATTAATGAGAATGTAAAACCTGTTTATGTGAGATTTCTAATTATTTAAAGCTTGTAGTACAGATGCGCAAATTATGAAAAATGAAACATTTTGAACAAGTTTTATTTTGTTTGCCATGTTGATGTAAATGCCTTGTTGGGTATTTTCTTATTCTATCTTTTTTAATAATAAAAAAATCAAGACTTCTTCTCTTGATGAAAAATAAACGTTTAAATCATTTTCAGTTTTAGTAGTTCAATAATATGTGGTAACAACATAAGTGGTAATGAAACTTCATTTTCTTGTGTAGATTCAGTATATCATTTCGGTATGCATGACATACTCTGTATGTTAGGAGCCCCTAAACTTGCTTATCTCATACTTCATATAATTATTAAAAGATATCAAGTGGTGGTTCTTGGGTAAGCATTAGGCCATATCCTACCCAACACCTGCATATTGGGGTAAGTCAATAACCCTGACTTCTGACATTGATATCTTGCTGTACCAGATATTCTTCTAGGTAAGCTCTGTTAAATCAGAGAATTAAATGTATGGTAACTCTCATATCTGCCATCACTTAGAAGAAATGAAACTGAAATGGGGTGAGCAGCTGTGGTAACACCAATTCAGTGTTAATGGTGTATTGTTACATGATTCCCAGAATCCCTCTGTCCTCAAATTTTGTAGAGTATTGAAACTCAGACACAGGGCATATTGTGTGAATGTCATTTACAATGTCATCAATTTTTAACTAGTGAAAATTCAGTTTCATTTTTATTTTCATGAAAGTGGTTTCTTAAAAGTGGTAAATTAAGAAAATTGCAATAAAGCGGCTGGTCAGTGACAGAGTTTGTCTGTTAACCGGGGTACAGTTTATGGATTTCAGTGCTTGTTTCAAGAAAAATAAGTTATTTAGGGGGTGGTCATTTAATGTAAAAGGGGTTGTCTTTCAAAAAGGTTTCTCTCTTGATTTTTGTTCTTCAGTGCTACTGTTATTCTCTTTTGCATTCACTTGAGATTGGATAACATGAATTGTAGGAATAAAAACATTTTTTTTTTTTCTGTTTCAGTTTTGGTGCCAGTATTGCTTCAAAGCAGACAGGAATAATTATGAACAGTGTAATGGACGACTTTTCCAATGAGGATTTTAAGAATTACTTTGGTTTACCATGGTCACCAAAAAATTCACTTCTTCCTGGCAAGCGACCCCTTTCCTCTATGAGTCCCACAATAATTATTGGTCAAGATGGAAATATAAGAATGGTTGTTGGAGCATCAGGAGGCACGAAGATCCCCACTGCCATTCTTTATGTGAGTGGGTTTGTATAATTGTATTGGTGTGGCACACTTTAGATATTGAATTGGATATGGTGGTATTTGCATGTTAGATATCTTGTATATTGTTTGCAATAACAATTCTACAAAAAAAAAATTAAAATTTTTTTCACACTTCTGTTAACGTTTTGTATGCATTTGTATTTTCAACTCAACATTGTGGGTTAAGAATTCTTGATATACGAAAAATTTCCAGTGAGAAAAATGTTCATTTAAATAAAATGAACATTTTGAAAAAAGATTTAGCCCAAAATATTAAAAATGATAGAAGTTATAAACATTTATTTTTGACTGTGCAACAGAGCACTACAGTCAATTGCCAACTTGTGACTTCTGAAACTCAACTTCTCTTGGAAAGATCAGATGCAAAAGGTTGAGTTGGTATCCGCACAATTAGATGAAGAAATAAATGACTGGAGAAATAGTATTTTAAGAAGGGTTGTGTCTATTGATTAATTGTTAGAGATTACGGGCAAATCAACTGCTAAGGTCTTCAGTTTCTTAAGCGTAGTGCATGTTTTCCGTTGGGAGATAACAGTGGTCTTCCCCTGCTGCATGACAAACTCTGGTGCCGACCTACTGTCCGCAAGTGGTGCACTGCCCCAAACAGGTATCTCTCATAAGTCACTGCCCTACCCGGGACAAGCTATAAGCTCCCGACTCGTCTCCTGGCATGTGTGGTAGTGTCATAGACTAAGGAAGTATATATCATTATTCTATGGTAGTGTAGTGAATGTTAGTGTAAATATGTGTAAGGAAGGGGTGATAAATAGAAAAAAGAAGAGGAAGGAAAGATTACATGTGGTCCATGGCCCATTTGTTAGAGTACTACTCAGGCAGGTGTTGATTGGAGAAACCACAGAAAACTACTGAGCAGGGAAGCCAGCTTCTAGAATTCTCCTCCAGAAAGCAATGGAATTTGACCTAGCTGACAGGCTAGTGTTGAAAATTCTTTCATGTTGGGACTCAAAGCTATGACCACTTGGTCAGGCGGACTGCAGTGGGACATCAGTTGATGCCCTGAGCCACCTCTCCCAGTGGGTTGTGGTTGTGCCTGTTATTAAATCATTAGCATCACAAGGACTTAGCTTTAGAGGGCATAATGAGAAGATTGGTTCATGCTCACATGAGTATATTTGGCAACTAAGGTAGAGACAGAATTTATGTATTTCACTGATTTATCTTCACAATCTGGACACAAAACTTTCTCCTGTAGAGCATTTCAGTATGCTCTGATTCATCGTTTCGCCTGTGTGTACTTGTGACTTGAATTGTTTTCAGTGCATGCTGAATATGTTTTATTATTCAATAAGAACGGTTTATGATATTCAAGGTCTTTAATTATGGAATAATTATATAAAGGTATCACCACTTTTTTGTTATGTCACCTTACACTGCTGCACATTCATCACAAGAACAAAAAAATAGTCTGATTTTTCCTTTAAAAATATTTATTTTACTGTCAAAAATAAATGAAAACCAAAGGTATGAGTAATGCTAGCAATTTTGAAAATTGGATTTTTTCAGATATTTACATTCCCTTCCTCAAAATTCATACTATCTATGCCCCTTCTTGAATTATATTTTGGTAACACTCACAGGATATATTTTTTTTCATTAAATTTTAAAGATCTTCTAACATTTGTCCACACTTATATTTTATCTCTCCTCATAAATCGATGCTTGCTTTTATAATTGCACTAAAATAATTATCTTTTAATTTGCAGGTGATTGTTCGACATCTATGGTTTCAAGAAAGTGTAAAGGAAGCAGTTGATGCTAGTCGCTTTCATCATCAGCTGTATCCTATGCATATTAGCTATGAATATGGAGTGCTTGATGTAAGTTCTAACTAAGCATCATTTCATCTTTTTATTAATAGTAGTTTTCTGTTAATCGCAAAGATAGTAGTACCGCTTTTGTTTTCTTCTAATTATAAAATGAAATATAATATAATTTAATCTGGTTAATATAATTTTACTTTTTATGGTTAGCAAGAAAGATTATCTGCTTCCAATGGAAATTTCCATGCTAGATTCAAAAACGTGAATGCTCTCTCAACATTCAGTTGTATCTTCATAAAACGTGTATGCAAGGAATTGTGAATTCATGTGCATTTATTACAAACTTAAAACATACCAAAATGTTAGTTTTGGGGTGTGTAAATTGAATATAAGTCATCACTTTGGATGTTGAATAATAATTATTTTATATTTACATACCATTACCAAGGATATTACTGGTTATGTTTTTGTTATCAGTGTTATACATTCCTGTGTGTCAGAGTAAGTGAATTAGAACAAACATTCTTGCATATAGTACCTATTTTCTACTTCTAACACATTGAATTGAAATCTCTCATATGTAACACTTATGACTTCATGATTGTTGGAGAAAATAATATGAAATATTTGGAAAAAAATTCATTTTGATAAACAAACTTACTGTATCTTGTTTCTCTGAAATTCTATGCGAGTTCATCTTTTATTGGTGAGGGTATAATTGGGTTTAATGATTTCCCAAGAAATATTGGGTAACATTTGAATATGATCCTTGTGTAGATGATGTTTCAAACTCCTTTTGTTTACAACCGGCCAGTTTCACTAGCCAACTTTGTTTACTTTGCTCTGTAAAGTCATGGAGGTGAGCGATTTCGAGTCTTACCCACAGCTGAATAGTGCTCTCGTTAGAGTGCCATAATGAAATATGAATTCATATGAGCTTCATAAAATATGAAATGTAATTTTATAATATCAAGAAATTAATCCAATAATGTTATCATGTTGTTTTTTTTTTGTTTTTTTTTTTCCGTTAATCGGCCGACTAGGACCACGCAAGCAAGCATCCTGCATATACCGTGGCTCAGTTTTTATTTATTATCGCGGTAGCAGGTGCTTGCAACAATTCTTAGGGGGGACCAGCATTTAGCTGGATCCGATTTTTATTCCCCATGGTTGTTAGCCCGGGGGTATGGAAGATGAAAGATGATAGGAATGGATTAGGAGGCGATAGGTGATCGTGGACTTTTGGAACCATCCCAGCATTCGCCTTTATGACCGAGGGAAACCACGAAAACCCCGGTCAGGATGGCCGGCCCGGGAAGAAGTCGATTACGAAGTCAGTGCGCTACGCACTGAGCCACTTCGCTCGGTATTATGAGCATTATTATTGTTATTCATATTTTAACAAAGTTTTTGAAGTATCCTTACATTTTGTGAATTGAAGGTAAAGAAATTATCATCTTTGACAAGAGACAGACGTTGAATATGTGTCTGTTCCAGGGTAATTTCACTCTTAGACTGTTCTTTCTTTATGAATTACTTAATTTTTCTGCTGACCCATTCTCACAATGAATAATATTTTATATGTCTGAGTTCTAAATCCCTCTAGAAAGAGGACGTTTATAAATTACGTAACACTGAAGTGGGAAGGGGGATTTGAGTCAATGTTATACTGTGTTAGAAAGGGTAGTGTAGGTTACATAATGCTCTTTTTTTTTTTTTTTTTTTTTTTTTGTTGATTAAAAAAATAATTTACAGAAATAATTTCTTTTGTTTAGACCTATACTAACACAATAAAATATTAAAACATTCAAAAAGTGTGAAGAAATAAAAAGTTATGATGTATAAATTGTTGTAATGAACAGAAATATTTATCAATGATATATTAATTAAATCTATTAGATTAGAAAATATTCAAAACTGATCTATAGTATATTCTGGAACCCAGTTAAAGTAGTAGTGAATATTCCTGTCCATACATCAACAATGGCATCTATTAGTATTGTTGGCAAAAAATGTATTTGCTTATGAACCCTCATTTCTCTCAAAAATTTTCCTCAGTCTTTATTGTTCAGTGCAGTTGGCATCGCCAACTAAATTTGACAGTTGGTTACCTTAGGTTTTTATTTGGCATGTGTAATTGAATGAGTTTACATCTGGATCTTTATTTAAATAAATATATTTGTATTTAAAGAAATAGTTCATCAATTTTCCACAATAATCTTTTTCACTATTGCAGAATACAACAAAATATTTTTATCCTTAGTAGTTTTTTTAATACTAACAAAAGGCAAGAAAGCAAATCATTATGACCCCTCAAAATGCCATATTAAGTTGTATGTTTGGCACCTGGTGCCCTCACAAAATTCATGTTACTTCTTGGGACTCCGCGATATTTTCTTTACTTATTGTCAGTGTTCAAGGTATCCTATTTTCTTGGTAGAACTGGGTTCGTCACTACAAGGAATGTAAAATAAATTCAGTATTTATTGTGTGTGAAATTGTCACCTGGCAAAAAAAGTAAGCCCAAAAATACTAGTTTTAAGCATAAAATGGAATGTACCTCTTTCTAATTTATTTATCAAATATTTAATTTATTTAATTATTATAACTTTTAATATATAACACAAAATAATAATAATAATAATAATTATTATGGTTATATAACTTATTTTTACTTTTAATAAAAGGGGAAGGGATGACATGTAATTATTTAAGGTTGTTCAAACTTTTTTTTTGACTACTAATAATTTGTACATAAAAACATTAATTGTTATGACACTGAGACAAACAGTTTTCTATTCCATGTTTGAAATTGGCATGGAAATTTCTATTAGAAATCTCTCTTTAACTTAAGTTACTTTTGTTTAATGTCTGAAGAGTAATAATTACTTTATGTGTGTGAATCTTTGTTCATCAATCCACACGATTTGTGGTTGTGGTTATTGTGTTGTTTTTCATTTATAATAAAAAACAATATGTATATACATACATACATACATACATACATACATATAATATAATGAAATATTAAACAAGGTATGTACGTTCTATTTTTCATAATGTCATATTGTTTTTCAGCCGGTTTTAAGAGGACTGGAGAAAATTGGTCACAAAGTTGAGCGGTATCGCAATCGGGGATCCATCATTTGTGCAGTGGCAAAGCAGAACAATAGTGTTATAGCTAATGCAGACTTTAGAAAAGGAGGTGAAGTGTTTGGTTTGGACTGAAAGAAAGGGCTGGCTCCTTTCAAAGGTTTGAAAGATCTGTTTTTAAGCCTATGTGCAGATGGCAGACTATGGTAGACAGGTTGCTACAAATCTGTTAAAGTGATAATGGAATTATCATGGCTCGGGTAGAATTAGCTCACCCTGAGGCACTCAGAGAAGCTTTTTTTTATTTATACGTTTTATTTATAAGTTGTCAGAACTTCAATTACCTTTAATAGATGTCTTAAATACTTATAATGAAGCACTCTGAATTGATAAAAGTAATCTCTGTTTCTAGAAAGACTTTATGTTTGAGACTCACAGTTGTATGTATTTATGTGTTAAATTATGAGTGATAATTAATTACTCTCTGAATGGGGGCACTCTTTCTATTGGCAAACTTTCCTTTGTTGAACTGGCTTGAAGTCAGGTCAGTGTTTGAGGCATCTGCTGTCCTTTTCCTCTTTGTTCTTCCTGATTTTGAGTCTGATCTTGGTAGTCACTGTGTGAACATTCCATGCAATATTTGCCAGTGTAAGATGTATTTCTAGATGCTAGGCTGCCTAATTTCCTACTGACTTGGTGCTATCCATTGGACTCTTTTGATGTGGCTTGAATGTCAATGAAACATCTGCCTCTGTGGACTCCTAAGTGTGTAGTGCTTTTGTGCAGTGTAGAATGAGCCAGTGGGCAAAACTAGCAGCAGTCTGCTCATCTGGACTGCTAAATATCCAGCAGCGTCACAATGGTTGTAAATGTAAATGAGTAAATAAACTCGAATGTTGAACATGTATTTTGTTAATCCCCAACATTAATATTATTACTTGTACTTTTATGTTCTGATCTCCCTTTTCCCATCCCAGTTTTAGTTTTATATTTATAATGTAGAAAAATTACAGTACCTAAAAAATAAATTTTAAAAATTGAATATGACTATTATTAAATCTATTGATGATTGAGGATCATAATACATCAATGCATATCTATGATGTTAAATAGAAATAACTTTAATTACATCTCTTCAGCCTGCAACACATTCTTGCCAATCTGGCTCTGTTCCACTCCTTCCCTTACCATGATCATCCCAACCTTCTCAATCCGCCTGCCATCCTACCCATCAAAGCCATCCCTCCTGCCAGCCATCCCTATCAGTAGAGTGCTCTCTTGAGCCTTCCCCCATTCCGCCACTTTATACCCTCCTGTTCTATCCTGCCTATTCTTTCCATCCAATCCCCACCCTGCCTTACCTGTTGCTACTAATTTTCAAATTTGATCTTGAATTGCATGAAGCCTAATCATGGAATTGGAGTGAATCAAAATGGATTTAGTTGAAAATTTTATGAGTTAGTCAGTATTCATTTGGAGCCAATACTTTCAACATATGCAAGTTATTCACAAAAAACTGCAAAAGGGAGTGCACTTAAAATTCAACTCTAAGGATGATGGGGATGGAGTTCCATGACATAAGTATTATCATGAAGAACTACTCCAAATTGAGGTGTGTCAGTAATACATGTTTCTTTTGGTTTCAACATTAACATATTTTCCAAGACATGGGTATTACATTATAAATATCTAGAAATTTAAAAAAACAAAGAAATTTAAATGACCAAGAGGTTTTGGGGACAAGATAGTAACAAGTGAAATAATGGAAAACATAACTGATATAACTTCACTAAGATGTCAAAAAAGAGTCAGAAGATTTTACACCAAGGTTCATGTAGGCCTGCCAGTTGATCAAAACAAGACTTAAAAGCATCAGTCTAATTGGACATCAGCCAGGTCTAATTTGAAATATCATAGGTTTGATCTGTTCCAACAATAAAGAGGTTGTGATTAAAAATAGCGTACAAGAAATCATTTTGCTGGAAATATGTTGTTCATTATTTCAAATGTCCAAAAACTTATTTTCTGGATTTTTTTAATCTTTTAGCGAAATTTGTTTGGTTGCTACATAAAATAAATGGTTTAAGATATCTGAATATATTTTGTTTTGTGTGTGATTATAAAAGATGTTGACAATTCATGTTTAATCATCCATGAATTCCAAGAGTATTTTTACAAAAAATAATCTAATTAAACAAAAATTAAATATAATTAAAATTTTAAAAGGATTCTACAAAACTACGTAATAAATAGAATCAGCATCAGAAAAAAAATCATTAGAAAGAGAGATTTTAGAGGATAAAAATATGTAAGTGGCATTGCTTTAGTTTTATTCTTACTACAAGATTTACTTTCTACAATCCTATTTTTAAAATACTTTATAGCATCATGCTATTAGCCAACTTAAAACATAAGCATACTGCTTTTATTATCTCAAAAGAAAGAAAGGAAAGGGGTAGTTTTTAAGCATCTCTAATTCACAATCTCTAATTTACAATGTAATTCAATATTGTAATATTTAGTTTCTAATAAAGCCAATTCAGAGGCAATTTAACTAACTGGATTCAGAGGCAGTTTAACTAGCTGGATCTGTGCAGAAACTCTGCTCTTTGTAAATATAATTGTTTTAAAAATTAAAAATTACTTCATAGTAAAACTTAACTTTGAACAGAGTACCTGAACTGTGTTACTGCCTTCTTCCCTGTCCGGTGATGCCGCATCACAGCCTGTGACGTGGCATCAGCCGGACAGCAAAGAAGGTATGGGATCAAGCTGCGGAAGCGTATGTTTCCATGTGCATTACTGCTTTATAGACCTGGAACTGTGTGAGAACAACCATTCCTTTTGCTGAGCATTTAGATTAAGTTGCACAGGAAGTTAAACAGTCCCTTTATTTTACTCTGAAATCTTTTTTTCTGACTTTTTCCTTCAGTTTAATTTTAAGTAAATTTTGGGTTTCTATTTTCACACCTAGAAGAATTAATATCCAACAATCTAATAGAAAGTTAAAATATCTTAGTTTGTAGAATATAATTACAAAACACATTTGGAGCTGAACCTGCCACCTTCATTTACCCACATATCCCTCATTTACCCACATATCCTCAAAACTCGTATTCTCACATAATTCATCTGTGCCTTTCAAACATGTGTCTCTTTGAGGCACAGAAATCTGCTTTTAAGGGCACAGGATGCATTGTTTTCAAGCTAAACATGATTAGAATGAGTTTTGCTGTAACCTTTTTTTTATGGCAATCTGCAAACTTCTATTTTTTCATTTTCATCTCAAATATGTTGGATGCAGGATAGGGAGTAATTCCCTAACCAGTAGAACACACTTATGGGATTCTGTGTTGATAATTTCTTTTTGAAAAATTGTCAAAAACCATCTTCTGTTGTTAGTGTATTATGTGTAGAGAGGATACTTTAAAAATATAAATTATTTTCTACATTTTATTTAAACAGAGTTCAGGAAAGTATTATACATGCAAAAAATTAAATATTTTGGAAAACAGTACTGTTAACACTGTACGAAAATATGTACAATAATTGGGTTTTAGAACATAATTTTGTAAATTGTAATAATTTGAAATTAATATTTTTAAAATTTTCTCAGACATAACAATAGCAATAATAATAATAATAATAATAATAATAATAATAATAATAATAATAATATGATATTATTATTACTATTATTTTTATTATTATTTTTGAAATGATTATTACTATTGTTAAATACATTTTTTAAATCATGAATTATCAGAATTACAAATTCCAAAAATAACAAACTATAATACAATGTTTTTAAATATTTGTACTCCTCTTTTCCTTCCTGAAAACTTTTGTTCATTTACTAAATGCTTTTTTACTAGAGATTAAAATTTGTAAGGTGTACAAACTATAAAATAATTATTTATATTTGTCAACATCCCATCACCTTGTTGGCACAATTATGCTCGGAGAATATATTCTGCAGTCCAAATTGTGACCACATTACTGAGTAACAATGCATTTTAATAAATAAATTTGTTCAAAGAATTGGTTGTCCCAACCAGGACTTGAGCCCGGGCCCTTCTAGTTTATGCCCACCTGCTCTAACCACTAAACTACTGAGGCAACCAATCCTTTGAACAGTTTTCACAAGCGTGATTATCCCTCCCTGCATATACTATATATAATTGTCACCATCCATGTATAATTGTCATCATAGCATAGTGGTTAGAGCCTGCTTGGCTAAACTAGAAGGCCCGGTTTCGAGTCAGAAGCTCATATACTCATAAATGCAATATTGAAATTAAAATTGCTGCTAATGTAAATATTAACAACATGAGAGGGACAAGTAAAAAAAATTATCTTTTTGTAATTTTTGAAAAAACAAATGAATAGAGCAGAATGATTTCAATATTATATTTGACAGTACATTGAGCACTATCTCTAACAAAAGTTTAAAGCAAAAATCTGATTCCATTTTTGAGAAATTTTTGTTTTTAATAATTTTTGATATTGCATTCATTTCACTCAATATTGAACAAAAACACTTTAATTATTAAGAAAATGTACGTAACCTTAATTGAAGATCTAATTACAGAGGACAAATTTCATTTGAAGAAAAAATCTCTATCTTCAACTTTGTACTTGTAGTACAATGACCAAAAAATAAAATTTAATTTCCAAAAATTCTTGAAAATTGGACCTACACTACCTTTATAAGTGTATTTCACTCTATTCTTACAAGAAATGTAAAGAAAAAATTTGGATCTATCTGAGAAAATTTGAAAATGTCTGGAGCAAATGTTTGTCAATTCCTGTCAAAAATGCTAATTTCATCTGTATTCAGAATTCAACTTGTGTATGGGTTAGGGTAGGTATCCCAGAATTTCTGAAAACTTGCACAGAATACTACTCTCCACAGCATGTCACCACAGTTTTAACTTAAACAAACAAATAAATAATTAATAAAATATGTGGTAACTGGTGATATATTATATTATAATGTTTAGGCACAGCATGTGAAAATAGTTACTTCATTCTGATTTCAATTTTGGGGGAATTATTAGCTACACTCTACATCGAGTCTTTCACATATCATGAATCTTTCTAAGTCAGATGCAGGCAGACGATTGCAATAACAGAAGATAGGGAATGGACATCCATTGAAGATTTGATTTAAA
>JAZDUA010000316.1:242500-502500 GCA_038098605.1 Gryllus longicercus
GACATCTACCAGATCGACAAGAGAATATCAATTTTGGAGAAAATTGGCCATACTGCTTAGCCAATAGCGTTGTTCACATATGGACGGGCGGTCGGACGGTTTGCCGTCAATCGATTTTTCGGTATGACGGTCCCACAAAACATGGATTCTGGCTATAGCACGTGTTGTTGTTTTTTCTAAATTTAACAACTGGAATTATCCACTTTCTCGTTACCAGGGCTCTATAATAAGAGTTTTTATGCCGAAAATTCGTTTTTCGCCAATAACAGCAGCATCTATTATTGCTGCAGTTACTTCTTTGTCAACACTAGATCAACACAAATATAGTTAGATGGTTATAATATATATATATATATATATATATATATATATATATATATATATATATATATATATATATATATATTACAGGATAAAAAGCGTTAGCTTGTCTAACATTATTGTTTATCATAAAAGCAGCTTCCGATGGCTTAACTGTGATATGATGATGTCAATTGATTCAGTTATCTAGTACAAAATAACAGGAAAAACATTCAGTAATTAACTAATAAGTATATAATAATGATATAATGAGTGCTTTGAATATGATTTGACTGTTTGATAATTTGAACTCAATTTTTTTACTAAACATTCAATTATCTACTTATTAATTACTGAATGTTGAATGTGATATATGATTTATTGATGTTGATTTATACATTTTGTAACTAATGGTAACTAATGACGTTGTCTAAACGATCAAAATCTGGGGTTATAATAAACAATGTTAGCAAAACAACGCCTTTTATTCTTATATTTGGAATCCCAACAACACATCAGCAATAAACAACGTGGATATCAAATCTTATGTAGTATTGTTTCACATAGTTCCTAATATTTTCTCCCAGCTTCAATACAAAGTTCCGAGGAGAGTCTTTATTTTGTTGAGTAAGGAAGAAAACTCTTAACACAATCTTCGATAATGGAAATATGGACAGCGAAGGTTGTAGGTTTCCGTAATTTTTTGTGTTCTTCTTTGGATAGTGTTTTTCTATGTCTTTTTATACTCTTTTGAAACTCACAGGTCCTTTGCTGCGGGCAAAGGCATACGTGCTGTCTCGCACGAGGGTCAGCCGGCGAGATATAGCTCTCGCGTCCTCGCCCCCCCCCCCCTCGTTGTCCTCGCCTGCAGGGATCACGCTCTCGCTCGTGCACCTCTGCACCACTATCTCCTTCCAGTCTCTCTCCTCCCAGTCGGACGTGAGGCTTACCATGTCTCACCCACATGATCTTTCGTGATCGCCCGAGTAAAACCAGGACAGCGATGTAGAAATTGTGACTGTGGACTAATTTGATCTTACGACTGAAAGATTTGCTGGCGTCAAATATATGATGTCCTAGAGCGATTTAAGGTGAATGATGCCTCACCACATGTTGTTTACTTGTAAATGTGAAGTCTGATGTATTTTGCTAAGCTTATCTGAATTCTTGAGAAATTGACTGAAAAAGTAGAGGAAAAAAAGCTCGAACTCGACGGACGGTGTCGCCAAATGCAATGATATCGATATAAATAACAATAATAATAATTAATAGTAATAATAACAACAACAAATGTGAAAGAAATTGTGAAGAGAAAAATCACTCCATGGACAATGTCTAAAAAGAATGGACAAGATGCAGATCGATAAAGATCAATCATTTATGTGGCTTAAAAGGGGAAGAATGAAGTCAGAATTGGAAGCCGTTTTTATAGCTGCTCAGGATCAGGCGTTGAGAACACGACATTATGATAAAGCGGTTCTCAAAATTTTCCAAGATGACAAATGCCGCCATCTGCCAGGAACAAGTAGCAACCATTGATCATATCATCTCAGCTTGTTCAATTCTAGCAAAGACCGAATACTTGAAAAGACACGACTGGGTGTGTAGTTACCTCCACTGGCAGATCTGAACCGCCCTCGACGTTTCAAACATATATGCCCCAAGTGGTGCGAACACTTATCAAAACCGGGGACATCCGTTGAACTTTATACAATATTGTACGACCAACAAATTCAAACAGATCGCACGATAGCAGCAAACAAACCGGATATTGTTATCCGAGATTTGGAGAAAAAATCTTGTCTATTTATAGATGTTGCTGTGCCTTGCGATCAAAACGTAAGCAAGGAGGCAGAGAAACGTCTTAAATATAAGAGTTTGAAAATCGAGATCGGCCGAATGTGGGTCGAAAAAGCACAGGTCGTACCGATAGTCATCGGAGATCTGGAATTTGTTCCGCAAAATGCATCCTTTATTTGGATCAGCCCACATTTTGCGCAAAGTATTGCAGAGACACTGACAGTCAGTAATCTGCTCCTTAGTTTCGCCACAAGTCGCACCGGTGCATAAGCGTTGTAACAAATTATGAGAAACGTCGTGTTGCTAAATTTGCATTTTGAGAATTACCAGATTTTTGCCGGTTATACTGATGGCAGTAGTACCGCGTACAAATATATAGCTAATAAAAACGGGCAATGTATTGGCAGTGCTTTCATTTGTATTCAAGTGATTTATGTGAAAAAGTTCCTGGCGTGATTATGGCGGCACGGCGGGAATTAACAGACTTTGAACGCGGAATGGTAGTTAGAGCTACACTCAGGGGAAGTGCAGTTCGGAAATCATTATGGACTTCAATATACAGAGATCTACAGTGTCAAGAATGTGCCGAGAATACCTAAATTCAGATCTTTCACCAGTGTCAACGCAGTAGCCGACTACCATCACTTAATGAACGGGTGCAGCGGCGTTGTCGTAGAGTTGTTAGTGCTAAGAGAAAAGCAACACTACGTGAAATAACTGCAGACTTATAAAAAGTGGGACGTACGACGAACGTATCCATTAGGGCAGTGCGGTGTAATTTGGCTTTAATGAAGTATGGCAGCACGAGACCGACTCGAGTGCCTTTGCTAACAGCACGACATCGTCTGCAGCGTATCTCCTTGGCTCGTCTATAGGCTGGACCCTAGACGACTGGAAAACTGCGTCTCGATTTCAGTTGGTAAGAGCTGATGGTAGGTTGAGTGATGCGCAGACTTCACGAAGCTATGCACCCAATTTATCGACGAGACACTGCGCAAGTTGGTGGGGGCTCCACGTTGTCTTTGGAAGATACGTAGTATTATTGTGTATGGCTCAAGTAATCAACGTTATCAAATCAGTCATAAAATCAACATTATTTTTTTTTACTTTCTTGCCTTTACGTACGTAAGCAGAGAAAGTAACCTCTCTTCAGCTGGCAACACAACAATCGGTTGCCACAAAACCAGATATGCCACTATTAAGAACTATACGTATAATTCCTAATTAATTACTAGACCTCGGATTTTAGGACAAATGCCTATTTAGTTCCTTTAGAAGGTTATGGAAATTACATTGCAGATGTTTACGAATCATGAAAAAACTAGCGTACCCGGGCGAGAACTCTCGTTTGTTAAACCCCACCCAAATCCTTACTTTCCCGTATACGTAGGTATATACGTAGTAAAGGAAAAGTTATGTAATGCTGCGGGAAATCGATATCGAGATTTCAACGGAAATACACGTTTTGGGGTCCCCTAATACCGAAAAAGTGTATTTTTTCCCAAACGCTCGTCCGGCCGTCCGCCCACCCGCCCGTCCTCTGCCCGTCCGCCTGTCTTTCCGTCTGGTGTATGAGAACAACACTAGCGCCTAAACCACGCGAAGGATTTTTTCCATATTGAAGAAACCACTCTCCATTTGGCCTGAACTGAAGCTCTGCGATTTTGAAAGTTATTCATTAGTTATTGGGGGTACTTTACATGAAGCCCCTGGCACTCTTTCAAAATTTTTTCAAAAAGGGCTCAAAATTTTTAATTAAATTTCTTATATGAATGGAGTAAAATGCGCTTATAAATGTGGCATAGGTTCTGTCTCGAACCAGCGGCCCTTCCCTCCGGAACGCTGAGTCTGAAACCGACATTTAACCGCTTCGGCCACCCGGGTTATATAGAGAATTGGTACTTCTAAGTCGTAAGCGCCTAAAGACAATTAATGTAATGGATCATACAAATTGGTTTTACAAATCTAATAAGAGATGTGAAAAATTGTTTAAAAGTTGAAAATTCGAAAATCACGTACAGACACTTCGAGCTTCTTTATCTTAATTAATAGTATTTGCGATTTGAATTGCTTTAAATAGTTTTCAATAATTTTTCGGTAATTATCAATTGTTTCCTGGGGCAAACACAGAATTGTCACAAATAATAGTTCCCGGCTAAAACTAGAACCAGACAACCTGCCCCCCAAAGAGCTCAGGCCTTACGTCCCCAATTGGCTCCAATTAGCTTCTAGGGCTCTCCAGTTACGATGTGCAATGGGTACTTCTATAATAGTAATAAGTGTACGGTGGTTTCAGTTCTAGCATTACGGAACAGAGTAATTAAGAAAATATGAAATATGAATGTTTTTTGGGCGACGAAAGAAAACAACCTAGAATGACGCCTATCGGAAAAGCTGGTCAACACTAGAAAGAATAGAAAACTCACTAGGGCGACAAGTTATATAAATAATTTATATATAATAAATAATATATTCATATATCATTACTATATAAAAAATATTATTGTATATAATAATAAATTTATAATTTAATCAATATTTTTTTATTTATTGAAAAAGCTAATTCTGTACAACAAGCTTTGTTTGACGCAAAAATATCTATTTTAAAATTTGTAGTTTTGAAATGTTTTTGCAATTTTCAAAAAACGAGCAATGCCCGAAAATGAAACACCATATTTCTTACTGTTCCTTATTACGTATGTGTACAAAATTTAAAGTACAAATTTAGAGTGGTTTGTGACAACTTTTTTTTTGGTAAATTTCAAGCCCACATTACGAAAGAACTACTCGTTTCTTCAAAAAGTTGTACATGATCTTTTCTAAAGAGGTAATTTTGTACCCCAGTCTTTGTCTGAGCCAAAAGCCCCTATCTTTAATTATGTACTTTTAAAAATTATTTTTGCAATTTCCGAAAAATCGGGGATGCCACTGAATATGAGATCTGTACCATTTTCGTAAGCGTCTTTGAACAACAAAGTTTACAATTGAACAACAAAGTTTAATCAAAATATTTGGAGCCTTTTGGGGAAATTTTGATAATCTCCGAGAGGCGTCATGTAAAGTACCTCCCAAAATTAAAATATTGGTTTCAAATTCCAGGAGCCACAACATCAACCAGATCGATTAGTGAATATCAAGTTTGGAGAAAATCGGCTGAATAGTTTAGTCGCTAGCATTGACCACAGACGGACAGAGGTTTTGCCGTCAATGGATTTTCTCGGTATCAAGAACCAACAAAACATAGATTCTGGCTGCACCACGAGTTAAAGAACTTTTTTCCTAAATTTAGCAACAGTATTTATCCATTTATTCATTACCAGAACTTGGCAATACGTTTTTTTTGTGGCGAAATTTCGGCGTTTTCTAGCATTCGATTACATAAGTTTCTCTTCTTACGAAGAATTCGTAAGGCGGGAAAGTAAAAAATAGCTTATTTTATAAGTTTTTATTAAATTTTGTTGTTCGATAGTATGAAGGACAGTTATGCGAATGGTGCACGTCTCATTTTCGTTGAAAACACTGATTTTTCGAGAGTTGCAAAAATTCAAAACCCTTTCTACATTCAAATTTCTATCCAGTAAAATTTATATTTTTATTATATCAATCTTCCAGCTATGAAAGGTAAGATTTTCTAGGAGTGTGGATCTTTCCATATATCTCAGTACACCGAGGAAAGTGTAAGAACTATTTTTAAGAACTTGTCGCTCGTTTTGAATGAAACGCGCTATGCGCACGGCGTTGCCGACTTGCGTTTCCCTCCCGATCCTCGAAAAAACGCGCGAACCCAGCCTTCGGGCAAACTACTGCTCGATAAAATAATATCAAAAATATGTCTAACACAAAGAAATGGATTTTCCTTTTAAAACGACTGATTTTTCAAACAAATCATCAGACAATAGTTGATGACAACAAATTCCTAGTTGGTGAATGCATAATACCTGCAAAGGAAAGCGGTCATTCAACTGTCGTGGATGAACAGATGAAGTTTTTAACCAAAATGAGACCTGCACCATTCTTTTAAACATTCTTTAAACTACCCAACAACAAAATTTAATCAAAATCAATGGCGCCAACTTTTTGAAAATATTCAAGGGCCTTCATGTTAAGTACCCCTCAAAATTAAAATATCGGTTTCTAATTGAAGAGGCTACGAGATCAGCCAGATCGATTGGTAAATATCAATTTTCGAGAAAATCGGCTGAACAGTGTAGCCGAAAGCGTTGTTCACAGACGGACGGAAAGACGGACGCTTTGTCGTCAATCGACTTTTCGGCATCAAGGATCCACAAAACACGGATTCTGTCTACACCGCGTATTAAAAGGATTCTTGTTGTAAATTTAGCAACTGAATTTATCCACTTTTTCGTTACAAGGACCCAGTAGTAAGAGCATTTCTGCCTAAAATTTGCCGTTTTTTCGCGAAGCATTACATAACTTTCTCTTCTTAAGAAGTTATTTCTTAAGTGCGAGAAAGTAAAAATAGGATGTTTCACGCTCGTCTCCGATCAGCATGCACTTACGCAATTTCACCCATTGCCGGTGCAGCTGTGCTGTTTACAGGTTGATAATGAAAAGTGTAAAAGACTGAATGGAGGATGAATGAAATTTAAAAAAATGAAAATTCAGTTAAAAAAAATAATATAATATACTTGTAGTCACTGTTATAAATGTGAAAATATTTGGTTTTTCTAAATAATAAAAAGTGCCTAATTTAATCCTTTCGTGATTAATTTTGTATGTCAGAAACAAATTATTTCATGTCTAATGTTTGTTAAATGTCTGGTTTAATAATTTTTTAACGTATTTCAAGCGCCCAAAACGTCACTTTTGATGCCTAATATTGCATAATTTCATAATTTTGTTACATTTCTGAGGTGCTTAATTCGCATTTTTTGTGCCTGAAATACCGAGGTCTATTAACTAGGCAAAATTATTTTTTTTGTTTGTCTTCAAATTTTCGAGTAATTTATGGTGAGTTGGCTTAATATTCAGCTGGCAAACCACAATCGGTTACCACAAAAGCATATATGCCATCTTGTAGAATGATTTAATTGCTAATTAATTGCGTTTTTTGTTCTTCAAACTTCTAAGTAATTAATGGTGAATTAGCCCCTAAGAGTTCAGCTGACGCACCACATTCGGTTATCACAAAACGCGTATGCCACCATTTATAACTATTTAATAGCTACTTAATTACGCCAAAACTATTATTTTCTTTGCTCTTCAAACTGAGTAATTAATGGTGAGCTGGCGGAACGTTCAGCTGGCACACCAAAATTGTTTACCACAAAAACAAATATGCCACCCTCTAGAACTATTTAATTCCTAATTAATGACGCAAAAATGAATTTAATTTCTCTGCAAACTTTGGAGTAATTAACCGTGAGCTGCCGGGTGCGTCGCCTGCGCGGCCGAGGCCCAGACGGCCTGCGGGCCGCACGAGAGCTGGCTGGGTGCGGCAGATGTCAATGCAATACACGGACTGGCCGAGAGCTCACTTCATATTTATTTTCTTTGACTATTCCACTCGTGAAATTTTCAAGTGTTTAACTATACATACAAAATGCCCCAATCAGGGCAGTGTATCTCACAAAGTTTATTGCTTTTTCAATGCGATTTTTCTAACTGCTTCTCCCTTCTGGCCAATCATAAACTTTGACTCGTCTATCTTAGGCGGCGGTATAAATCGATTGCTATGTCGATGTCCAATAAACCGTCTATGTATTATAAAATAGATAATTATTTATAATATATAATTTCCAAAGCACTCATGGTATTACCTATGATAAATAAACCTAAATAGTCTAATGAAAATTATGCCAATACTTTATATTAAAAAATTCTTAATAAACTTTATTTATGATCGCTCAATTACCTTATACGTACCTAATCCATCTACAGTATTTGAGCAAAATTGTGTAATTGTTACGGCGATTATAATTTTGAAATTGCAATAAGACCAGTTCATATCCCGTACGGAGGTAACATACAAAGCCGTTGAGTGTTGGGAACATTTGAACGGGAGTATAACTTTATCAGCTACTATGGTACGATTCATTGGTAAGACAAACGCCAGATACTGAAAGAACATATTTGAACAAAGCTGGGCATGAATGAAATGAAGTATGAAAGAAATTTTCAATACATGAAACGATTTTTAAAACGATTTACAGCTTCGCTGACGCCACATCGTACTAGTCCCTATACAGTATTTGAGTAACTCTCGAGTGTGCGGATGTGCGGATGTTCGGTTCCGCGACTCACGACTAGACCACTTCCCGTTCACCAATCGCGACATCTTGAGGTGTCATTTAAAGCGACTCGATATCCTGATTGGGAACAGATAATTGGTTTTTTGGATCCGGCCAGAAGATTCAAAGAAATTTTTAAAAAACGTGTTTTGGTGCTATCTTCGAGAGTATGCCGGGAATTAAATCAACGCCACCTAAATGATGGTGTTGATTAAATTCTAATACCCAAAAGCATATTTCGCTCAATACATCATAATTTTCTTTCACGACGTTGGAAACACTGAATTTGACATCTTTAAGTGACCAGGTGAAGTTAATTTGAACAAGTGAATTGCGTGGCATGTTTCATTTTCATTTTTACTCGAAGCTATAATACCATATTTAAAAATATATATTTGCAATAACCTACGAACAGTATAATAATAAAATTTATAATAGTTTTTGTGTTTGTTTCTGTTTTTTACAGTATTATTGGTGTACTTATATTTAGATCTGTTCTTTCCCCCTTCCACCTCTCGTTTTTACTGGATTTCATTGTTATATATTCGAAATAATGTCTATTTTTACGTTAGTCGGCTCAGGGCACTTGCTTCTTTCTCCATACGGTTGTTACTTATTTTAAAATGTATAATCAATACCTTCAAAATAGTTTATTTTTATTCTCAGATGAAAACATGTCCAGTAATTAATTCATGTAAAATTCTGATAACGTGTGAAAAACTTTATGTAAAACTCTGCATTACGAAAAAAATATTTTTATACATTACCTTTGATTGTCAAAAATAAAAGGATATTTGTGTTTATATTGTTAAAAATGTTTACTTTGTGTTAATATTGTTTAGTGTTTTTCTCGTGCATTTTTAACATTTTGGGATTTTCTAAATGTACACCTAATTGATTAAGAGAGCATTATATTGACTTCTTTAAGACAAGTAAATAGCATTCGAAAACAATCAGATAAGATCAATCCTGTTTAAAGCATAAATTGTTTAGAATTTTCTGTTAATTCAGTTAAATAAAGCTAATGATTAGTGGTGCTAAAACAGCACGTACTTTCTCGGCTTTAACAATGTTTATGTAATACTATTTACACCACAATTTTACTCCAAATTAACACATCTCAGTCATCATTTTTTGTAAAACTTATTTGAAATCGTAGAACATTTGGTGCGAAAATTAAATAATTTCCAGCAATAATCTTTTTATTCAAACCTTTAAATAAAAATATATTTCTGGCATTGAATTCGTAATATAAGGTGAGCAGTGTATTCACGAACACAATCGATGAGTTTTTCGTTTCAATATGTGTGACCGTCTCTTATTTCGTAAGTAAAGAATTTTTTAAAAATTGGAGCTGTTTTCGAGAAAAAAATCGTTCATTTCAATCGCAAAAACTACTAGTTTTTCAAAACAATTGCCCGTCACCTTTTTTAAAGAGATAATTTTGTACAACAGAATTTGTCTTAGACAAAAATCTTTATCTCCAATTTCGAAGTTTCAATATTTTTTCTTCCATTTTTTGAAAATTCGGGGATGTCAACGAATATGAGATTTGCGCCATTCTCTTAAACGTCCTTTGCATTATTCAACAACAAAACTAGCAACAAAAAAATTGGAACAATTTTTTGAAAATTGTGAAAATATCTCAGGAGCTTCATGTAAAGTATCCCCCAAAATTAAAACATCGAGTTCAAAACCCAGGGGATGCGACATCACACAGAACGATCGGGGAATATCCATTTTGGCGAAAACGGTTTATGCGCTAGCGTTGGGCTCAGACAGACGTTTTGCCGTCAATCGATTTTTCGGGATGAAACACAAAACATGCATTTTGTCAACACAACGTGTTTAAGGTTTTTCTCTCTATATATTTAGCGACTGGATTTACCCTCTTTTCCCTTAGCATTTAAGGCAATAAGAGATTTTGGGTCGAAAGTTATCCGTTTTCTGGCGCTCGATTACAATACTTTCTGTTCTTATGGTAGTATGTGCGAGAAAGTAATAAAAAAAAACTGCTGCGAAATTCATCGCAACCGGAAGTACTGGCTTTCAGCCTAGACGTTATGCTATTGTCATCCCTGGGTCTCTTTGGGCACGAAAGAAAAATAGGTCCTACTTAAAATTTAGTATCAGTCGCAAGCATAAACCATTTGACGATAATTCGCTTTTAATATAAACAATGGGGACTAATATTCAAGACAGAAAGAAAGAAACAAAAGTCTGAGCGTCGAAGTCAATCTCACCTGTATTATGAATTGTCAACTTACGAAAACGAAAAATAATGAGAGACAAAACGTATTAGTAAGCATTGTTTTTCTAGATCAACTATTCAATACTTGTCTTTTAACTATTTAAAAATAATTATTTAAATTCTCCGTTCATCTTTACAAGTAGCTATTGTTAATATACAGACAATAAAAGGTTGAGTGTATAAGTAGCGACTGACACTAACATACCACAGGCCTAATCATGGTGTCCGTCTCTTACGCATATTCTCTGGTCCCGGTAAGTGCTACTATTCTGTGTTGGCATTTGCTCGCTGTATGCGAACGAGGAACTGTAGTAGGTGAAAGACACCCCCACGTGGGTCTGAGCAGTGTAGTGAGGTATGGTGAGTCGAGTGAGATCGATCCTCTCTCCCCAGCTCTATTTGTACCAGGCGGAATCTGACATTACAGGATCAATCAAACTTCATTGTTTAACAAACATTTTGGATTAATGCCATTCAACACATTTCAGCGAAGTAGTCCTCCACAATGGGAATATTCAGTAATTCAATTCAGTAAAAATGTTTATTGAAATACAAGGAGTTCGTGTTTCAAAGTGACAAAGAGATTTCGAAAAAGAGATCCCACTTGGATTGAAATTGCCTCGGAATTAAATTAGAAAGTGAATCCGAATTCCTTGTACACGTATTGTGACGCACCTGCTCGTCGGAATACGCCGGTGACTTGTGCGTTCGGTACCTCGCGGGGTCCCGCAATGTGTCGAGACGCGTGAGATTTCGAGAGTGAATGTCAGGTCGCACTAAATTTATTGAGATGAGGGCGCCAAGCGCGATACCAACTGCCTCCTGCGCCAGCCCTAGAGATCTCAAGTCGCTCTGTTTCGGGATGATGCGCATGCTCTTAACTTATTAATTAAGAAAACACTTCCAATTGATTGTTCAAGTGTTGTCCGTCAGAACGGCGGGCACACATTTATTCAAAATGACACTATTTTATTACAAGGACATTTAACGTCTTTGTAACTACGCAATCCCCTTCTTTGTCCACTAGCGTTACAGTCTTTTAATTCTGGGCAGGGACCTACAGTGATACAATTTTGGTTACCTCGCTGCAGAGAATTGCTCGTCGCCGCCATGGATTCGCGCTCAGATCGCGCTCACCAGGTGATGCCCCTAAAGGAGGGACGACGTTGCAAGTCCAACGACTGGCGCAGGCTCGCGACGCATTGGATCAGCCCTGGGTCCACAGCGCGCGCCGAATACTGGATTGAAGGCCATCGCTCTCGTGTGTGTTTTTTTCTCGCTGGGTAGAGCCGTCCTACGTCACTCTACCCGCGTGGGAATGCACGTCGCGGCAGGTTGCTCACCGTGACAAGTGCTTTTCGGACGTTCTGGCTTTCGTCCGCCGAACGGAATAAATTCCGTTGTCGTGGTTATTTCGCTTGATAACAGTTCAAAATAATTCACCGGTTTCAGAGAGGAAGGCATCTGGTGGAGCGAAAACTTCGTAGCTTTCAAGTAGCAGTTTCAAATAGTCACATATCTCGAAGTTTTTTTTTATTTTTGTTTAAGAAATGCGTGTTTTCTCAATCAAAAGAAAACAGCCAATGGCCCTCGAAATGGGACGCAAAAAGTGTTTGGCCTCCCAAAATATTTGTTACAAATTGGATACCAAATCTACGTTCTTTGTATCTTTGGATTGTGCGCATATTTGGATAGAAACGCTGTTCTTCTATTGCTGTCTCCAGATCCTGTTAGTTTGCAATTTTCCTTTTTAGAATGATTGAATTTTTCTTATGCGGCTGCTGAGGGCCAATGGCCAAGCTAGGATAAATTAAAAAAAAAGAATGATTGGTTCGAAGATGATTTATAAATGCTTAATATGATTTAGATCCGGTGATGGAAGGGGGGAGAATGTGCGATTGTTTTGGTATATTATTCAGGATCCATAGTTTTGTAATCAAAGCGGTATTCTTTGAGTCATTATTGTTTTTTCAATTTATTGATATTTGATGATAGGTACTTTGATTAGATATTTAATAACGTAACATATGTATTCATTTCTTATAAGTGACTTATAACTAACTTATTAACTTATATTAACTTATTCATTTACAACTATTACAATGAGAGAGGATTCCCAAATAGGTCGCCTAATGAGGTTCCAATTCAGCGAATTAAATGAGAAATGAGCGATATGAGGTATTTGTTTCTAATTCTGGTCTGATAGGATTTTTGCCCAGTCTGAAGGGCACCAGGGAGAGGATTTGATTTAGAATGGAGTAAAATTTTAGTAAAGATTTAGGATGGAGTAAAAGTTTAAAAAAATAGATAAGTAATGTGTTGTGCTGCCAATTCGAGGTTAAATACTTTATGGAGGTGGAGGTTGGAAACGAACCATGGTGGTTTGCTATTGTTCTAAGGAACTGATTGAGAATTACTTGAATTTTATTAATGATGGTTTTGGAGGCGTTAATCCATATTGGGCAACCGTACAGTAACATAGGTCTTATGACTGTAATATGGCGGAATTAAATGATATAGAGCTATTTCTGTGAATTAATGGTTTTTGCTGCAGTAATTTTATTTTGACTTGAGTTAGTTTGTTATCTATGTGTTGCTTCCACTTTAGTTTGGTGTCTAGTTGAAGTCGATATTTATCCGGTTTGTTGGCGAGTAGCCATTCTATTTGTGGTGTTCAGTGTCATAGGAGTGGGTGGAATGTAAGGTCTTAGGGTACTGTCAAACAGTGATCTGCTCATCTTGCACTTGGGAGTTCATGGTGACACCTGCGCGGTTTATTGTCTAATGTTTTCGTCTCACCAAAACAATTCATAAAGGCATGGCCGGTGATTTTGGGATTTCAGTCCGTCGACATATCTCCTATATTTATGCGTTCTCATTGAGTCAACGAATTAACCATTTACATTGTTCAACAGAAAATTCTCTTCTCAGACTCATTTCACCACAGTGGTTTTATTTCTGCAGAGCTCACACGATCTTTGATAAGATAGCGAAGGGGTGCGGTTGACGGTGGAGGGTTATTGAAGAATGACGCAAGCCACTTACATCCCATTTTCTATAACATTAGAATGCGTGTTATTAAACGTCTACGTCCAGGTGTTCAAACTTCAAAGGTTTGCAACTCATGGCGACGTACTGTTTCTAATTTTCATTAGTAACGAGCTATTGGTTTAGCTTTGCTGTGAAAGTATAGGAATATTTTTTGACAAGCTTGTTTCTCTTATGATGAACGTCCCAGGCTGACATCAAATTTCGACTGAACTGTTTCCATAGACTCAGAATAGAGGGAATACCTAGGTCTCTACTCACTTATTACATTGGCTGAAGATTTAGTAAAAAATGTAACTCGAACTTTAGAAGTTCTCTGAAGCCTCCAAAGCACTCAAGAGATTTAATAAGTTACACAGATAAACAGGTCCCCCGAGTAATTTTCTAAATCAGTAACTTCCATATTATTACACATACATGAATGCAACAAAAGAAATTGTATTTCTTAGAGTTTCAATAAATAATACACATGCCAGTATTCGAGAAAGTTATCTCTGTGAAACCCTTGGAGTCTCCACTTACTGCATCCCCGTGCGAGAACTGGGCAGCAAACTACGTTTTCTTAGTTAAAGCGGACCATAAAATGGATAGTTTGGTTCTCTTGCGAGAGCGGTATAAAAGGGGGCGGGGCTTAATTCTAGTTTCATTATCAAGACTCTTATTTGGTGTTTGGTGGAACACTACCAGCATATTCACTAGTTTTCGACTGCTTGCATTATCTCATTGGACTAGGAACTGTGGAGTTAAACTCGTAATTACAATTTCAATTGATGTTTGCTTATGCGAGAAATTTTCTTCTTAATCATGTAAGAAAATTTTTCGTAAAAGGGCCATGAAATTTCAGTTTCAGAGAAATCGTGGAATCAAATGGAGTTATGTGAGAATGTTTCTCAACGACCACAACCTCGAAGACAAGGCCGAATGTTTCGGATCGTTATCTTGTTGCAAGGTGTCTGCCCAAGATTGTCATTTTAGTTAGTATGCTAGCTCAAGCACCCCGCGTTGCCCGGGTATTTAACATAAACAATACAATGAGTGCTGTGGAAATTATCGATAAATCTCCGACTTGCGAAGTGAGGAGGAGATTTATCTGAAAATTTTCAAAGCACGAGTGATGTTTAGTGTGTATTTCACGAATGAAATTTGAATTTTGGACGATGGTTCGTTAATACTCGTTATTGAAGTTAATGTGCTACATTTGCATAATTTTAATGATTTTAATTAGTACCTTGATAGAGCATTCTTTGTTTACTTATGCAAGGCTGTCTGCAATGTTAAAATGAAGGAGGTTAAACACTACAAGTAAGGATTAATACAGTACAAACATGGAGGAATAGTACAAATATGAACAAACAGAGAAAGCACGTAACGAAACCCCGAGACTTATGGGTTTATTTGTTGAATTACTTATTAAATTCACAATTGATATTCTTCTGCTTTCAACGCTACGGAGCTCACCTTTCGTTTCTCTGGACATTTTGAAGCAGTTTCCTTTCCGAATTCCTTGCATCTCTTGCATCCTTAAATTCTAAGTCTGTGAATGGATTAAAAATTCGACAGTGTTCTTTAAAATATTTTTCTTGGATCAGATTTACAGTTACATTCCATATTGTTTTCAGTGTATATCCCTTGTACTCTTGTCCATTCGATCACATTTTTTAAAATCTTCGCAATTTCTTGTGTTTTATCTTCTTCTCATACGTATGAGCATTGCTCCTAACGAAAATTTTGAAATTGTTTCCAACGTATTTTTTTATTTTTCTCTGTGTTTTTTGGAGTAGTGTGTTAAATAATTTCATTTATTTGTTTGGATGTATCACCAAATCTTTTCGCCATTTCGTACTGTTTGAATAAGACAATGGAAAAGTGCGCTTAGGTTAAATAAACAAAGATCGATACATACCGCCTTCTAAAATGGATGAATCGTACCTAATGATTGGGCACTGAGGAGGTGATAAGAAAAATCGTTACTTTTCTACGTTTTATTTAATACAAAGTAATAATATCTTTCAGATTATCTTTTACCGTGAAACCTTGATTTTTCTAAATTTTCCGAGAGAAATCTAAACTTGCTCTGAATGGGCAAGTGTGTCACTTGAAGACCAGTGTAGAGGACTTTTCGTATTGGAATCTTCACCATCCTATTGTAATAGCCAGTATTTCAGAAAGTATTTGTATTATGATCTATAATAATGCATTTGGTGTTTTTTTTAGATGAAATGTTCTTTCAATTCATCTGAGCAATCACCAGCATTTAGATATATTTTTTGTGATGTACAATACTTGTCGCATTCGTTGTGTGTCATATTTGTTAACCTTGAATTGTCCGCCAGCTTTGGTGATTAATTTAAGTGTTCGCATTCAATGAGAGGTCTTCTGATAAGTTGCCCTTCCCTTTCCCTTTAGGACCCAGATGTACTTCGTAATATTTCAAATTTAAGTTACTAATCAGATTTTAGGTAGGGGGGAAGCGGCGATAGTTGATCATATCGAATGGTTTTATTGGTTTGAGAATGGTTCATCATTGGTTCGGAACGGTGTCGGAACGGTGGTGTTCATCCGTTTCCATAAATATACGATTTTTGTTTACATCTTCTTGTAGATTGCCTTTTCTATATTTTCCTTTTGTATTTTGTTTGTACATTTAACCGCATTTTCATAGAACTTGTGAAAAGTAATTCAACATTTAATTGTAGCGAAGTATTGTACGTTCTTTGCTGAACCTAATCGTTATTCCAAGTTTAAAAGATGATTGTTCAGCCAAATATGATGTGTACGAAGATTTTAGAAAATGCTTGCGGGAAGAGTCATTATTGTTTTACCGAGTAGTGATAAAAAAAAGATCTTCAAAGTCTACCGGTGTACATTGATCGACTCTGTAATGACCTATCGAAATATATGATCTCACCATCATTCTCTAACGGGATTCAATTATCGAGTCGCAGGTTCGTATTTGGCCAGTACATGCCATTTTTAGTTTCGGATGAAGTTTGATGGGCCGAATTTGTGAGATTTATTTAATCTGAGGTATACATGTACATAAAAATGTTGCAATATTTCATTTTTTGTTTACTTTTTTCACTGTTATTTTGTTTTTCTGCCAAAAGGACGACAAGATCAACTAGTTTTTACGGATGCCGAGGTCAGCGAGTTTATTAACAATACTTGTAGGTCTCGCACGAAAGTAGTTTGTAACGATATATCGTGAGAAGTGATCTTAGGAAACAACAATGTGAAATGGTTTTCGTCAGAGTGCGTAAGTACACGTGTATGACACATTCATTCATTCATGACTGGGCTCGGGATGACACTATTTCCTAAAAAATACAGATATATGGACACATGTTCCTACATTTGTAATCATATGAATTACATAATTGTACGTATATATTACAGACGAATGCAAATTACTAGAATAATGTATGAATTTGGTGTTTTTTCTCCTTATTTAGTAGAAAACTCACTTTACATCTGAATGTAAAAGTATTTTTCAACCATTTATGCCTTCTTTTTTTCACTGAAGGACCTTTGGGATATCTGAGGGAAAATTATTTCTCTTCCTGTAAGGTTTGTGATACAGTATATCAAAACAGCTAATGTTGAGGCAATTGTTGAATGTGGTTTTCTTGTTTTTCTTGTTGAGTGTTGCGTTTTTATGGGTGAATTCAAGCCAAGGAGTATTTTGTAATGTTTATTTAATGTCTGTTTAGTCCATGTTTTGAATAAAATTGGTTTTTGGATTTGTTTCTTGGTGAGTTTTTGAAGCATAAAACTGAAGATGCTTCTTCTGGCAAAAGTGCAGTTATGAGTACAGACCTTTCGTCCCGTAAAAGGACATTGACTGAATGTTTAATAAAGAAATGCAGATATTTTCAATAAACTATTGGCAGGAAATTGACTTTCACAAGCATTAGTTTGTAGAATCAGATCTGCATTGAAATCAGGCGAGACCCTTGCAGTAAAATGTAAGGGAAAAACCCAAACTGAGCACTCGTTTGACAAAAATTGATTCAAAAGGCCAAGATGAATAGAAGAAACACTAGTATGGACTTGAGCAATCGGATAAAGTCGAATGGAATTGAAATATCCTATCAATTGTAAGAAGTGGTCTTTGTGCTGCAGGAATTCCTGTACGAAGGTGAAGAAATAAACGAAAATAATTCCTACCATAGCTAAGAAGTGGCTGAAATGGACAAAAGGATTGAAGATTGAAGTTAACATCAGTTGGGAAAACGTAAGAAACATTATATATCTCATTATTTACTGTTTAATAACCGTTAACTTCATACTCAGAGGTGAAGTGCACTTTTTCAAACTTTTTCAGGAATTCAGTGCAGGAATGTATTTATTTTCTATAGTTTCAAAACATTATATTGAAAAGTTATTATAATTAGTGATTATCTTGCTGGTAATGTTTTCAGACGAGTCCATATCTTCTGTGTCCAAGAAAACGGCCCCTGATGAGGCATTTCTTCCAAAATGCATCATTCATATAGTCAAACATCCAATTTCAGTTATAGTATGGAGTTTCAAGTCAGTCCATGGATGTGACAGATTAGACTGTTGAGGGCACAGTGGAGCAGAATCAGTGCAATAGGTGCTTTAAATCCGCCTGCTGCCTCAGTTCAGAGATAGGTTTCCTGAAAAAGATTGCATTTTTATGCCCGACGAAGCACCATGCCATTAGACCAAGACTTTTAAAATTCTTAGAGGAAAATAGCATGGCCTGGTAATAGCCCTGGCTGCAACGCAATAAAAACTTAATGGAGAATTGTTCCGACAAGATTGAAGAAAACAATAACAATCAGAATTGGCCTAATCGGAAACATCATAGACATACGGTTTCGTGAAGAATAAATTCATAAAATGTGCAAGGACCTTGTTGAAAGCATGCCAGAGAGGATACAAATAGTTATAAATGTGGGGGATGGAATGTACCCCAAGTACTAAGGAGGGCATTGTGTATTGATAAATTGTGATAATTATATTTCAAAAGTAAATTACTGTTAGTTATTTCAATTATTTTTAATTTGCACACGTCTCAAAATAATTATACTTGATGTAGACTTCGTATAAACTTTCTTTTTAAAATTCTCCCATGTTGCACTATAATGCGTTTTGTGTGTATCGCTTAAAGTTGCATTCATCAGATTAACATTTTAAAAGTTCAAATACATTTTACAAGCCTGTTAGATACTAGAAGACTTTTCATTGAGTATGCTCCTCTTAGTGCAACCTTAGTGCAGCTGCAATGATCGACTATCGACTTCACAGAGTACACCGCTAACTGTACCAGGAACAATGAATGTTGAAACGATGCCGCTGAGAATGTGGAGAGATTAAATGGGAACTTCATTCTAAACTTTTAAATATTCTTTAAAAGTCGCGGAAGAAAAAGAGAATAAACGAGTTAGAGCTCTAAGTAATCATGCACTTGACAGCAACGAGTAAATCAAGGTTCCTGTGTTGTAAGAAATCAATGGTAAATTCGTGGTAAATTGATGTCTACTTGAACAGTAATAAAGACTATATACTACCACTAGACGAGACCGCAGAGGTGCACGAGTATGCAAAACCAAACGGATGCGGTTTCTATTTTTCATTGTTAATTACGAGTATGATACCTTAGTTAACGAAAAAGTGAAGGGTGCCACAAAATATGGTCCGGCTTAACATGAGACTCCATTAAAGATGGCGGATGACAACACACTGTAGACACCATTACATGTATCCTGTCACGATCTTTTTGGTGTTGGTTTTAAATGAAAAATAATAAAGTGTTCTTTAAGAAATATTTGTGCACACTTATTGATATCTCTTACCATTGGTGAGTTAAAGTGTTAAACACGTGATGTGAAAAGCTGCTCCGGTCATCATTCCTCCAAAAATCGATTGGAGGTAAAGCGTCTGTCTGTCTGTGAACAACGCTAGCGGCTTAACCGTTCAGCCGATTTTCTTTAAAAGTGATATTCCCTAAACGATCTGGCTTATGTCGCGTCTCCTTGAATTTGAAATCAATATTTTAATTTTGGGGTACTTTACATTAAACCATTTCAAAATTTAAAAAAGAAAATGGCGCCATCGATTTTGATTAAGTTTTGTTGTTGGATAGTGTGAGACGTTTAAAAGAATTTTTAAAGTTTAAAAGAGGACGTTTAAAAGAATGACGCAAGTCTCATGTTGGTTAAAACGTTTTTTTGAAAATTGAAAAAATACAAAATTTATTTCGGTGTCTTCCTACAACTACAATTATGAAGATATAATTTTTGTTCTGTGAAATGTTCTCTTTTGAAATGTGTTTACCAAAAACAGAGTTTTAGATAAGGTCATGTTAACTTTTTCGAAACTATGAGTATTTTTGGAGTAATTGGTGTCAAAGTTAGTCGCCCGCTCTGAAAATACTGCGCTTCTTGATTGTAATTTTAGGTGACTTGAAGCAGTTGGATGCTACGTAAGTTAGAATGTGTATATTATTTCATATTTATTTGTTTATTTCTTACATTGGAGCTTTTTTATATGTTTACGAATTAATCTTTTAGAAATATATTTATACTAATATATAAAGACAGAAGTGAGTTGATTTAGAGCGCGATAATCTCTGAATCTACTAAACCAATAACGTTTGTGTTAGCTTCCTTTTACGGTCTGGAATACTATAGACTGAGATATATCCATAAACCTTAATACAATTACATAATAACACCCTTTTCTGGGCATTTTCGCCTCGCTTTACATCACAGATTAACGAGTGCATCAATGTCAATAGTTTAGCTGCATGTCACCTGACGATGACGGCTGAAATTTACTACTGATTTCATCAATGCATATAATTGCATATTTAGAGGAGAAGATTGTTTATTTACACTGTCAATTGTCTTATCCGAAATGATTCTGAGTGTTTCTCCGCTATATTTATAAAAGTGACCTGGACATTGATTTTATTTGCTTTTATGCGTCAAAGCATTAAGCGTACCAGCGACATGAAATTATTGAAACTAATCATTTTCTCATGGATGTACTAAATATTGACGTAAAAAGGTATGAATGCTCACATGTTAAGTTGGAATAAATTAAGCATGATTATTACATTTTTGCGAGTTGGCCAAGGACAATGTGACCGAAAACATATTATTAGTGATTTACGTATTATGCTGAAACTGTGACGGAGGAATGAATTTTTGTAAAGAAGTGTTTTATTATAGTGGAGAGTGAAAGCGTACCTTCGAGTGATAAGGAAATGATTATTTAAATTGTTGAAAGTTCCGAAACAATTATAATTGAGGTAAAATTGTAATGGTAAATGGCTATTTGGAGGAACTGAATGTGTGTCAACATTGGTCTCAAGGTTGCTGAAAATAGAGATTTGATTAGAGATAATAGAAAAATTTTGTCAAGTCAGGATCCACTGTGAACTCGGATTTTAGATGTAATTTTCTAAATTTAATGGACCCTTTCCGTGAGCCACTGTATACCAGGGACCCTAAAACACTAACTCGAACTGGTATATCCGGAGTTTATGGTGCCACCGGTTCCTTCGGTTCCTTTGGTCCACTGATCCGGTTCACTAGAGGGGAATCGACTCACTGAACTGAATCCTTGTTTATTGTTCGCATGTAGTAATGGTCACTATGTTATTGCAAGAATTATAATTTCTATTTAACACTCACATGCTACTTAAACTATCATTACTACTCAAAGCCAAAATTTAATTACCAAAAAAAGCATCTTATCTACTTAACACTTTTTTATATGCTCTAGAATTCGCAGTATATTTCACTAACACTTTCTATTTAAACATTTTTATTATTGGGGTGCTATCGCCCCCCAAACCCCCCATTTTAATAATATAAAATCAACCAGACTATTTTTTCAAACAAATACTATATGTCAAAGATAGCAGTATTTTATTAGAAAAAATATAAAAAATTAACTCACATAATCGCTGAAATTATAGAATTTTTAGAGTATTAAAAATACTATGGTAGTAAAATGAGTGTAACATATCTGCACTAATTACGTAGAACACCCTTATAAAACGAAAAACTTCAATGATTCATCAACGTATCACCAAATCTGCTTATATCTGAAAAAATACACACTCTTTACTTCTTATGAACTAAAGTTCAGTAAATTAATAAGTCTCCTCTCAAACCAAGAATCCTTTCGTACAGACATTTTCACACAATGACCATTCTGGCCTCTGACTCTACAAATACACTCAAAACCATCTGTTCTATCCTTTCTCTCAATAAACTTCATTTCATTCTTGCATACATTATATACACGTCGAGACGCAAGCAAACCCACTTTCTGACGCCACTGAATCACATTCAAACTTCCCTTTCGGCGCAAATCATAAAAAAATTCTGAATTTATACCTTCCATCTCGGTAGACACACAAAACAATTAAAAAGGAACTTGAAATGGCAATGAAACACGCAAATCCACGCCACAAAATTCTTCACTATTTGACGATTCATAAAATTATGAAGTAAATAATTTTGTAGTCATAGTAACAACTAAATGTGTTGTTAGGAGGCTGTTTTATTAGTAAATCAAGTCTATTTCAACCAGCTAGATAAAGTCTTAATTTTGTGATTTAAAAGAGTGTTGTGAAGTGAAATTTTAGATGTGAATTGAAATTTAAAATGTATCGTCATGAAGACAAAAAGTTTCGTAATTGGAAAAATGTATAACTTTATTTGGCATAGTGACATAGTTAAATTGTGTATATATTTATGCTTTGAATCAATGCCATCAAAATTTTTCTCCAGCGATTGAAGTGAACCGCGAAACTATAACCTTGTGAATCACGAGATTAGTGAACCGAATCAGTGAACCAAAGGAACCGGTGGCACCATGAACTCCGGATCAACCCTCGACCTCAATTAAAATTACTTTAATTATGTTTAAACGTCAGTAGAAGATCAATTTCAAACGTTTCTTTACAAATACGTGTGAAGCAAAAATATGAAAAAGAGTACGTTTTACAATGTAGCAATTGATTGAAAGTATTGGAATAATATATAAAATTCCTCAAAAAGAATATAAGCAAGTACATGTATTTTATTTTGTTTAGTTTAGAGTTGTTTATTATTTTCAGTTATAAAGTGAATGAAATTTGGGGACAGGAACCCCAATAACAATATATATATATATATATATATATATATATATATATATATATATATATATATATATATATATATAGAGAGAGAGAGAGAGAGAGAGAGAGAGAGAGAGAGAGAGAGAGAGAGAGAGTACGGAAGACCAGGTACTTCCAGATGGAAGCAAGGCAGATAGGGACGGGGTTGGGCGGAAGGGAGGTTCAATAGAAGAATAGATAGAAGAAGGCTCCACTACAGGGCGGAAATAGATGGAATTCGCAGATACCGGGAAGCGCTGACCGCACTACAGCTTAGGGCCCCTTCCCACGGCGCGGCCGCGGCGCGCTTCGCAGCAGCGCGGCGCGTAGCAGAGCATTGGTTTGAATGGAGGCCTTCCCACGTGCAGCGGGTGGCGGCTGCTGCGGCAGCCGACGCCGAACTCCAGCTACGCGAAGCGGAGGAGGGGCCACGCGCCACCTCTAGCAGAACACAGCTTTAAATGGGAGCGTTCCCACTGCGCCGCGGCCGCAGCGTTCTACCTGCTCCGGTACCTTTGTTCGTCGTCGCCGGAGGGTCGGCGAAACCTACCCCTCCAGACCCCACCCCTTCCACGGCGGGCGGCGGTGCGGCCGTGGCTCCGGCGGTGGCTGCGTCGGAAGGGCTCTACTGCTTGAAGGAAGCGCGCCGCGGTCGCGCCGTGGGAAGGCGCCCTTAGAGGGTCGGCAAATCGGACGTTCGTCTTTGTAGCGCCGCAGCGTATTGAAACCATCTGCATCACCCTCTGCTCAGCTGATCATGAAGGCGCCCAGGTCCCGGTGAACGCTCGCCTCTGATGTGTGCGATTGTATTCGACCTCACTTTCGTCCCGCCAACTAACGCGAATTACAACGCGCGTGACAATGACTACTTTTACGGTAACTGAGTTACCGCCACGAGCTCGCAACGGTGCGAGAGTAATTAGTTCTGCCATATAATAGCTTCAACTCACGGCCAATGTTAATGACTGTGTGAATTTAACATTTTCGCGGTGTCTCTCCTGGCTCGTATGGCCGTGCTCGTTAACGTTCAATCGACTGTGTCCATGGCGTATGTTCGTCTGTCGACTTCGATCTTATTTCGGTACTCGAGTTAACGCACTGTGATTGGGCCATTTCTTATGTCATACTTATGCATAAGCAAAGAAGCTTGAAGCTTGCAAGCTTTTAAGTTAACGCCTTACGTGTTATGCTTATGCGAACGCATTGTGAATGAGTCGGTTTATGGTAGTAGTCCTAACTTTTATGTTAACGCCATGCTTATGTTTATGTTTTCTAGTACAAGAAGTCATTTAATATAATTCATTTAATAATGTAAAATTTGAAACAGAAAAACATGGAGGTGTAAAATATTTTTATATGTTCTAATGCAATTTCATTCACTTTTCTTGTAGTATTAAATGACTTAACACTCCCCCTTTTCTTTCTTTCAGTTCTTAAAATGTTAAATATATTTTTTCAAAAAATTGTAAATTATTAGTAATGTTTTATTATAATTTTGTTGTCAAATCAAAAAAATATTCACGTTTTAATGTTTTTTTTCGTGTACTAGAAAACTCATGATGATGGCTAAGCTGCTATTGTAATAAATAATATTGTTGGCAATGACGACTCATATAATTATATCACTGGAAGTGCCAACGAAAACTCACCACAATACCAATATGCGAAGACAACACCGAGGCGGAACTGACGGAGGGGCAGTCCCCGGTGAGCGGGTTCGGTTCAGCCTTCGGCAGTTGCGGATCGAATCGGTGGGGTTCCCTGTGACGTCGGAACCGGGAGGCCGCGTTCTCAGATGGAGGACCTGTGATCGTTAACACGAAATTAGTTATGAGAGGAGGTAGTCTTTTTTTTATGGATGAATAACACGGCCTTGGACCTAGATAAATCGTGTTTGGAGTGTTTCGGTTCACGTTTGTAATGACAAACAGAAACTACAAGTCTGAAAAACTAATTTTTGTTCTTTCTGTATTAATATTTGGTCGTTTGAATGTAATTCGGATTATGCTTATCGCCAGCCTCTCACTGGATAGAGGAACGGGCGTTCCTGTTCCTTTAGGAATAAAAGATCATGTTTGTCGATGCTCACTGTATTCAAATGCTCACTGTAGATAGGTCACTTTCAAAACAATAAGATGGATTTCCAGATTTATCTCCTCTATTTTTATCCATTTATTTCCAAAACCCGAGTTTGTTCCAGTAGTGGTCAGTTAAAAATGTTAAAATGTTGTTGGTGGTCAGATACTCGAGTCAGTAATGGCCAATTTTTCGTCTTCCCGCATTACGTTTTTGAGAACAAAAATGTACAAAAAAAGTACCGATTCACATTACAATTCAATGCAAGACAGCATTAATTTTTGTATAATATTTGCAACAAAAACACACCGCCAAATTAGCTATACAATAAAAAGTAAAATTAATTAATTGGGCTTTATTTTTAAAATTAACTCATTTTCTCCATCATTTAACTTAATCATCAGGAGTATGTAGACATACAAAAGCGTTTGTAGTCCGAATTAGTAATCACTAAAATTAGTTGGAGTCGTGAAATATTAATGTCCATGGACCACGATTTTTGAAGTGCATTGCTCTGGTGATGCGGTTTCATTTTACCGATCGATGAGAGCAGACCAGGCTGGGAAGGCAACGCACGGGATCTTCTCCACTTCACATCTTCCCCTTACACCCAACTTAAACAAAACTCGCAGCACAACGTAACTCTCGGCTACCACTTGAGGAACAAGTGTATTTTCATTTAGATGGGGATCTTACCTCCTGAATTAAAAACTCAAATGTTTGTATGTAAGGGAGCAGCATTGACTCAGACATAAGTACCCGAAAAATTAACATTTTTTAAATTATCTTAAATTAACATTAACTATCGGGACGCTTTTTCACCATTTAACTGTCGATAACCAAATAACTGTAATAAAACTTATGATAATAATAATAATAATAATAATAATAATAATAATAATAATAATAATAATAATAATAATAATAATAATTCATTTTAAACTTTCCATTATACAAGTCAATCCTAAGTTCAACTTATCAATTCATCAAAAAGTACTATCCTTTTTTTTGCGTGACCCTTGTTTACATCTGAAGGATAAAAATTTTTTTTTTTTTTTCGAAAAATGATCTTACTAAGAAACGAAGAAACGTGTTTTGGCAAAAGAAAAGGGTTTGGAAAGAGAAGAGTGTTTTGGTAAACCGCAAACATTTCTTCAACTTTGTCGAACCAACTATACAAATGAAGCCTTTAGTATCTTGAAAATAACAGGTTATTTGAATATAATCCCAAAGACTTTTTCGTACAAAACGATATTGTTATGAACCGCACATGACAGCAAATCTGATGTTCTGCTGTGCATGTAAGCTTAATGGAAAGAGAAATTAAATTGATAGGGTGAAAAACCACGTTTGTTTGATACGTTTTCGTTTAGATATACGTTTCACACAATGACTAAAAACGCAAATTTCACTTTCTCCATTTCCTTTCAATTTTACAATCAGTTATTTCAAATTGGTCTGGCGCAATAGAAATTTACATATTAAATTTCTTTGTGTTCTGTAAAAAGAAAAGCGTATATCGTAAGAAATCGCTTAAAACACAATAAATTCATGTTATAGGTAAAAGTGTATTATGAACATCATTATACGTAAAACAGTACAATGCCTGAATAATGTCCAGTGTTACTTACAATATTTCTGTTTAGTATTTCATAGTATATATTTCATGGCAATACCGCAAAAATTTGCATATAAGGTAATGTAAACTTTAATGTTAAGGATAGTATATTTTCCAGCATTTTTTGAGGGGAAGCAGCCAAAAGCCTAAGTTGTTGCATGTAAAAGGCGGGCAAGTTGGGATTTGAAAGGTCAGTGTGACATTTCGTGTTTGAAGAGGAAGAGGCAAACCGGTACGTGACGGCAGAGAACGGATTTAAGTAACTCGATAGTTCGATGGTGTCTCTGATTGCTTTCTCTTACTGAACCGCGTTGCAGTGATCTACTGAACCGTCGTCCGTTTCTATATATTCACAGAAAAACAACAAACAGAATCTTTAATTTCTATTCTATTGTAGGACTTTCTGATTTCAGATTTAAAGTTGTTTTGAAATAACATTTTTCTTTTTGCATTTCTTAATGACAAATGTGGTTATTTAGTTGATTCGAACCTGAAAACATAAGGTAGTTATAATAATTTTAAAATTCAGTGTCAGGAAAATACTCTCATTTTAAAGCAGATGACTTGACGTTACTAAATGATAACGAAAAGGTATATCTATTTATAAATAAAAGGAAATGTGCGCTTGTGTATCACATACACGTGAAAACTTCTCGACCGATTTTGCTGAAATTTTCGCACGTTGTTCTTATTAGAAATGATAGTGTTTACAGCGTGGTTTGAATTAAATCGGACATGTGAGGGCGTTATTGTTGATTTATTCGTTTATGACAACTTAAGCTTCTCTGACCTCTGCGCAACCTACCGCTCAGTCGAGGATTAAATGCGAATTCACTGGATTCAAGTAGTCTGGCCCTGCGATTGGGAAATATCGATCGGAATTGTTACTTTAATATCGGACAAGATAGTGCCATACGCATGCCCTAATTTGAGGGGAAACGTTGTAACAATAGGATACTTGACAAACATGTTTACAGCAGGTCATAGCTAAGAAACCCACACTTGCGAGGGAGTCATTCATCTATTAGAAATGTGGGACAGCGTAGCCAGGGGCGGATTAATATTTTTGCCGCCTGTAGGCACATCAAATTTGCCGCCCCCTGTTTAAAATTAATGTTACATTTCAAGTTGTAACGTTTCAGTAACAATTCCTCATTAATTTAAACTTTTTAACTTTAAAAGTAACATTATAATTTGCACATTGTTTTTTTAAATTAAATAATTTTTTTGGATTAGCTAATTTTGGATATAAACTGTAGCAAGTAACGTTCAACATTATTAACGTTTCAACACTGAAACGTTAACATTAAAAGGAAACTAAAACATGACAACTAGAATTGCAACATGTTTTCTTTCGTCAACGGGCCTTAGTTTCAGATTCATATACTTCTGAAATTATAAGGTATACTCTAATGAAGTAGACAAATAAATAGCTTGTATTAAATATTAATATGATATTTTTAAAATAAAAATATGATTTATGCTGTTATAGTTTTTAGAGAACGAAAATTTGTTTTAGAAAATATCAAGAAAATTTTGCGCCTTTGAAAATTTGCCGCCGTAGGCACGTGCCTACTGTGCCTATGTGTAAATAAACCTCTGAGCGTAGTGTAAAACATTATTAACAATCACGTGATGGGTAGTGTTTGATGTGTGAGCATTGCAATAGCGAAGCATTGCCGGGTCCACTATTTAATTATAAAAACGTCAAAAATATCTAAAAAACTGTTGTTTTTTTTGTTATAAACCCTTGTAAAATGTCGGTTCTAGAATGGTAGTTCCGAAATGGATAGTCAGTCCTATCAAAGAATTCACTGGATCAAGTGATTTGGGAACGCTGCTGAGTACGCGTTCGGTTACATCGGTTTTCACTCTTCGAATTTACTGTGAGGTAAATTTTATTTGAACTTCATTATCTCGAAAATGAACTAATTGTACCCATAGTGTATTCTAGGTAAGGATTGTCTTTTGGCGTTTACATTGTAGCTAGCGATATATACCTTGGGCGCCAGGAGGTGAGCTTTAAAGTGGTGGACTCAAAACCAATGTTCATAAAAATCTGTTCTTCCAAATTTAAAATAATACATTTTTGTTGCAACACATTTGGCGTCTTATTGTTGTAACAAAGAAAATCCATTAATTCTAGTCAGGACATCTTTATGACTTAATGCTGTAAATTAGGGGGGTGGGGTGACGTCGTGTTTCGTAGAATCCTCAATTTTGAGAAGACAGACAGTTCCCCGACCTGGGCTGTTCAGTTAACCAGGAAGCTTGTTCTTCCGTCATTCATGTCGGAACCTCCAAGTGCCCGTTTCTTGCGGCGTCTCACACGCGATGGCTTGATGAGCTCGGTGTCCTCCCGCGGGGAGTGGGGGCGGAGCGAAGCGACAGCGTGGGCCCCGGAAGCAAGTGAGCGACGCCTTGGGGCGAGGCGGGGCGAGGCGGGGCGAGATGAGGCGAGGCGGGGCGAGGCGGAGCGAGGCGGGGATGGGCAACCTCATTCTCTGCCTCCACCCCACTTACCCATCTGCTTGTTACATGCACCCCTCGCTCCTTGTCCGCCTTCTTGATGACCTCGCTACCTGAACACGCCCACCACTTTCGTCGCTGTCTCTACCTTCGCTGTCTTCGTCCTTCGTTGCTGCTCGTTTCCGATGTCGTCACACGGCCTTCCCGACACGTCAACTTCCCTTGGCACTGGGTCTTACATTCTCTCGTCTTTTTTGTTCACTTTTCTCATCTTTCATGCATTCTCTCTCACAATCTTCACGTGTATCATTGCAATATCTTCCAATATTTAATGCCATTTAACTATTTTTTTAAGATTATGTATGTACCTCTTCTTTATTTCTTACTTTCTTCTTCTTCGTCCCAAATTTTATCTCTTTCTCACCCCCGTAAACTCTTTGGTTTCCCCCTCAGACTTTCTTACTCTCTACTTTCTCGTTCTCCAAGAAGCGCGTCGATTGGAGCATTAAAAATCTGCGATTTAGCACATTACGATTTATCATTGATTTAGCGTCTTAATATTTCATTATCAGTCTTGGAACACATTGTTTTGAACACTCAATTAATTTTAAGTTGACTAGCTAATAACAAATGAAGGTATCATACAAAAAGAAATTTTCTACTAATGAATCTAAAATCTTTTGGTCTGCTACATATTCTTTTGTCGCGAACCATCGATTAACCTCAAACTGGCAGAATACTTGACGAAGATTTCATGGTTCTTCATGTTCTGCGTCGTTCCCAGTTTTCTTGTCTGTATATTTTTTTATGAACGCCTTTCTCCGTTTACCTAACCATACTCACTTTCACTCCATTGATCCCCATTCCCTATTCCCCTTCTCTGTCACGTAACTTCTTAACCTCTTGCTCTCGCATCTCCCTCTCTTCCCGCTTGTTGACCAGTTTCTGAATCTTTTTGGCCGCCTTTTCCCCTGTAGGTTACTCACTTTCTCCGTTCAATATCCCCCGAGAGAACTGACTATCTCCCCCACCATCCTCTCTGCCTTTCTCAACTGCGGCTTCGGCCACACAGAACCTCCTGTTCTTTCGAAGTGCCCTGTGCGCGTTTGACTCACGGCCCACGCTGCATGACCCGCTCTCCGCCCTCCGCTCTGCGCTTGCCTTCACCCACCCCCGAGGGGGAGGGGGGCTTTAAACGGCATCCGCCTCGTTGCCCAAGCCGCCCCTCCGAATTTCCTCCCCCTTCTCTGCCCCTCCCCTTCAGACCCCTCTCCCACCCTTCACCGCCCCTTTCTCGCGCCATCCTCCCCTTTTCCCGCCTTCCCCCTCCTCTGCCATGCCCTTCCTCGCACTCTACGTTCTCCGACCTCACGCCGCCCCGCCCCGCCCCGCCCCGCCCCCCCCCCTCGCCCACCGCGCTGCCCACGCCGCCCAGAGCCAACCCATCCTCCTCTTTTCCCGCCTTCTCCCTCCTCTCCTATGCCCTTTCTCGCCCTCTGCGTTCTCCGGCCGCATCGCCACCCCGCCCCGCCCCGCCCCGCCCTCGCCCTCCGCGCTGCCCACGCCGCCCAGCGCCGCCCCTCCCGCTCCGTGCCGAGCGCCGCTGTAATCCAATCGCGGTGAAGTCATGCTGTAGTCATGCGAGCGCAGACCTCTGCCAAGGCCGAGGACACGCCACGTCGCCGAGCAGGGAGACACACATGTTCGCGTAATTTGTGCAAATGGGATGAATTGAAAATTGAGACTGGAGTTGTGTTTACCATTGGTATTATTTATTGATGGAACAATTTAATGGTGCTTGCCAATTTGCGTTTCCTGAAGATTTCGAGAACATTTGCGAAATGTTTTGAGTAAGAAATCCTGAATCTGCATTGGAACACGAACAGTTGATACTTTTATTTGAGCATTGGAAAAGAGTGTCTTGGAATTGCTTTTACAGTATACACACACGTTAATAAATTCTATATATTATTTTTCTTAATATTATTTTGATCTGCTTATATTTAATTGTTTAAGACTTAATTTGAAAATATATAAAGATGCTCAGTTTGTTTTGTAATTACGATTTTCGTCGTTGGCAATAAGGAAAAGGACCACCTTGATGCTGATTAGAGCAGCAGTACAGGCATGAAAGTTTGCGAAGCTCTGAGATACGAATATCCTTTAAACGCCGGATCACGGAACTCCGTTGAAAATAGCCAGAAATCTGGTCAGTAATTCATATCACGATTTTACTCAAATATTTTACGAGGAGACGGGGGCACGACGTACGAGTTTTTTGGAAAGGAGATGCTGAGCGTCACTGATTGGTTGCCTGAGTATATGTGACCGTGGATTTGACCTAAACATCAATAACTTTCATTATTAATTATTATTGCTGAATTATTGTTGTCCTTAGAATGACATGAACTGTATTCGAGTACTACGACATTGTGTGTGCCATTGTTTACTATTTGTACTGTCGAAGGTCATGAAAATATGGCCAATTTAAACAACAAAATGCAAACCAAACAACTCTAAACTGAATTGATTCAATTGAAGTGAACTGAACTGACATGCACAGAATGGATGATAGGGCGAAGACATTATTGGTGTCTGGTGGGAAAATATTTGGACACCCAACATTGCATATGATATCAATTTATACGACACTGGTTCCTAACTCTTTTAGGCAATTAATAGTGAACAGACGGTTTTATTGAGATTCATATTTTTATTTGTATCTAGAGAGATATATAAATTAAATATCAAACTGAAAAAAACTGTATGTTTACTATTGATTGTCTAAAATAATAATGATCCGCTGAATAATATAAATTACTAAACATAATAACTCTCAACATAATGTGTATGATACTTCTCCCAGATAAAATTAAATCCTAGGTGTGGTATCAAAAAGAATGAATGTTAATGATTTAAAAGCAATCTTTCTGAACAGCATTCGCCATCCTGGACCTCAACAGTGTCTAGGGCAGGGGTGTCCATCTTCCAAGGCCTCAAGGGACAAATGGTTGCAGGTCATATTTTCATTGGGTTCGTAGGCTTCCGCGGTCGGAGTCAATGCATTCTTGGCTATCCGGGATGAGCCGCGTCTCGGTCAATTGTGTTGACGTTTCGGCCATCTTGCTGTGGCCTTCTTCAGAGCTGTACTGCTGGCTCTGAAGCAGTATAGCTCTGCCTCTCAACCCTGGTCCAGGGCGTCTTTCTACCTCCCGCATCGGTGTAAAGGATCGCTGGTTCACATTCTGCTCTGGGAATGACCACCTTCCCATGAGATGATATATGATATATTCTCTCCTCATCGTTAGTGCAACATTTATCAAAAATCCGTTGTTTACAAATTGTGTTGAGCTCTAAAGGTGTTTTTTTAAACCTCTATGCCCCTTTATTTCGTATTATTTCATTTTTTTAAAGGTGCAAGAAGTGCATTGTCATGTAGAGAGGCAGTGGTGGAGTAATTATGACGGCTGTTAGCAAAGGCCAAAGAACGCATAAACCTCGTAGCATCCCTCCTCCCCGCCCCGCGGGAACTCTCGGCGGCGAGCAGTGCGGACGTCCGGGGCCACGCGAATGCGGGGGCGGCACGGCGCCCAGCTTCCAGAACGTTCCGCGGGTCGATCCCCGCCGTGACGTCACATGAGGCGAGACGCGCGCGGGCCAATGGCGAGGAGCCGTGCGCTCAGGCCACGCGGGGCTGGCAATTGCGGTGGTGGCGGCGGAGGGGGCCGGGGCCGGGGCCGGAGGCGGGGGCGGGGGCGGGGGCGGCGCGGGTGCGGACGCGGACGGGTCTCGAGCCAGCGCCACTCCGCGTTCTCTCGCCCGACCCCCCCTCCCCTCGCCTGACGTCACTCGACCGTGACCGCCGCGGCGCCGCGCCGCGCTGTCGGTGGCGGTGACAGCGGTGTTGGTGGCGGCGGCGGCGGCGGAGCGGGCCCGGTGCGCGCGCACCGACGCCGATGTGGGTCGCGCGGCGCCCTTCGCCGCCGCCGCCGCCCCCGGCGTCGCGTCCGTTCAGTCATGGGCCCACCCGCGGCCTGGGCAGGTGTCGCCGCTTGCCGATTCCCCCAACTCCTGCTCGTCGCCTCTACGTGGCCGCTGTGCACGGCGCCGCTTGTCCTTGGAGGAGCTTCCGTCTTCGAGGGCGAAATTGCTTTCTTTTGCCCTGGGATGTCGGCTTTGGCGACCCTAGGCGCCGTTCTGTTTCCAGTCTTTGCTCCTTTGTCCTTTGAAGCACCTGCTTCGCAACTGACTCGATCAACGTTGCGCTGTCTTCTGGATCAAAGCCATATTCGTGGCCTTCTCCTTCGCAACATTCCTTTCTGTTGTTCTTCTGTTCTCATCATTTGCGTCTTGTTTTTATACACTTTCCTACATCTTACTCCTACATTTCCTACTTTTCTCGTCTTTTAATTGATATTTCCTAGAGCTAATTTGTTATCTACGACTTTTTTATTGTTCTAATTTTCTGTTTTTCCTGTTTACTTTCTGTGCTCTTTTATTTTTCGTTCTTTACTTCTAAATAAATTACTTTTCTTTTGCAATTTAGTACGTTTTCAATATTTCTTATTCTTTTTTCTCCTTTGGCTCTTGTGCCTTTTCACATTTAGTAGTCCGCTGCAGTGTTATCTACTTTACACTTACAGTGAGTTGCAAATCCTGATAGTGGATAAAGCACGGTGGTTGTGATAAATCGTTGTTATTGTGACATGCAGGACGCCAGACACTCCATCACACACAAATCATTCCATCCACATTACTCATAATATTACAATTATTATTCAAAATTCTAACCCAGTTATCCCAAGTAACCCAGGTTATTTCACTGTTAGTGTTTTCATTTCCTGTCTACCGTTCTCCGTTATCATATCTGACGCTGATGCACGTCTTCACAACTACATTCATCTACTCTGCTCTTTTCATATTACCACAAATAAGATTATTATACCGGATGTACACCATTTCTTTCCCTGGGATCTATTTTTCTTATTCTGTTAGACCTTCCTGTTTCGCCGCTTCCGAGAAACCATCCATTTGGATCTCGTTCATCTTGGCCTCCAATGTTTGACCCCCGGCTTGGCCCCCAACACTAATTGAACAGTCCTCAGAACAATGATATCTCCGTCATTTCAAACTTGTTCTTCGCTCAAGACGTACCAACTGAACTGTATCATGAAAAAGAAGCAAGCCATCGTTTTCGTGGAAGAAGTCGATTGTATTGTGGATGAGATTCAGTGATGGACCTACTTTCAGGTTGTCGCCTGACAATTTCATTATTGAAATTTATGAATATCCACGAAGTGCCGGGAGACAGAGGAATTAATAGGAAAATAATCAGCTATTCACTAAAGAGAAAAGCTATGGAAGATATTTGCTGTGACTCAAAACGTACAGCTGACCTTTACATTCCGTAACCCAACTCAGATTAAGACTTTTAGTCGGGCCCTAAACCGTCAACTCCCTCCGTAGCAACTTCTTGAACTTCTCACATACCTGTCTCACTAGTCTTCTCTTTACATATTCTTTATTGAACAGAATCATTATTTTATTTTTTAATTACCTTTTCAGTCACCGCTTCCACTTCAATCACACCAATCAAACCTCCAGCGTCGGTACAATTCGCTTCCATGATCACTATCGTTTCCATTGTCGCTACCGCATCCATCGACGCTAGCGTTTCCATGGCCACTACCACGTCTATCGTCGCAACTGCTTTCATCGTCGCTAGCACTTCCATCGTCGCTAGCATTCCATTGTCACCACAGCTTCCATAATCGCTACTGCTTCCATCATCGCTAGCACACCATCGTCACTACCGCCTATATCAGGTCTATCCAACTGGCGGCCCGCGGTGCCATTTATTGTGACCCGCGAAAGATTATTAGAGAAATGTTTAAGCCCCTTTCGTCCACTTCGGGCGAGGACATTGCGCGCATGGCGCTTCCGCCCTGACGGGGGCAGTTTGCGTTTAAGGAATGTTTTTCTTGCCAATTCAGGAATTCAATATCATCCCAATGTGTTTCACTCTCATATGCATTGTAGAGCCTGATATAAGGCATAGTTCCATCGCCCCCCCCCCCCCGCTCGTGTCAGAGCTACAGCCGATTTCAACAAAATGAGGTCACGTGTGGATCACCCGAGTAATGAAAATATGGCCCGCAACCATATTAAAAATTTCAGCTGTGGCCCTGGAAGTCTCCGGCCCATATCGTCCCCTACCCCCTGCATCATTCTTACCGCCTGCATCGCCCCTGCCCCCTCCATTATTGCTGCAGTTTCCATCACCAGCGCCACCCCGGCGGCCACCGACAGTCTCAACCGCACCCCGCCCCTTCCTCCGCGTGGCTCCGCCCCCGAATTCCGGGGCCTCCGTACGCGGAGCCCGCCGCGCCGTCATTCCTGGCGGGCCAGCTCCGCCCCGCCCCGCTCCGCCCCTCCCCACCCATCCCCGCCCCTCCTCTCCCCGTCCCTCACCGCCCCGCCCCGCCTCGCCCGGGCGCGCAACGGCCAGCGCTGCACCGATGCCCAGCCTCCTCCAAGTGGGTCAACTTTCTTCGGCCGCGTGTCGACACGGCGATGGCCACATTTATATAACGCCGGCCCAGCAGCGCTCCTTGCAGGAATTCCGTTCGATTGGCAGGTGATCCATCCCGGAGCGCTGGACAGGGAGGCGCAACTAACGAGTTAACTTATACGAATGTACCCGCACTCAAATGGTTCATGAAAAGCCTTTTTTATATAAAGTAATTGTTGGCCTCATCACTTGGCATTTAGTGAGGGAATGCGAACTACGTGTGCTAAACTTCCAGAAAATGAACTCCGCCCTTTAGCTTGCTCATAAGAACGTAATTGTTTGATGTCCATTAGACGTGTCCTCTGTGCAAAGAAAAAAAAAATTGAATCTAGGCAAGTGTTATTTTTTTATTAATGAATAAAATTTCATAGAATGTGACTATTTTTTCCTAATTTATTCTACACATATATTTTGAAGAAGGCAGCCTCAAACATTCCTATGTTCCATTCCCATGTTTTCTAATTGCTTTAGAAAATGTTGACAGTTCTTTGCAGTCTCAAATACATGTACAGAAGACACGCAGCTGACATATTATATTTAGTTTTTGGAACACTAAGGCACATCAAAATATAATGGATCGTTCTTGTTGACAATACACATTTCTACAAACTACTGATTTATTTACAGAAACTGCCTACGATTTTCGAAAACAGCAAAAACTTTACTACTAACATTTGTATTCGGATGTTTCGAAACTCGTCAGTGCTTTGCAAGTAAAAAACTGATCTTTCTTGCAATGCTTTGCCATGATTTGGCAAATATTTCGCAACATAGTATTAAGAAATTCTACAGCTAACGTAAGTTCAATTTTTCACAATCTCTGGACGGAATAACAGTTGCGTTTATCGCATCTCATAACGGCACATCTATTCATGTATTGAAAACGTGCATTCGTCCAGATGAACACAACTGTTCACCAGTCCTTGCGACCAGAACTCAAATCGATTTCAAAGTTTCAAATTGGTTAAAAAGTTTTTTAAATTTTCTTTTCGGTCAGCATCAATTTGTGGGCTCTAAAACTTCGAGCAAATTCGTGTTTGTTTTGTCAGAAAGTCTTGATGTTAATATTTTATTTTCAAGTGGCTGGAAGAAGTAAAAATTGGTAGAAAAATTAAAGCCTCCATTTATTTGATTGCCGTACTACCGCTCGTTCATTCTCACATACATTTTTTCCTCCTCAAAGTAGGAACATTGTTGGCCATGAACGCGATTTAATAAAATAACAAGCGGTAGCAAAATAGGTGAGAAGACACGAGAAACGATTCATTAGAGTAGAAAATTGCTGAAGGAATGTGGGGGTGAATTTAATTACACAAAATTCAAATTATCATAATCACACTGAAAAAAAAGAACCGTTGGAGTATACCAGATCCATGATACTGTAACAAGTTTCCTTGCAACGGTTCTTTTTTCGGTGTTAATTAATTATCGTTATAAAGATAAAATATATTATGAGTTAATTAATTATACTGAGAGTCTGTGTTGGAGATATCATAAATGTTAATGAAAGACATTCAATCTAAAATACATTTTGTGTTCTAGAGCAGTCGATAGAAAATTAGGATAGACATTTGGTATCCTTCAGTTGAAGGGTCGGCAACTCTCAGCCCGCGAAGCCGGTGATGTGTGCAACCTAAAGGACCTAGACCAAGCCTGCCCAACCAAAACCGGGACCACGGCAAATATTTCAAGCTCAGATTTGGCGCGAGTGACATTCGTAGATGAGGAAATGGAAAATGGAAAGAAAAGAAGGGTAAGGGAAGGAAGAGACCAGGCGATGCCCCGCGCATTTTGAAAGTGACATTTTCAGAACCACGTTGCTCTGAATCCAGCTTGTTCGGCGGGTCTGGCCTAAAATGTTTTGGTCATGATTAGGGCTGGTATCATATATCTGGTATACTCCAACGGTTCTTTTCTTTCAGTGTGTTCATGGTAATTTGAATTTTGTGATATGCATTTGCATACTATTTTCTGTTAACTAAAACATCCCGTCTCAACTAATTGTATAAGTTTTTAGGCATTTAGAATCAATTTATGTTATTTTTATTATATATATTTTCGCATATATCAACATAATTGCATATTTTTTCATATTTGGACCATATTTGCATATTTTTGATGCATATTCACCCATCGTCCTCGAAAGAAGTCCAAAAGTTACAGTTCCACCAGCGTGTAAGCGGCTCTGACAGTCCTCTCGTCTCTTGCTATGGTACATCATGTGACCTGTTCTGAAGCAATGGGCTTCCGAGCATTTGTTTACGTTGCCATAGCCACGGGTCAGCGTTACCGCTCGCCTGACTCGTACGAAGTCGCTCGAGAAGCACGCCAAGACCTGTCATCGGCAGACATCCACCGAGCGCCTATGCGTGCCCACTCGCCTATACGGCGCAAACGTGGAGTGGTATTAAGAGTCAGACCCGTGAATTTGTCGTGAAATGAGAGGAAGTCACATTTATGTTACAATACCTATATATTTTGTTTTATTTTGTGAAATGTGCATTAATTGCATCTCCCATTATTTTCCTAAGAAATTAGTGTTCTTCAAACGTAAGCCCTTGACTTAATGTTTGTCGCTTGTAACAATTTATATGATTTCTGTATTTTTTCTGTAAACGTATTTTCCACATTAGCAATTCCACAAAGCTTCAATTACAAGATGCATCATGCAGGTTAGCCTTTCCAAATTTAACTACTCTTACTTAATAAATTCGTTCCTGTACGTGTAGGTCTCTTTTCGTTACTAACAATAGCTTCAAACGCCAATGTGAATGAAAAGAACTGATTAGTAAAATCTCTTAACCTGTTTCTTCACAAAATTCTTATTCTTGGCATCTCAAATAGGTTTTCAAAAGTATTAATGACATATTGATTAAAATATTGAAGAGCAAGTTAATATTATAAAGTTGTTGGATAAAGTTGAAGATGTATGCATTCCGCGAGATATTGAGGGTTTGACTATGCAGCGCACGAGTGTGGAAAGATTGCCGATCCCTGCTCAATTTTTTTAATGAGTGATAGAAAGTTATAAAACGCTCGAGGCGTCACAACACGTAGCTACACCGCTGATTCTACGCTGGATGTAATTCTCCCAATTGAAGGAACGCGAAGCGAGATCTGAGGGAATTTCGGAGGTCTATAGGAATTTAATTGCTCTATTTAATTGACGTGGAAAGCTGAACTGTGAACGGAAGTCGGACGGCATTCGGGAGTCCCCAATCTGTCAAATATCTAACCGCCAACTTCGACCGGACGCCTTCGCTGTTTTAATCTCATCGCTGTAGGCGAATGCTGGAATATCTCCTTCTAAAACCTGCCACGACCCGGATGCAACTTTCCCTTCCTCATCCTTTCGGTGCCTGCGGGTTTTGCAACTGGTCATTGCACTGAAATGGACGGCTGCATAACCTCCGGCGAGGTAGTATTTGTGAGTTACTGGTGAGCGCCACGCCTGAAAACAATCGAATTCGAGACACGTTCTTTGCACGAGGGAAGCCAAAACACACTATGAACTGAAATTCAAGGTTTGTTGATTGAACGAAGCTTTCCCTTTATTAGAAGTCCAAGTTAAAGGCTGTTTAAATAGGCAATTCTTCATTCTGTAACACATCTATTACCTTATTCAATATATTAACTTCGATAAAAAGGCTATTTATAGTAGGGAAGTAGAGTAGAACCTGCCTTAGAATAAGGTTTTTATAATTTACGTAGTAATATTTCTAGCTATTTTCTTGTTTTTCAAAAAATTATAAAATTTTACTGAAAGACCATTCCTTGTTATCCTTACTTTCTCTGAAATTTATATCGAGTATTCTATATTTCAAACATTTTAATTGTCTTATATTGCTTTCCAAAAACTGTATTTTTAAAGTATTTCAATACCTTAAAAGATATAGTTATGAAGGTGTTTAAAAAGAGAAGATACCGAATCAACATTAACTTACATTGCTCTTCTTCTTCTTGTATTGCGACTCATATTCTTTAGAAATTGTCAGGAAGTAGTGACTGTCTAATAAATCACGAAATGTGCCAGGCCGCGTGACGAAGTGTTCGCGTAGAAGAAGAAAATTTTGGAAAAATCAACTGTCTTATGAAAAAATGGCCGCCTAATCGCGATGATCGTATCAGCATGTTTCAGTGCCAGGGACGATCTCAAACGTCTGCACAAAGAGCACTGTTATATACCTTTCAAAACCTTTAACTATAAAACTGAAACTGATTGTGCCATAAGCTACTCATTTTTTTTTACATTGATACTCGCAAACGCATGCCCTGTAAGTGTAACTAAAACGTCAAGCAAAGGAATCTTACCTTTAAGAATCATATGAATCCTTAAATGAATTTCATCCTGATCATAAGAATCCTCAGCACACATCGACGTTTCTTCAGTGTTTTCGACTTCTCGCACATTTACATCATTAACTAGATCTCAGGATTAGAAATCCGAGGGCGACAAAATTTTCGTCAAAAGACGAAACAGTACAATACCAAAAGGGGCCAAGGACCGCGCGTGATCATTTCTTCCCCATCCGTGACCCCTCATCTCCCTTTGCATTTGTGTGTACCATACAGCACCGCACATGTTGGGAGACCAGTCGGGCACTTGGAGCTTGCCCTTGCTGGGGCGGCGCTTTGCTGGAGAAGGGAGGCGCCCTGCCAGCCGATGTGTAGGTCGGCGCCAGACCTCGTTCCACCGGAAGGGAAACTCCGCCACCTTCAGGGACAGAATAACACGGCACTACACTTACGGGATTAACGGCCTCTCTAGTTGACGGGCCCGGAATAAATACTAATCCACTCACTCGCCTTTTCGGTCCCCGCCTTCTCGCTGTATCCGACAGTTTCAGTCATTCCGTTCTTCCGTTCCGAACTCGCACTACCACCTATGGTCGCACCCCTACCGTCACCAAAAAAAACTATCTGCTCTTCATTTTCTTGTGTTATTGACTGCCGGTATCCGGAAGTTCAGGACGTACAACCGTTGCAAGTAAGGTCCGCTAAAGGGTAGGTACCGATGCGCCTTGTCCAAAGGCCGAACCAAAGGCGCCATTTCCAAAGACCTTCGTCCGAACAAAGATGGACAACGGATGGGTCGGACAGGGTGCGAACATGAGCAATTGTTGGACAAAGAACGCGATATGTAATCCAACGTGATGAACAAAACTCTGAGAGCATTACCGGTAATAACGCTTAAAACCGAAATGCACAAATGGAGTACTACAGTAAAATTTTCACCTATCTCGGGCATGCACGGGGCTCTTTGAAGGTCACCGTGTCTACCGCCGCATTCGCCATCGACGGGTACAATCACCACCGCTTTGTAACCTTTTTTTAAGTCATTCTAGCTCGTAATTACTTCTGACCATTATTATAACGTGATGGCATACAGGTACTACTTTCGATTTGGGATCTCCGCCGATGGCAGAATTTCTCTGCCGCGACTCTCACATCGCCACAGCAGACGCTGTTCAAAGGCGCCTCACCGCAAAGGCCGCGTTGATCAGCGGAGTGACATGACGTGCGCACGAAAGGGGAGACGCGCGTTCCCCCGAAATGGAGCCGAGTCATTCCGCGTCCTGGGTTTGTAGGTTGCGCGCTCTCCCGACGCTGACAGCTCCGCCGCGTCTTCCAGCTCGCCCTCACTGCCGTCAACCGCATCCTGTCTCGTCGTCGGATGATCCCCAAATGTTTTCTCCTCATTGCAAACCTCCTCTAGCTCCGTTACAGTCGATTCCTCTCTCCCATCGGCTGAGACAGGCCATTGCCGTTGACTCTACAGCGACTGACCGACGGGAGGTTCTAGGGTTCAAGTCCCGACGCTGGGAGATTTTCCACGTAGGTAGAGAGCTAGGTCAAATTCAGTCGCTGTCTGGAAGAGAATTCTAGAGGTTGGGTGCTCTTATCAGAGGTTTTCCGTGATTTGTCTGATCGACGCGTCGGCCCAGTTCCCTCACAAAAGGGCTACAGACCGCGCACGATCCGTACTTCCTCTGCCTCGTCCCATCGTCTTTTCTTGCACACGCATGCGCCACACTGCCTCATATTTCGAACTTACAGCTTGTCCCGGCTGAAGTAGTGTCCCATTGGAGGGATACCTGGAGGGGGAAGCCACAGCATGTCATCGTGTAGAGCGCCGCCGAATCTCACCATCAGGAACCCTCACCTACCTGAATAAAACTTCCACTCACAAGTGTCGTTACTGTTACGTTTCAAGTCACTGACGTGACAAATGAGCATAGATGTTTACGTGCGCGGAAAAACAAATCAATCTTGTTGGCCCTCCGGCTGTGCCACTCAACTTACTTATGTTGTCGGCGACGCCACTGCCCGCCTTGTCGTCACTATCGAATCATCATTAACTACATCCTACCACTACCCACTTTTACCACGATTGCAACCACAATACGACACAATTCTATTCACCTTCGCCTGTATATCACTGCCACTGCCAACTGCCTCCATCTTGTCCTTCATTCTAGCCCTACCACCTACCCTACCAGCTGCTCTGTGATCGTCCTTTCTGCCTCCATTTCCTTTACCGCCTCCATTGTCTTCACCCCTGCTGTTTAACCTTGTCCTTTTGTTACACCCAGCCATTGATTAGCGAATCACATGCCAGAACCAACGATGTGCGATCGTCACAGTTTTTGTGGGCTTCACTTTCAGCTTGTTTCACACCTCTCGATTTCTCTCTTGAGTGTGCGTAAGTGGTGGCACTGTGGCCGTTGCTGTCGCTACCACTGCCACGCCCACTGCCATTCATTACCGATCGCGCCCACTCTGCTGCCGCGAGTAAGGCAGGTCTGCCACTTGAATGACTCGCTGGGAGAGTTCCGGCTCGCGCAAACGAACTCGAGCCTGTGGCCCGGTGCCCTCAAACTCCTACGAGCAGGGAGGGTACGTGGGGATCTGTACTTCCTTCGCAGTGTCATGTGATGTCAGTAAGGACGGATCGCAGTATGTAGTAATGGTAGAGAATGCGTTTAATTATCGTGATAATGAAGAGACATTCGCTTATTTATGATGAAAGTTGACAAAATCCAAAAAAAAAAATGGTTATTCGTATTGCATTTAGACTACGTTTGAATTGCTCATTCGAAAACACGAATGTTCTATCAGAAAGGAAGAAGTGAAATACAAGTTGAAATGGAATATATTTTAGTATTGTAACTGCAGAGGTGTGAAGACAATAATTAACAATTATTGAAGCTGGGACTATGTACTTCATGGGACTGGTATTTCATGGGTATGGGACTGGTACTTCATGGGACTGGTATTTCCTATGTCATCGTCTTATTTTGTAATGCCCGTTTCAGACGATAACGGTTTCAGTAACATCCCTCTAATTTTCCAATTTGTTCTCTCAGGTAGGCTAAAAAGCGAACTTATATTTGCGCGAACAGGCAAGTACTGGCAGTGATCTCCTGAGGAATTGCACGAGACGTAAGAGTTTCAGATATTGATGTTTTAAGATGTAGTCAACATTTATTAATATCATGGTAAAATACAGTCAATCTGTCAAGTAGATGTTATTAACTTTACATTGAACGTTAAGAATGTAGCTGATTTGCGGCTCATGCTTCTGGGACTGAGCAATGATATTTAATAGAATTATGTTCAGTTGTTCTACAGAGGATGAGTCCAAAGCTTTGCGAGCATTATTTGTTCTACGTAACATATGCAAATGCAAACACACACGCATGACAGGTGAACTGTGAGTTACCAAACAGATGAGACAATTGGTTCATTGTGCGATGTATGAAGACCACAGGCAGTAACTGACATTGATTTGTGACGATTTGAAACATATTTCGTGATGCGAGGGCGTATGGTGTGATTTCGAGAATACCCAAACACCGAGTGCATTGCGTTGCTGAAAGTTAATTAACGTCCGAATCTCTGCTTTATTAGACTTTGTGTAACGTTATGTTTATGTCGGAATAAAGACATACTGCCGGAGGCCGTCCAAAGTGTTTCGTTAGGTTAGCCGATGCAGCCGATGGAAGGCACAAGCCCCTCCGGCATTGGTGGTCATCCAGCCGAGCGACCCCGAGCGGACCCGAACGCAGCCGAGAGAAGTCATCGCAGCGCCAGCGACAGCCGCGATTCCAAGTGTCAAAACCATCGTTTGTATTATGGGGCAGTGTAGAGCCAATAGCGAAGCGTATCCATAGCATGAATAACTTAACATGATGAATTAACATAATGAAGGATGGATATTTAGGTGAATTTCAGGTTACAACTCAATGTAAATATCCAGAATAAAGAAATTATTAATAAAGGAATAACATGCGTTATACGCTCTTATGCAATCTGAAATGTGTCAGGGTCATGTTTTCATTAGCATTTTAAAGTAGAATTACTAATATTATGGTTATTTGTCTTCGTTTTGAATAAGATAGGATTTCATAAATAAGGAAAGCTACACGAGTAGTGAATTACAAACAATCCAAATAGATATCATTATTATAAATAAGAAAATAGAAAACAGAATGTCAGAGAAATTATGAGTCTCAGACATTCAACATATCTTCTCAGTATGACTTATTGGTGCGAAAATATAATGGCAGGAGTTGATACTTCGTTGGATGTATTTCTGGATAAAGAGTTCCTGATGGAATCTGTATCCGTATTAGAAATAAATGTGTTATGTTTTCAAAGGGTGTTGCGTTAGTTTTACAATTTTGTGTGTAACCAACCTATGTATGATGACATACGTATATTTAAACTATTTAGGGGTTTTCCATTTGTAATGTATTATTGGAATTATCCAAGCATCAATTGATCCACATTATCCACATCAATTGATATCACTTCATTTTTTCACATTTTTAAATAGTCTCATGTATTATTATTGTTATTATATTACGAACGTCATCAAAACAACTGTGTTTAGTATTAGCTACATACACACCAAAAAAACTTTGAAAGGCTACAAATTGACTATTAGGAATGATTTTAGTACTCTTGGCATTATCATTTCCAAACCTGGGTTTTTTCATCGTCCGACCTCACCCCTTGAAGGTGTGGTGCCCTAAAATGTTCTGGGAGTGTGATACATAAAGAATTGGGGTAAAACGGAGTTCGGAGCGCGTTGATTGGAGGACGGCTGGCCGTTGCGGCACGGCTGGTGCCACCTGGTTCAGTGCAGCAGCGCTCGAAGCGATTTATCCCGAGACTCCAGGAAAGCTCTGAGGACCGCCCCGAGTCCTTCAATTGGTTATCGATTCGCAACCACTCTCAGTAGGTCAGGGAAACGCCCAGAAAACTCAATACACCTTCGCAGCGTGTAAGGACAGGGTAACATCATAGCATTTTAATTTCTCACATACGTACGTACATTGTACGTACGGAAACGTATACGATGAAACTTACGTATACTGCATACACTGCATATACGGAATAATACAGTATATAAATGTATACGGAGTAATATATTCGAGAGTTATGTAATGTTCCGGAAAATCAATTTAGAGATTTTAACAGAAAATCACGTTTTAGAACTTCGTGACATCGAAAAAGGATATTTTTTCAAAACGTCCGTCAGTTCGTCCGGACTGACAGAAAAACGCCGACTGACAACAAAAGCGCTGAAACTATTCGTAAGATGTTTTCAAAAACCAATGTGAATTTGAAAAAAATATTCTTAAACTTTTGGAGGTATATGATGCCGCTCATGAGCGTTATGATGCTCTAACTTCGGCAATTTCAGAACCCTCAAACGATATTCTTTGAAAAATGGCGGAAAAATTTTCGATGAAAATTTGCTAACAGGTTCAGGGTTTAGTCAGCAATATTCTTAAAGTCTTAATACCATTGTACTGTTAGGAGTCGAAAAACCGAGAAACTTTGAAAAAATATATTTTAGGCGGCAGGCCAACAGATGGCGGCTGAGAAGAGGGTGGAGCAAACCGGAAAGTTACCGAGACTAAAGAGATTAGAACACTAACTAGTAAGAAAATATTTGTGCCATCACTCTCACAAAATTCGCTGGAAGTACAGAGTATTGGGACGCTTCATCGGAACACAGCGATTATTCGACAGAAAACTCGTTTTGTTGGTCTCATATTTTGATGTCGATAATTTGCACATTAGCAGCATCGAACACAGTTACGATGACATACGAATGTGTCAAAAATCTATTGTACAGACAATACTGAATTGTTTTGAATGGGCGTACATTTTGGCAGCTTTTTATTATTATTTTAGGAAGAAAGCCTTCAAATTTTATTCATAGACAATAGTAAATAATAATACACTAAAAATAGTTCTCAATTTATTAAATAAGATGCTTTTGTATTTACAGATTCCACACATGTGCATTGCATCGATTTCAAAACATGACCTTTAAAACACTTTAGGATGAAGAAAGACACTTCCAGAATAAAGAAAGACACTTTCTTCACATGATAATTAGTGAGTACATTTTTTTATTGTAAAATATACTAGTAAATTTCCACTCACCAGAAACAAAGTATTACAAATTTATGATTTGTAATTGTTTACGCGGAAGTCGAAGACATTCTGTAGATCTTGAGAAATAAACTAGAAGTCGATATTTGAAATGGAACGACCACATAGTTAATGTGAGGAAATTCCACTGGATTTCAAGCAATTAGAAAACTTCTAAAACTCTTGCACCATGGAAAATGTTCAATTGTTTGTGACCTAGCAAAAGCAAGAAAGAGGTCTTATCTGACTAGAGCACAAGGTGGACATAATTTACTTCGTAGAGGCTCCAGGTCGCTGACCGCACAGGACCTGAGTAGATGGCACAACGGGGAAATACGTCGAGGTTTCTCTTCCTTATTTATTGGGAAAAGTTGGAAAATGTAAAACCTGGATAATAATTGAAGGTATACTTAGTTTGGAAATATCGATAATTAATGGCGAGCAATTCGTATGCTTGATTTTCCTCTTTCCCTCTTGCATGATAAATCGATGTTTGCAAGCGGTACATTCAATAATTGCTGAATTCGGCTTTTCTTTATTCCTTCGGCCCATTTGAAATGAATACTCATTATTCCGAGTGATTCATAATATGTAAGTAATATGCGTAAATGTGAATTTCTTAGTCCATTCCCTTCATTCACTCAATTAACACTGTAAATAGGTCGCAGTTTTAATTAAAGAACATCGTCAGTTTCTTTAGATTCTTCCACCATCATATAATCAGTAAAGTGTGGTTTTATTAATTTATATTATTTATTTATTTATTTATTTATTTATTTATTTATTTATTTATTTATTTATTTATTTATTTATTTATTTATTTATTTATTTATTTATTTATTTATTTATTTATTTATTTATTTATTTATTTATTTATTTATTTATTTATTTATTTATTTATTTATTTATTTATTTATTTATTTATTTATTTATTTATTTATTTATTTATTTATTTATTTATTTATTTATTTATTTATTTATTTATTTATTTATTTATTGTGAAAACAGTTTAAACTGTATGTGATGTGTGGGAGAGAATTCCGCGCACGATTTATTGTTGTTGTTTGTTGTTGTTGTTTGCATTATATTAAATTGCATTGCATTGCATTGCATATTTTCAATTCAGTTTCTAGATTACTTTCATAAAACACTTGCTTCAACGATTTATTTCATCTTAGTTTCGATATTAAAGTTTACTCTTTCACAAGGAATTTCATGTTATTATCAAAGCTTTTATTATATAATCTTAGTGAAAAATTAAAAACATTCATGGATGTATCTATAAGACCTGTTTTAATGGTAATGTGAAAACTAGCTATAACTAGGTATAAGAAGTAAATATAAACGATGTTAAGGAGATTTAACAGTCTTGTATAATGCATCAGTATGTTATGGACTGAAATGTTCATTTTTACAGCGATTCTTCTAGCAAAGCATTTAATGCAGCGCTTCAAAGTTAATGACTGAACACAGATATGTAATAATTAGATAAGCACATCCACATCTAGGTCAAGCTAATTTGTCACTTGACGTATATTTTTCTCTTGTAGAGTGATATTTAATTACATCAGATGGAAGTTCATTCATCGTAGTATTCCGGATCATAGTAGCCCGTATGCATCGTCACATTTCTCCCCGAGAATCCCAGAAATAGGAGGATGTTAACCTGTTTCGGTATCTGTTGTAATTCTGTCATATTAGTACAAACTTTTGTTTTTAGAACATTTTATACTTCTTTAGCGTAGCACCTCTGGCGAGTATTTTCATATCAAGTTTTATTTGGACTCAGCAAGTTCTTAATGAAAATTAATTTTTGTCATTTTATAGTTTCCTGCTCGTCCACGTTCGGGCATGAAAAGTTACAAGAAAAAGTATCAATTAAAATACATATTAATTATTTATTTAATTATAAAAATAGGTTTAATTATCGTCAATCTTATGAATGAACTCATAACGAAAAATATAAATTCCAGAAAAAGAGGGTAGTTATTCAGAGCGATCTCGAATGTATTGGTAGGCAATTTAAAAAAATTTAAGGTCACATCAACATCTATCTCTTTAGCGACTCGTAGGTCATTGAAACTATCAAAAGCACGTGTTTTTCTAGAATTCCTCCAGAATATCCTGGAAGGAACCGAATTGTACTATTTGAGGTCTTGTCGAGAGGAACCTTGTCGGAGGAATGAGCTATTGATCACTTCTGTAGGTACTGTAAATCACCCAAAACGCGTTTAGTTGTTTAAAAATCAAAAACAAAACACATGTTAAGACAAATGTATTATAACATTTTGGAAGATTCCCAAAATATGATCAGTTTCCTGCCAGGCGGCCGAATGCATCAAATGTCACTTCGTTTTTTTCTCGACTCGTGGACCGGAAGGTATCTAACCGTGAATGACGGTCACGTGAGGCAAATAACAAAAACGAAAATAATGCATTACAATGTAAAACACAATGTTAATATTTTCAGGCCAGATCTAGTGATGTCTTAATGACACAGCTTTAATCAGTCACATTAACTGCAGATTTTTAAGTTTATTTTCTTCCTTTGCGGGGAGTTGAACTGTACAAATAACATTGTGGATATTTGAATAGGTGAAAAAAAAAGTTCAATGTCCAGGAGCTTCAAATTTTAAAGAGCAAGGTAAAAGGTTATATGTTCCGGACATTCATTCTTCATTTTTTCTTAACATTAATAGTTGAAGGACAGCCTAGAGACGCACAGAGTTTACAGACAATGAACCTTTATGCATAGAAAATTGAATTTATATTTCAAGAACAGTTTCCCAAAGTTAACTTAAAACCGGCAAAATGTGACATCGTATCATTTTCTTTGCACCGATTCATTTATTCTAAGTTGTTGTTGTTGTTTTTTTTGCGTTTTTAATCCAACAGTGACCTTTGCCTGGCAGAAGTTTTATTTATTTTTCACTACTCCAATTCGTGTTTTCCTTGCAGTGCATAGGTTTCATCCTTGCCATACCCATTTTTCCAAAACATTTGGGATAGAAGAAACACAATTTGACTAATTTGTTCGAAATCACTTTTTGACATTAGTAATATGCCAAAGGATGAGTTTTTAGCAATTGAAATGTTTATGTAATGCCCTGGCACAGGTAGATATGGCTAGTGATCTCAATTTCGCAACGAATTAAAATATACTGAGCGCCTTTTAAAGAGACGTTTCGTTGCAAGTCGGATCGCAGCCAAGGCAAAAGAAACATGTATGTCATCGACTTAAAGATTCGCCAGGGGGGTTACATATGTCATTAAGTTCCCTCTCCCATTAGAAATCAATTGTACATGTAACCTTCCACAAGTGCACATTGCACTCTGTGGACTTTTGGAAGAGAAGGATCAAGTCCCCTCTTGTCCTTTACAACTTTGCCCTCGTCCTCCTTTTCACCTCTACTGCCACACACAGACAAAGGTCGGTTCAAAGTACAAAGTTCTCTCATGTTCTCCCACTCTTCCAACAAAATACTTGTAATAGCAAAATCTTCCCACCAAGTTAATTTCCCCGACACAACCTTTGGTAACACCTCTCCTTTTATTTATCCAGATTGTCCACCTTTGCTCGAACACTACTATTACCAATTTCAATAATGTTGTCTCCTTCAACACTATTACTTTTCATCCTGCTAATTCCTGTTCACTTCACCCCTTTCGCCCTCTTTTGACAGCATTCGCCGACATCACAATTGTCATCACTTGAGAAGTTAACTTTTCTTTTGTTTATTCTCCTCTCTGCCCTTCTCATACTCCTAAATCCAAACATACCCATGTTATCGCTAAGTAAGAACATGATCGCGATTACCTCTACGATCACTAGCTATAGGTCCATGATAACTGACCCATGTGACAATGACAAATCAAAAAAATCATACAACCGTACAACCACAACAGTCGCGAGCATCACCACTGGCTACGTTGGATCAAGCAACAGCTGTAGCCACTGTTGCGTCTCTTCTCGATTAGTCCCAAGGTTCGACTCCCGAGGGATTTTCGATAATACGTAGATAGGTTGAATTGAGACCCTCTATAGAGAAGAAATATAGAGGTCTGTTGATCAGTAGTGCTCAGTAATTTCTTTGATAAATAGTAGGCGAATGCCGGAGTAGAACTTTTACAAATACTCCTCTCCCGTAAACGTTCACACACATTCTTACACGCACTTTCACGGTCAGACATACTGGAAGACCCGTCGGCGTTTGCCTGAGGCGGTGCCGCGCTGGTGGAGATATCAGGAGGGAGAAATCTCGCAAGCCGACGTTTAGGTCGACGCCGGATCTCACGTCACGTGCCAGCGGGGCGGAACACTGTGTCGTTACCTCCAGGGATTAATGGCAAAAGAAGCTGCTCCTGAAAACACAAAATAATCGATCAAGCAAACAACAAACAGTGACTGCAAGCAACGACGACGACCATCATGACCTAGGGCGGCCGTCACGCCACGTCGCCTCTCTGCCACCGCGGGCTCCGCTTTCGCAGGGGCATTTAAGAATAGCGCCAAGTGGCGCTGAATGGGCTCTCCCCCGAAGGCCGCGGGGTCGTTGCTCGGCTCCTGGTCCGCGCCGTCGCCTCACGCCTCGCGCCCCGCGCCCCACGCCCCGCGCCCCGCCAGCCACGCGCCCCGTGCCCCGCGCCCCGCGTCCCGCTCCAGCTCCCCCCGCCCCGCGCCCCGCTCCCAGCTCCCCCCGCCCCGCTCCCCGCGCCTCGCGCCCTGCGCCCCGCGCCCCGCGGGTCCGCGCCGCCCGTACCGCGCCCCGCGCCCCGCGCCCCGCGCCCCGCGCCCCCCGCCCCGCGCCCCGCGCCCCGCGCCCCGCGCCACGCGCCCGCGCTCCCCGCCCCGCGCCCCGCGCCCCGCGCCACGGGCCCTGCGCCCGCGGTCGCGCTGCGGCCCGCTCGCGAACAGCTGACAGGTGGACGCGGCGGCGCTCGCCAGCAGATCGCGAGCGAAGTGCAAAGGGGAATAGGCCGGAAGATAGTGAAGCAGAAGTGCTTGACAAACACTTCCACACCTCTTGCAAACTCTCTACCTGAACGTTTTCTCTGCTGTCCGGCAAATTCTGTTCTTAGTGCAAGTTCTACTTACTGACTGTATTAACGAAAAAAATGCTTATAAGATTTTACCTCAACATTCCGCGAGGAAGTCTATGGATATTAAAATTTCCATGCTAATAACACTGGTCTACAGCCAAATTGATACAGGTGTGAAAATAAGACATCTCTGATTAATTTGGTTTTCCTAATTGCAATTATCGCTTTAAAATACTTTCAGTGATATAATTCTCAAAATATTGACAAATCATCTTTTAGTCCCTTAAATGGGACTTTTCCTGGTACATTCGTTTTCCACATCGTTTTATACATTCAACCCCACATCATTCCCACAAAGTAACTCAAACGGTGTTGAATGGTAACTTGAGGACTTTCGAAAACTCGATCGGAACTTGTTTTTCAAACCCAGAGAAAATGTAAAGTATTTCAATGTATAGAAATACCAAAAACCTTTCATGCGATATTTTCAAGTAAAGGGTAATATTGTGATGTAAAAACGATGGACTAATGGAATACATAGATAAGACGCTATACCAAAGAACGCTGTTAAATATAAACAGTTGGATAATACTATTGATCGAAATATTACTTTAACTTGTTCTGGTTTAGCATTCTACAATATAGTACACGCTACATTTAGCACTCCCTTAACTCTCAAACACGGGGTAAATCAACAACCTGAACATCAGAGCTATGTACATAATCAATTTGGACGAGTGTCCCTAACATCAACGTAAGTTTCAAATTTTACATAACAAATATTTAAGAACAATAACCCATCCCCCATGGTATATAACCAACAAACAATTACACAGAATCAAAATGAAAACCCGTATATTATTGTACTCTTTGTATTGTATGATATTTTCTTGAAAGTCCTTGAAATTATCTGGTTCATCTGCCGGTTTTCTGTGTGTGTGTGTGTTTTCATTTTTTTTTTTTTACAGATTATTTTCTAAACTTAAGCTAGTTTCTGCGTTCTACTAGGAAAAACCTTAACTGAGAAAATGTTATATCTGTATATGAAAACTACATATTCACATTATCGCCCCGCCCCCATTTTCCACATTTTCATAATTCATTCTAACTCCTTCTAATTTCCTTCTCCCTCCTTCTTCATTTATTTTTTCTATTTTCTTCCCATTCACTCACATCTCATCTCTGAATTCCACACGTGTTACGGCCTTAAGCGGCCATCCTGATTGAGGTTTCCTGGATTTACTCAACCGCGTATACCGGGTTGGTCCCGTCTTGCACCCCAGATATAAATATTCCTATTTTTTGCTATTTGTTCATAGTTGCGACGTTCAGGTGAAGGAGATAACTTTCTGACATTTTGCAAAAGTAAAATTATTGATTCCTTTCTTATAAATTCCTTTCTTATAAATGAGATGTAAAAGTTCTCTTTATAACATGTTAGAAGAAAATTGACAATGAAAATACATTCATACATTATGTGCTGCACATTTGCGTTAGTTAATATGATCATTGCACCTTCGTAAGTAACGTGAAATGTCAGTTACCATTGTACACCAGTACCAAAATGCCTCAATTGTAATTATGTAAATGTACATCGTATTTAAGTGGTTAGACTTAAGAGCAGGCCTTACGGCCTGAGCCACGTCAGAAATAGATATTATTATTATTAATTATTATTATTATTAATAATTATTATTATTATTAATAATTATTATTATTAATTATTATTATTATTATTATTATTATTAATTATTATTATTATTAATAATTATTATTATTATATTATTATTATATTTATTGAGTCACATATACAATTACAATCTTGTATGACGAGTCAATATGATGTCTTGGGTGGAGAGAGAGAGAAGTTACATTACAGTTCAGGAGCAAACAAGGGGCCATCTCAGCATTGCTCAAGGGACCAGGGAAACACATTATTATTACATTATTATTACATTATATTATTATTACAAAAACACATTTCTGTCTAGGTCTCAACTTCTTCACCGCCCAGCTTTTGCTACTATTTCCCCATTTTATACACTATAAAAAATTTTTTTTATAAGACCAATATCAAGAATAGGTGCTTTCTACAAAATATTTGCCAACTTTTTTTAATGCTCCACTGAATGTGTAGAATAACGAATAAGCATGAAATTGATATTTCTCCGTCAAGAAATGCCTTCGGAAAAGTAGCTCAAAGAGTGGTGTTGATAGCCTTTGTGTAGTTTTGTATTGTGTATTTTTGGTGGTATTACTGAGGATTGTGATAACTTTGAGAGACTATGTATACTTTGGTTTGTTTTTATATTTGTGATGGTGTATATTGTATATTTGTACGTGTTGTGTTGTTGTAGTAGTGGTAAGGCGACATGTTGGTTTTTATCGGTTTATGTAATAGTTTGTATTGAGCGATTGCCTGTTTGTTAAGTAGATAAATAAACAAACTTGAATCAATAATCTCTTTAAGTGCTGTATAAGACCCTATGATTTCCCACACCCAAAATTTAAAAAGTAATGTAAATGTATTTTAATTTAAATGAAGAGAAAAAAATACGTAAAATCGATTGAGTTGACCCAAGTGGCAATGATAAAAAATAAAGTAAAAAACAATGCAATAATTCGGGGTGATTTGGAGTCGCCTTGTGTATACAACAATCCTCGTCTAGCAAATAGTGCGAGCGAATACGCGAGGAAGGAAAGGCGCCACACGTGTGCACTTCCTGGCCAAACCTCTCAAGAAACGCGGAGCGGACGCGATGCTCAGCCTGTTACGCTTTCTCCCCGCGAAGCGGCCGCCTGCCCGCGCGCCAGCCGTTGAAACCAGCGGGGAGGAGTTGTGGGGAACTGCGTCGATGCTGCTGCTTCCTCTGAGACTGGCGGCCGCCCCGTTAACCTTCTTGCAAGTGGCGTGACAGCGCTAATGCTCGCACGGCCCGGCCGCAAAAAGGACGCCGCTTTTGTTCCTTTGTTGCTTATTCACGGCGATCTACAACACATCGCAGTGATTCTTCCTTCTTGAAAGAATCGATGTACAAAACGGAACAGGAAGTCTTGCTCGAAGAGTTTCCATTCATGCTGTCCTTTTCTCTTATCTAGTTAGGTTGAGTTGGCGAGAATATTTTCGCTATTCATTCCTTTTAAGGTTTCCTTATGTCTGATGCAGTCTGTAGCTTAAATTGGGGTTACAACTTACGTGTTCCGTAAGTGGGTCGGTTTTCCGTCGCAGGAAGAAAGCTCTTAACCTTGGTATAAACATAACAAGTTATATTTACTGACGTTACGTGGATACCGTCAGCCAAAGAGAGCCATAAGTACAAGATCAACTTCATTCTAATCGAATATTTATTTTCAGTTCTAATATACTTACAGTACTTTTACAAAAAGGGTTTAGTTACAGTGTTTAGTTGCTTGCAGTACTTCTAGAAAAATAAGTTACTTATCGGTGCCTGATTGGCCAACATGCGTCTCATGATGTCAGTATTTTGAGCATCTTTCAAAATACAGTTATCTCTAGAAAAGTATTCTTTAATTAACTTTTATTAATTAAATATGTAACATTATTGGTTAATTAAACCATAATAAAATATTCACATATACATACGTAATGTTTGTATGTAAAGTATTTAAAGTGTGTATAATACGTGTGTGCTAAATATCTTCTCAAGATAATTTACCAATTGCGAGTATGAAAATATATTTTCAACAACGGTACACGTTCAGCCGGGCTTATGGCCGAGATCGTTCGGGCAGTAGTGTTGCAGGGGTCTCGGACCAGAAGACCTCGGCGATGGGTGTATTAGTGTGTGCCGTCCTTTCATCCATACCTCCAGGGCTAACACCCTTGGGGGTTAAAAATTTGGATTAAGCTAAAATGCTGCCCCCAGATGAAGCTACTTTGCACCTGCTCAAACAGGATGCATGCGAGGTCCGAGTAGGCATATATGTGAAAAAAACAAAACAAACAGAATGTTCAGGAAAATATCTAATATTTATCTTTCTAAGTAAATTGCTTGACAAATCTGATAAAGAGACATTTAAACAACTAAAAATGAATTTGTACATACATTATTGAGGCCTTTAAATGCCCTATTATAATGCAAGAATTTTTTACTCCTTTTCAGAAGAAACCCATTAGCTTTTATTGAATTCATGGCCTATACCTGTGTAATACTTGACAACCAAATTCGTTTAAAAATATTCTTGAATTTTTTAAGCTGTCAAAGGCATGAACTCGCGTTCTTGAGTTCCCTCACCGTCACGTGTGACTGTGAGTATGTGGTCTATATTTAATCTGATGGCAAAGCGGTCCTCTTACCTTCCTGTAAACCCGTTTGGGCAGGAGAGTTTTCGCGAAATCTGCTCTAGCCAGACCACATCTTGATCACGGGTACCGTGTGAGGGGCCAGGTTACACGGAACCGCCCAATTCGACTCCTCTCGAGCCATCACGATGGCACTGAGGACAAGGAACATGGTAGACGCCCGGCTAACAAGATAGATAGGGACTAGCAAACTTCTTGTAAATCTAGGATGCGTTCCGTCTTGCACTACAAGAAGTATTGAACGTATTATTTACAAATAACTGTTCAAATAAGTAAATAAAAGTTTAATTGTGTATTGGGGGAAGGTGAGGAGTTTATCAATCTTCCTGGATAATCAACTGCTCCTTCTACTTCTACTTCTTCTTCTTCTTCTTCTTCTTCTTCTTCTTCTTCTTCTTCTTCTTCTTCTTCTTCTTCTTCTTCTTCTTCTTCTTCTTCTTCTCCTCCTTCTTCTTCTTCTTCTTCTTCTTCTTCTTCTTCTTCGTTTTTTCATCCTCGTGACAGGATGATGGGTAAAAATCGACTGCTTTGCTAGTTGATGTTTGGGGTTTACTTTTTCTACAACAATGTGTTGCCAAATATGCCTTCCACTTGGTATTTATTGAAGCGACGGCCGCGCTCGTATCTGTTTCCTCGTGAGTCGATCGGGGGTCTGCGCGCTGGTCACGGGAAGCGAGCACTTCGCGTGACGCGTGCCAACGTGACGATGCGAGTGCCGTCAGCCCGGTCTCCGCCTTCGGTCAGCGGCCGCCTTTGGACCTTCGGACCCTCATGCGCCGCGGCCGGCACGCGCTTCGCAGCGACCCTCGCCCATCTCTCCGCCTCCCTACTCTTCACTTGCTCCATTCGCGATGTCTTCCGTTCTGTGCTCCGACTGACCCTTGGTGTAGAGATCACAAATTTATTCATGCTGTCATCTTTTGATGATCACAGGAAGGCGGTTATTGGTGACGAGTAATATGTTACTAAATAAAAAAGGCTTTGTGTAATGGCGTCACTCTTCTCCATGTAATCACTTAATTAGTGTTTTTTTTGACGAACGAAATTACAATATACGGTTTTGATAAAGATGAAAAAATGTATGTGAGTCTTAGACCTGCATTTTCTCATGCAGTATGCCCTAATACTGTATTTTACAAGCACATATAAAAAACTATGCAAAAACCGTTACAAACCTGAAACCAGTTTGGTCTTTTATTTCCAAATGTCTACCGCCTCTTCCGAATCTCTTACTAACAGACACATAAGAGTACCACTAACATATGCATAAATATTAATCTTATCAGGAGTGGAGTAGGATGAGTGCTTCCTATTTTTTAATAAAAAATCCAAAATTCAATTTAAGTTACCGAAAGTATAATTTTTGCCATTTAAAATCAACATCCTAAAGAACGTATACTTAACCAACTTCTAAAATCAAATATTAATCCTTTCGCTACTTCCAAAACAAAATTACAAATATAAAAAAAATCTTGTACTTTTTATATGCTATTTTCTTTGCTTGAGAAAATATCAATTTAATTATCTCCCACTCTTGAACTCTTTTCCTCTGAATTTGTAATACACTCTGTTGATTTTTGAATTCCACGGGATTCGATTAATTTTCTCGCCTACTGCAGCATTTCCATGTATTTTCTGAACCATTCCAATTATCTGGTCAGAAAAAATGTATTATCCACTTATAACCAAATATAAAATCTATCCCAATATCGAAACAAGAAATTCCGTTCTCTTTCCGAAATTTCAGCTCGGCAAATACAAGTTCTTAGACCAACGACATGTTCTTTAACACTTAAAATGATCGATTGTCACACTTACATGAAATTATTACGTTATCAATTTCCCACTACTTTTAACTTTCCACTTTACCTCAAAATTATTTGGAACTCATTCCGAATTACTTTTCCTGTCATTCGCTTGAACCAAATCGATTTCCTACAGTAACATGTTACTCTGATAACATTACTAATCGCATTTCTGTGACAATGTTACATTGTTCCCACATGTTTATTAACTTATTCATATTATTTTTCTTTGTGTGATATTTCACCTCTAGTTTGCTTCATTTCTGTCTTGTTCAGCCTTGGCCTCTTTAGAGCGTTGGTATACTTTCTTTCTAAACATAATGATATTATTCTCTTTGCTACGTCTGACATCAGAATTCGTTCTTTTTCATTTTATGTCGTTTCCGCCAAAAAGCAGGTATCAGCGGCTTGGCAATTATCATTACCCATTAAAATATATTATCTCCATAACCATAACCACACTGTTATTTTAAAATATCACCATCACTCTAACAATAGCTTTCATTGCAGCAATAAACATGTCTTAATGATAATTTCTTCTCATCACCCTTCGAACATCTCTGTCACAATCACCACAACTATCTCCACCAAAGTGTTGCTACTAAAACACCAATCATTGTCGCCAAAAAAACAACAACAAACCATTGCCTCCACCTAAACATTTATCAACATCAAAACAATACACCGCTAGTGTTTTATGCTTTAATTAAAGTCGTGGAGAAGCAAGGCACTAACTGTTGATGAATATTTTCTGTAACTACATAAAGCTACCATAAGAGCCGTTATGCATTTAGCATTATGTAACTATTTTTAACTATAATTATTAGCATTATATAAAATACTGCACATATGTAGTACTAGGGGTAATCGGTAAAAAATGTGACGAGACGAAATCAGACTCCATATTAACAATTCATTACAATGCATAGTTCAATACAATTCAATATTTTGTTTTTGTTATTTAAGGTAGCACCAACATCTAGGTTATTAGCGACCACAATTGAAACGGTATGGTAACTGAAGATGACATGATATGGTGATGATAGGGGGTGCAAGGACGAACACAAATACAACCATGCTCGCAGTGGGATTCGAACCCGCGATCTTTCAGTCCGAGATCACTACTGCCTTCACGGGGCATACGGGCATCCGGGCTGTCGCAATTCAATTCAATTTCTTCAATACTAAATTCAAGATTTAATCGTTTGAAACTGTTCTTTATAATCCGTAATAGGTTCTAAACGTGGTTCTGTAGGGGACCGTGAAGTGATTATCGAGAGATCCTGAATGGTAAGCCAGATAAAATTTCGGGCTATTTGAGATTATTGGCACTGGCCCCATGAATGAATTCAATTTGGTTAGTCTGGTATTTGTTATAGTCGTATAGACTCACTACGTACAGCCACGTACGTACAAATTGGAACTTTTGGTTAATTTTACGGAGGGACAATGAATTTAGTTGAACTTGACAGTGCCTTTACATATTAAACTGCTATAGCTTTCCTCTAATCACAAACATTGCACATCCCCGGCGCGTTTCGAGTCCAGAAATATTTAACCCTTGTGACTCCGCAGATCTCGAATTCCGAAGAATGTGATTGCTTGGGTGTGCGCGGGGTGCCGACATCCTGCACACAAGTGCAAGAGCGATTGCCTCCCCTTCTCTCTCAAACCGCAAAACCTGATTGCGCGCCGCGAAAAACACCTAATTGGGCCTCCAGAAGTCGTTGCAGTAGCACCACATTTTATAGCCTCGAGTAGTTTTTACTTTCTGTATATTGTGATGGTTCCCGCTACTCCAATTCAATTTATTATTACTCCTATTTAATTGATTTGGTTTGCTAGCTCGGTTTTGGTTGTACGAGTATACATGGGGTGCTATAATATAATCCCAGGGCTGTGACTATCTCCTTCTCGTGGGCTATTTACTAATTTACTAATTTTTTTGGTTAACTGATTTTAAAATAATAACGCCTTCTTTACTGAATTAATATTCCAACGACATAAGAGGTCCGGTTGTGTTTTAAGTGTCGGGTTAACAACTTAAATGAAATATATAAATATTTATTTAATTTAAATTCTCTTTCGTTTCTGATCAACTTGTTAACAAAATTTATTTTTATTTAACTTTATTTACCACCTAATAATGGTCATAGAAAGTTTATAATAATTAATTTTAGAAATCTACTAATGTACTAATGTACTAATGTAATCGGGCGCCGGAAAACAGTGAATATTTGACACAAAAACTCTAATTACCGGGCACTAGTAATGAAAAAGTGTATAAATTCAGATGATAATTTTAGAAAAAAATCCTCTAACACGTGGTGTAGCCAGAATTCATGTTTTGTGTGCCTATCATACCGAAAAATGTGTGGCAAAATGTCTGTGCACACGATAGCGCATAAACTGTTCGGCCGATTTTCTCCAGAATTGATATTTCCCAATCGTACTAGCCGTTGTCGCGGTCCCTGGAAATTTAAACCATTTTTTTAAATTTTAGGGGGTATTTTACATGAAGCCCCTCGGACATTAATAAAAATGACTCCAAATTTTTGGTTAAGCTTTGTTGTTTAATAGTGCAAAGGACGTTTAAGAGAATGGTGCAGGTCTCATTGTCGTTAAAATCCACCATTTTTCGAAAATTGCAAAAAAATATTTTAAAACTACAAAATTTAAGATACATATTTTTGCCTCAGACACAGTATGTTGCACAAAATTGGCTCTTTAAAAAAAAAACATGTAAAATTTTTTGAAAAAATGAATAGTTTTTGTGTAATTTGCGCTTGAAATTATCGCAATTTTTTCTCAGAAACCGCTGCAAAGTTGGTCTTTAAATTGTCTACACTCAAGTAATAAGAGACGGTAAAAGTATGGTGCTAGTCTCATTTCCGGGTATTGCTCGTTTTCTTGAAAATTGCAAAAAAATATTCAAAACTATAAAATTGAGTAAATTTTTGCATAAGACAAAGTATGTTTCACAAAATTAGCTCGTTGGAAAAGGTAATCATGAACACTTTTTTTACTAAAGTTAGTAGTTTTCGCGTAATTTCTGATTGAAATTAATGAAGCATTATGGGCAACTCGTACATAACGATAACATTGTAATATAGCAAGAAACTTATGTGCTGCAGTAGCACCACTAGTTTCTTTAAATTTCTTGTAAGAATAGAGTAAAACACATTTATAAAGGTCTAATTTTTACTGTGAACTGTCTTTTCGTAATATTGTAAAACTTTTTCGGCGTCTTACTACAACCGCAAAATTGAAGATAGAGAGTTTCCTTCAAATGAAATTTGTTCTACATAAATTGTTTTTTCATTAAGGTCTTGTACATTTTCTGAATATTGTAGTAGTTTCGGTCAATATAGCATAAAATATGTGCAATGTTACAAAATATCCATAACAAGAATTTCTCATGAACTGCTTCAAGTTTTCTTTAAACGTTTGGTAGGGGTAATTCCAAATGCACTGCATAAGATGACAAAAATGCCATTTTGTTGTATTTTTTAAACGACAAAATAGTATTTTTTGTCTCTTACGTCGTTAGTATTGACATTAGCGTTAATTTGTTCACATTATTGCATTTATGAGTACATGTGCTTTGAATGATGTCTTATAAAGTTTCTCTAAAACTCAAAAGTTTTCTGTGAAAATGAGCTCAAATTTCTGCAGTTTTTTCAATGAACGTTAAAGACGCCATGTTTTCAAAAACTGTTACTTTTTTTCTTGAAACGTTTTGTACGGATAGAGCTAAATATAAGTACATTGTTTAAGATAACACAAATGTCATTTTCCTGTATTCTTACATTTAAAAAAACACTAATGTAATATGCACATTTACCGCAATTTGTAAACCGTATTGCATTTGTAAGTGGAAGGGCTTTAAATGACTGCCAATAAAGTTCCTCAAAAACTCAAAAGTTTTCTGTGTAAAAAAATATCTTTACCAGCTAGCTAATATGTCCCCACGGCTGCGTCTGGTTTAATTCCTAAGCTTGAAGAGTTAGAAAGTCATGTGGCGAACGTGGCATACGGTATTCCCTTCACCGGAACTAGCCTGCCTGCACGCTTTTCGTCACAGCTACAGAAAGTGAGACGATATTAAAGGAAGCTACAACTCCAAAAAAAGTTACTATCTTGCTTCAGTTTCTTAAACTTTACGATTGGTGGTGTACGAAATTGTTATAGATAAGACAAAGTAATGCATAAATATTTACGAGTATATATTTTCATTATAATGTCAAATTTTCTTTATATTCAGTTGTATAAACGTAGACAGATAATCCTTTTCATTACAATCTAGAGTAGTAGAATCGAACATCTTAGGTTCCATTAAAATACACCGAAGATCAAAAAAAACTGGTACACCTACCTAATATCGAGTAAGGCGCCCGCGAGCACTCAGAAGTGCCCTCAACACGACGTGGCATGGACTGGACTAATGTCTGAAGTAGTGCTGGAGGTAATTGACACCATGAATCCTGCTGGGATTCATTCCTAAGAATACGAGGGGGTGGAGATCTCTTCTGAACAGCACGTTGCAAGGCATCAAATATATGCTCAATAATGTTCATATCTGGGGATTTTGGAGGTTAGTGAAAGTGTTTAAATTCAGAAGAGTGTTCTTGAGCCACTGTTCAATTCTGGACGTGTGGGCTGTCACATTGTCTTGTTGGAATTGTTCAAGTCCGTCGGGATGCACAATGGACACGAATGGGTGCAGGTGATCAGAAAGGATGCTTACGTATCTGTCACCTGTCAGAGTCTTATCTAGACGTATCACGGACCCCATATCACTCCAACTGCACACGCCCCATACCATCACACAGCCTCCACCAGATTGAACAGTCCCCTGTTGACATGCAGGGTCGATGAATTCATCACGAAAAAAAAAGAACAGTTGCTGTATACCAGATCTATGATACTGTAACAAGGGAACTTGTTACTCCGGTACACTGCAACTGTTCTTTTTTTGCGTGGGAGGTTGTCTCCATCCTCGTGCACATCCATCCGCTCGAAATAATGTGAAACGAGACTCGTCAAACCAGGCAATGCGTTTCCAGTTATCAACAATCCAAAGTCGGTGTTGACAAGCTCGTGTGAGGCGTAAAGCTTTGTGTTGTGCAAAAGGTTGGGCAGTAACAATACTTGTATTTTAAATACATTTTGTATTTGAAAAACTGTAATTTTGCGATGTTTTTGATAAGTATTTTAGAAGTGAACATAAACAACAATTTAAATACATAAAAAATTGTATTTTAAAAAAGAAATACTTAAAATATTTTAAATACAGATGAAGAAGATAACGAGGATAGTTTCTTTTTGTTACATTCTGCTAGTGAATGGACTTCATTGAAACAAAAATGGAAGCTTCTTTCAGTTGTTGAACTTGAATTCTCTCCATTTTTAAATGATAAATCTAAATCATGAAAAATTCTGGGCGATTATCCGACAATAAAAAAAGCTTATTATTCCTTAGCTAGCTCATGATCAGTGTCAGTTCAACAGTTCCTTTGCAGATTTTATACATTCACCAATAATGGGATTATTGTTTAATGATTTATTTGAAAAACTAGGCGCTTTAAAAGGAAATTCCGTTGATTTGAGGTAGACATATTTTTGATATCATTTTATATTTTATGGGTTACTTTGCAACCGACCTAAAAGTCGGAAATAAATTGTAATTTGTAAAGTAATTTTCTGTTTTATCTCAAATTAAAATGTATGTGTTATTAACATAAAATATTTCTTTCAACATTTAATAGAGTGCGCAGAAACAAAATGAGTAATGTTGGAGAATTTATGCAGCAGTAGAAAAATGCTTCATGGTTATGGTCTCAGTTAAAGCGCGGCAACGGTTTCACGTAAAAATGATGAGAGCAAAATTTTGCTTGTATATATATATATATATATATATATATATATATATATATATATATATATATATATGTACTTATACGTGTGTGTGTGTGTGTGTGATTGTGCAATCGAGGTGAGATAACTAGGTACTCATATACATGTCTCGGGCCAGCGAGGAACATTCTAGACGTCTTGACTTCCTGGGGAGTGGTTATACGAGGCTGGAAACTGTGTAACTCGTGGAGTGAAAGTGTTCGATACGCAGACTGCAGTTACATGCGAGGGTAAAGCACTAACCTGCAAATGTAATGTCAATATTCCTCATGTATGTTGTGGTTTCCGAATACTGAAATTGAGATTTTATAAAGTTCAATGCTGAAACGGCTCGAAGATAAATATATGCCCGACACTGCGTCCTCCACTGTCTCTGAAGCATATACGGTAATTAACTGTAAGTAGTGTAATTTTTAACGAGTGTCTACAAAGAATTGAAAACTATCGTAATCACTAACATTTAGAAACTAATTATCTAGTGTTTAACTATGTGTTCACAATAATTGGTGCTGTTTTTAATAATTGTTGTAGTGATGGCGGTTGGCATAACTACAAGTAACATAGGCATATTACATACGCGCAAATGAAAATGGGTAGAGGACGATATAAATTATTCATTAAAAAAGGGATTTAAATTGCATTAAAAATGCAATGTGCGAGTTATTTCTTCCGTTTAATGGTAAAGTATTATCTAAAATAATTCGGTTAATGGTACAAGTAAAACTTTCTATCTGTATTCGTTGTAATTTGCACGATTTGTTATTCGAAAATGAAGAAAAGAAACCAGACTTGAGAGCTGCAGTTGCTCGTGTGTGGATGTTTACAAGGTTACCACCAACCCCAAAACATGTCACATTGAGGCCCTTACCGTCAACACCAGAGTTATTTTGAACACGTCACATACTACACGGTTGAGGCATCAACATTTTCGTTACTAACGTAATTCTTGCTGATGTTCTTCTAATGTCCTGAATGTTGGTGCGTTCCAGTGTATTGAATTGTTTGTGACTTCGGCAACACATTGTCTTTCAAAATATTAGGGGTAAAATCCGAATGTTTCACGGGATATGACATACATTTAGAAATGTGATAAGCAGAAATATCGAGGTATCATTTTTAACCAGAGATAAAGGATCTAAAGATTTACGTCCTGATTAGAAGATATTTACGGTGAATTGGTAAAATGATTATTTAAAAATTAAGTTAAATATCAATAAATCAATTGATCCACTTGCCATATACTTGATCGAAGATTGTAAATTTGTTCCTTGCAGACGGTATTTCACTGTCTGTTCAGAATATTGATACTTTCTTGTATACGTAGTACGTATATACGGAGTAAATTACGTTGTACTTATAGAAAAGGCTGCGGAAAATCGATTTCGAGATTGCAATAAAAATATAGGTTTGAAGGAACCCTGATACCGAAAAAATGTTTTTAAAAAACTCCGCCCGTCTGTCCATTCTTCTGTCCGACCTCCTGTCTGTGAACAGCACTAGCGCCTACACGTACTTGATAATTTCCAAAATTAACATTCTCCTGTCGTTCTGGCGCGACTCAAAGCTCTCAGGTTTTAAAACATAGTCGCTGGAGCATTTTCGAAATTTTCCCAAAAATGGCTCCAATCCTTTTTCCAATTTCTTGTAAGAATAGTTTAAATACACTTACCCCTTTGTCACTGTTAACTCTGAATATTCGAAAATTGAGAAAGATTGAAATTTTTCAGCGTCTTCCTACAACTTCAAACTTGAAGATCCTTTAGATTTTACCTTCATATAAAATGTGTTGCTCTTAAATAGTTCTAAACGGATAGTGTTAAATATAGTCCATCAGATGACATAAATGTTGTATTCTTTTGTTGTTGTTTTTAAATAATTACAAAAATTTAATTTTTTGGAGTATCACACCGTTATTATGCACGTTTCCAGCAATTTGTATACATTATTGTGTGTGTGTGTGTGTGTGTGTGTGTGTGTGTGTGTGTGTGGATGTGCTTCAAATGCTTTCCAATGAAGTTTTTTCGAAATATCAAAAGTTTTCTGTGGAAAAGAGCTTCAAATTTCGCATTTACACTAAGCTTAAACGAAACTACCCAAAAAAGGCTCCACTTTTTTCAAAGAAAATATCCACAGAGGACGAGGTTTTAATCTTCTTTAATATTCTAAAAGTGATATTTCAGTTCTACTATCAGGAAACCGAAAAATTGAGACAATTTCAAAAAATGTTCTTTGGGCGGCGGTTGATGGCAAATGGCAAGAAGATGGCGGAAGACCTAAAAGTTAGCCCAGACCAGACGTTAGAAAAATAACTAGCACGAGAAAGTCTGTGCCATTGTGTAGAGCAGTAGGTTTTGCTTATTCGGTGTAAATTTGATTTTATTAATTATTTTACCGCTCTGTTACAACAGTTTTTTACTACAAATTTGGGTGTTTTTACACATTTTTAACTTAACAAAATGGCAGTCATAAGAGAGAAAACAAAACAAAATTAGGCCTTTGGGTTTTTCCATGTACTCCTCCAATTGCCCGGGTGTGCAAATCCGACTTATATTTGACGATCAGTTCCAGAGCTTTAGCGAAAACGCGCATTCGCAATGTCCCTTCTGAAGTTCCAGAATCCACACTACGCGTGAGCTAAAAGCTCCAGAATCGTTCCTCAAGTGAAGCCTGTGAATCGGGTCTAAAGAGTGGACCCGTCCACTCGAAATTTGTGCCTCCTGCCCCGGTGGGATGTTGTGGGGGGAGCGAGTGCTGCGTCGGCACGTGTGAGCACGTGTCGGCGCGTGCCAGCGGCGTTGGACGCGTGCCGAGCACCCGAATCGCGGCGAGGGCGCTGTGGAGGCGCTGCAGCCTTTGGCCGAGGTCCACAGGGCGCACGTGGGACCCAAACGCCGCCGGGGGCACTGGGAAGAAGAGGGGATGAAGAGATTGTCTCGGCTCGACCAGTCGGGTACCAGGATGCGAGTGAACCAATCAGAAAGGCAGTTGATTGCGCGAAATGTTGTTGTTGCTGTTTGCGGTTGGACGACCTTTAAGTGGATTCTGTGGAATGAATGTCGTTAGATGTCGCCACCTGTGTGTCGTTAGATGTCACCAACCGCTATGGAAACAACCCTGAGTTTGGAAGGGAAAAGGAATTTATGATGAGGGTTCAAGGTAGCCTAATTTTTATATGAAAACTGTCAATGTCACTGTTAAACATTAAAACTGCCAAAGTGGTGGGGGGTGCGGGGGAGAAACGCGACGTGATGCAAGTGCGGAGTCGAAAGTCCAAAGTGCGTTCGCGGTGGAGGGGGGGGGGCGGCGGTGGCGGTGAGGGGAGCGGCGCAGTCTGTGAGGGGGCAGTGCAGATGTCACCGTGGTGTGGCGTCAAGGGAATTTTCATGTTTCGAATCAACAGCAATGTAACAATAATGTGAAATATTTTTAAATTAAATTTGCCGAATACTTTTACAGTAATGAAGATTAAATTTGCATCTCTGAGCCTGCCTTCCTTTCAGCGAAAACACTTTCACTCCATAAGAGGTAGAAACTTGAAACGTTTTTGAACTGTAGTAGCAGGATTTAGTTGGAAATGAAACGCCGCAAGAGTTGTCAGGCACCTTCCCCCCTTCCGTCAAGTCATGTCATTCCTATTTCTACCCCGCAGCGTCTCTTTACTTTGGTCGGGTCGTGTTTCATTGCATGACGTTCATTCTGACCACATCTGATCCACGTTGCCTCTCGGTGTACAGTGTCACATCTCTCGACTTCATCTCCCTTGCTCTCCCACTCGACTCCCTTCGCATACTTGGCGCCATAACATAAAGCATTGGCGGCGTCCTGGGCTCATTATTTTTCTGCCACACTGACTATACGAGACATGTCCCTTTGATCGTGCAATTTGCAATTTGGAAATTGATGTAGCGTACGAACCGACAATAATGTAACAAATAGAAGTAGTAACAGTTTTACATAAAGCAATGTTTGCTATTAAAACTACAAAAAATCGCCATTTTCCGGCGCACGATTACATGAATTTTTCTTCTTACAAAGTACTTCGTAAGGCGAGAAAGTAAAAATATAATACATACTTTTTGCACGTACAAGTTCCCACTCCAAGGAGAAGAAAAACAAAAAATACATTCGAATAGTTGATTACAAAAATAATATAAAACCTTCAATATAACCTTTGCGTTAGATTGTATACCATAAGCAACAATTCCAAAAAGATAAAATTTAAGGAACTAGGAAAGAAAAAATATTGAGAAAATGGTTGATTAACCAGAACAATTTACTTATCCATAACATATTCAATCCTTTGCAATTGTTATAAATAAATTATAATCTGTGTTAAATATAAGAAATATTTCGATTTCCTTCAAACAAGTATATTACACTATATTATCTTTTGTGTACATTGCATGGGAATGTAAATATGATGTTACTAAAATTTGAGATACTTTGAAAAAAGTGAGATGTACAGGCATTGCACACATTATTCCCTGTGTAACATTGTATATATTCACATAATTTACAACAAAGTCTCATACAGTTCTTTGCCGAAGACAAGAGTAACAAGGTTGTAGCTCGTGTTTACTGGGTACCGTTTCTTCAAATTCCTTCACGCCCCTCCTCCCAATTCTTGCGTCGCCTGGCCTCCCTTCGCTTCAACCCGCTCCCTCTTACGTCGTATGGCGTAGCGTTGCAGCCATGTCGCGTCATCCCTGGCGTGGCGTCGCATGGCGTCCACCGCATACACCACGTCTCTCGTGGCCGCGACCGCCCCCCCCCCCCGCCGCTACCGTAGACGCCGCCGCGTCGAGCGTTCTCCGTGACGTAACCGAACGTAAACAGACTCCGTAATCGGGCGCGGACCAAACCACAACAGTCCGACTGTGTTTATAGCGCGCATTCGTGTTTGTTGCGATGCGAGGGCGCGCGGAAAGTTCTGGAAGAGTTGCGGCCGGGGGGAAGGGGGTCGTGTTTGGGGCCGAGGGGGCGATTCGGTCGCGACACGCGTTTCTGGTCCGGGGGGGGGGCGGACGCATATCTTGGTTACGCCGGTTCTCTGCAATTTCGGGGCGAGAGGTTGTCGTGGGATAGGAGGTGGGGGTGGGGTGGGGGGAGACACGCGACGTGATGCAAGTGCGGAGTCGAAAGTCCAAAGTGCTTTCGCGCTGGTGGTGGTGGAGGCGGCGGTAGCGGTGAGCAGGCGCAGGCGGTGACGGGGAGGTGGTGACACCGGTGGATACGTGAGAGGACACACAGCTGATCGCGCACACACACACACACACTCACACACATACACACACTCACATTCTGCACGCGTCGTTCACGCTACTTTGTCATTTTCAGATTATCATTATGGAAAGATACTGTATAAAATAATATCGTGGTTTCTAAAGATTTCTGATAATATTAATGTAAAATTAAGCATTTGTTTAATCCTTTGTTTTCCGTAACTTCTTGTAACCAGTATCTGATTCTTCATGTCTTCCATCTGGCCAGTCATGTGTTTTTACATTGACATGGCATTCCTCTTCCTTGTTTTATTCTTCTCTCCCCCACCCTTTCCATCTCTTTTCTTCATCTTTTCACGTTATTTTTTCTACTTTCCATTCTTTCATTGTTCTGCAGACTTTATATCGCTTTAGTTTTCTTTGTCATTGTGCTTCTGAATTTCCTTGTATGACTTTGGTAATAGTTTATTGGCTATTCAGAAACGAAATATTTTTTAAAATAAAATAATATGAACAGGAATAATTTGGAAGATTTCTCATTCCACATGCTCTTTCCTGTTTAAAAGTAACGCCCTAAGTTTTGAGTTAATATAGTGTTTGTTCTGGCCTATATCAGTTGTTAATCTACAGAGTGCACACTCTGCCTTCCGTTATCATGAATGGTGTTGTTTGCAATACCTTCGTCCCATTCATGTCTATTATCGGTTGGAATCCGTGTAAAGCATTTTTAATTTATTTTACTTATAATGACGTGGATCGAAATAACGATAGCGATAGAAATAATGAAGACGATTTAATTTACCTTCAAGCAGATCAAGTACTTTTTGTAAACAAGAATATCATTCAATTTAAGTGTTTGTTTTTAGGTTACATAGTTTCATTCAAATGCCCAGTAAATTGAAATATCTCCGCTGGTTTTATTAGGGTCAGGTTAATAGTGGTCTTGGCAGAAACGGGAACACTATTTAGATTGTATTATTTCATTTCTTGATCTAGTACCTAACTTCGAACGCAATGATCTCATCACAACCTAAATAGGGGTTTGACTGAATTAACATTATTCAAATACTATGCAAAGGTATTCACTGAAATGCTATCTTCATAATATTAAAATTGGAACAGTTTCGGGGTGCAATTCGAAAGATTAAAGCATTTTTATCTCTGGATCATTAATCTCACCTACTGCTATCGAGATGGATAACATCTCAAATTTCATTAAAATTATCTTTGAAACTACATCTCGTGAATACGTGCTTTGAAGTACAGTTCTATTCATTGTGAATGTGATCGAGGGGGATGAATAACGCTCATCAAACAGCAAGCATCATTTATAATTTGCGGTAGTTGAGTTGCAATATCTAATACGCCAACTCCATTATTTTGAAGAGACCGGAACACTCAGATTGTATTCTCTTCTGACCGATTAAATCAGCCACAAACTCCTCTACGACACACTTGACGCATCTTATTCAGCACTCTAGAATACAATCCAGTCCCAACCAGATTCCTAGACGTTTGGTATCTGATTTTCACCTTATCTTTAAAAGATATCTATCGCTGTTAAATAGTCTTTTGGATGTATGAAGATAAATCCTTTCAGATGGCGTGGCGAATAACCGGGGAAAAGAATTAATCCTCCGAGTACACGTCCGCCATTTTATTGAAAGTTTTCCATTCATGCAACTCTTCTATGTATGTTTGGTGTTGACCCAGATAACCGATTTGCGAGTTGCATGTTCGTTAATAATGGAAATACACAATATTGTTAGAGGTTCTTTCAATGGGTGTTCATCTATTTGTCTGAGACATGCCTGTTTTAATGGAACCTTTTTTTAATACCCCTTAATATAATAAATAATGAGAAGCAACGATGCAGTTATGGAAATATATCAATGGTAAAACACAAAATAATTGCACGATAGAGTTTGCATTGGCATTAACATTTAATTACAGAAACTTAATTTCTTGCAACACTACTTCTAATGGGTCCGTTGAAGGGTGCCGGTATGTATTTATTTAGGGTATCCGGAATGTACAATATTTATTCTACTACATTCGTTACAAAATTGCAGAAATACATCTGAAGGGTATTTCCGCTCACCATCTAATTCTTCGTCTCTTTTGGTTTACGAAAATTTGCAGAAATCGAAACAATAATCAGACGTCTTCGAAAGACCATAATTTAACCTCGAAATTAATTATTTTTGTGAGAGCTTGACGTTGCTTATGTTCTTCGATATTCTTATTCAGGCACTGCTGACGTATAAGAACATAAATAGAGGAGTCATACAATATTTGGAATAATGGTGATAGTAATTTTCACAGCAGAACCCTTCGTTCTCATTTGTCAAAGCGACTTTTTGCTCGAGTGCACATTTCACTTGTTGTAACAATGATTCTCAATTTATTTCTAAAATCATCAATGCTAAAGATGTGCTTTAGAAACGCGACTCAACCTGTTAAACTATTATAAGTATTAATTTGTAATTACAGACCACAGCCAAGCAAAAAATTGCGACCATATCACTACAAGAAATCTTTTATCAAAGCGGCAAGCTAACGTAGATGTACTAACTTTCATTGGTCCGTAGAAGGCATGCAAGGCCATTCGTGTTATGAAAAACACGCGACTTGGCAATTCCTTACCTTGCCAATGTCATCAATGGGCAGCGTTGGCAAAAAGTAGTGGGTGCAATTTGATGAAACAATTGGAATTACAATTCTCAATCTTGTGTGCAACGTTTTTGTCTCTGTTTCTCTTTCCCTATTAAATTACCACAGAGACACTAATTATGCGACACGTCTGCGAAGGCTAGAGGCGAATGACATTATTGGTGGACTGTGCTTCGAAAACAGTTTTAGTCAGTCATGATTCTCATAATGAATTGGCTCGATATAAAAGTTAAACAGTTTTAGAAGTAACAAGAACGTAGTCTAACAGGTCTATGATTTCGAATGTCGTAAAAAAGAACAAAATAAATAAATTTAAAAAAGCCATAAATGAATAATATCAGTATAATAAGAAATAAATAATCAAACTATAAAATTTTATTATTTAAAATTCCTTTTTCAAATTTATTTTACGTTTTCACGATTGTGCAACTGTGTCATTCAATGTTAATAAATTGCTAATTTAATTTGAAGTCAAAATAGTAAAAACGATGTGTAATTTATTCGAATATTCAACAAAGTTACGCCTTCTCACCTATGCCATTGGTTGATTTTTGGTCTCTCTGGCAGAAGAGAACATGTGGACGGTGTTCTATTTAAACTTGATAATGTAAGTTTTCTTAAAACGAAATTGTCAAAAAGAGAAATGAATTTTTAATGACATGAATAAATCTTACATTCTACTAGCTGTTCTCTGGGTCGAGGACTTGCTGCATCGGAATTTGTTAAGCGAGACATAAGACTGCAAACAGCATTATTCACTATCTCAATACAGAACACCCAGAAGAGAATTCTAACGTTCGGTAGTTCTGATCGATCGTTTTCCGTGATTTCTATTCTACGCTCAATACCAGATGAATGCCGGAAAAGTACCCTACACTCGGGCCACAAGTCACGGACCTTGCGAGATCTTTTCTTCCTCTTCCTTGTCCTACAGTCATCCCTTACCTACATATTTACACATACATCACTACATTACCAAAAATGTCGGGAGACCAGGAGAGAGCTTAGAAGCCCTCCTGGCTGGGGCGATGCCTCACAGAGGGAGATACCTGAAAGGGGGAAATTATAGCAACCCGACGTATAGGTCGTCACCCGGTCTCACCATCCAGCGGGGAAAAAATACCGAACTTCAGGCATAAACATATTCATTATACATTATTATACTATTATACATGAAGCAACCAACCAACCAATCAAAATATTCTGAGCACACTGTATTGTGTTAGGTCAACAGTTCTTTTTCCTTCCCTGTCTTCTCTATCTCCCTTTTATTGTTTTTTCTTATACTAATTTTTTCTAGTCTTCATTCTTCTTTTTCTTTTCTTTCTCCGCCTTTTTTCTTTCTTATTTTTACCTTATTTTGTGTTCTATTTTTATTTTCTTTCTTCTTTTGTTTATTTTTCACCTTTTCTTCTCCCTCTTCTTCCTTTTCTTTTCTCCTCAGTTTTCCAGCTAAGATTATGACATTGCTGGAGTCGCTGCAGCTTGGAGCATGAAACGCCTGAATGTCAAGGGGGTCGTGTCATACAGGATTATAACAATTCAAAGTCCTCAGCAAAATTTAGTTTACCGCTATTTGCATATTTATTGTGATGTATAATGTTAAAACTATTATGAGGTATCCGCTGGCAAGCAAGGATAAACACATTTCAAAATAATATTAGAGGGCTACTGTAATGCCTTAAATGTGTGGTATATTGGGTCACAATAAGTCTTGATATTCAATAAATATTTCTTAATAATTTAAAATGTATGGTTTTGCATTAGAAAAATAATATTAAGAGTCGGTAATGTAGTGATACGTACCCTTTAAATCCTAATTATTTATTTTGATGAAAAAAATATTTAAGGCATAACATTGATAAAGGGGAACATCAGAAGACATAAAAACAAGTTTTTATTATTTTACCCATTATTTTTAATGAAGTGTTGCCGTATGGCTACAATGGGCATACAGGAAACTTTATATTATATTATATTGCATGTCTGTCTGTACTGGCACAACAGCTCCTGACTGGGGCAAGTCCTACTAGCGGCGTTCCGGCCGAGCGGCTATGGGTTAAGGGGTACGTATGGTTAGTGCATATACATACATTATATTGCAAGAAAATTAAAACTAGCCTTTTATTGCTGAGTCAATTATAAATACAGTTCATTCAAAAACAAGGAGCAGATTTCAAATATCAAGCACCATTAAATGACAATAGTGACACATCCGACACATCACTGGATAGAGGAAAATTCAGTTTTAATTTGTACATTCAATATGAGCACGATTTGTTGCGCCGCAAATCTGGAAGAGATAGTCAATTTCTTGCCACGCACGAATTAACTGATCGCTCGTTATTGAGTTTACTGTTGTAACAATTTGATATCGATGATCTTCAAGAGTAGCAGGTTTAGATGGTACATATACCTTGTCTTTAATGAACTCCCGTAGATAAAAGTCGCACGGCGTCAGATTTGATACCCTGAGAGGCCACTTACAATTAACAAGATCATGTTCCCCATTTCTTCGAATCCATCGTCCTGTAATGGTGCCGTTCAGATATTGCGAGTGAAAGTGAGGTGGAGAGAATGTTGCAAGAATATGAAATCGTTCTTATCTTTTTGAATTTTGTGGTAACAACAAATTCTGGAACATGTCTAGATACGTAATTTTAATACGTTCTCTCAATAAAAAAGACGTTGTTGATACTAATGACGCTAAACACATTTAGTTTTGGAGAATCTCTTTCATGTTCGATAACAATGAAAGGATTTTCCGTCTCAAAATTCTTATATTTTAGCGATTCACTTTACCAGCGATTTGAAATGTTGATTCATCGGAGACAATTAGTCTAACAGCAAAAGAATCATCCTCCATATCTTCCAACATTGCAATGCAAAATTCTGATCTTTTTGAATGATTATCAGGACGCAATGCCTTAAGTAATTGAAATTTACACGGCTTCTGACATAGACATTTTTTAAGCACACGCCATTCTGTTTGTTAGCGAATCCGAACTTCTCTGCTTCCTCTTCTTGTGAATTATGTGGGGCTCCGTTGTAAGCCTATCGGATACGCTCAACATTTTTCTCTGATGTGCGAGGGCGACCAGAACTTTTTGTTTTACATATGCAATCTTCTACAATCTTTTTGTATCTTGTAAATCTGTTTATGAAGAGGGGGCTCTTTGTTGAATTCGCCACGAAATGCATGCTGAACTGAAACAATGCTTTCTTTGCATAATGCAGTACACAAAACGACTTTTCGAGTGGCCTCACCATTTTCTTGTAAACAAACTGTAGCGACACTATAGGCATTGAATGAAATTAATAGGTAAAAGCTTAAAACTTGGAATTTTTCTCTATCCAATGAAGTATTGCATGTATCTCCTTCCATTGTCGCTCATTGGTAGAGGATATTTGAAATCTGATCCTTCTTTTTGAATCATCCTGCATACCCTCACACAACATGTTAAACACTTCATCATTAAAAAGCGACCTAGTCAATTTTTACCACGACATTTTGCTAATTTTTACAATCACATGGGTTATTTGAACTGCTTCCCGCGCGCCTGGTAGTAACGCGTTACTTTCGCTTTTACAAACGGCAATTATTTCTTCCAGACAATTCCATTTCTATATTTGTATTGTAACACCTCCACTCATCTCCCGGCGAATGGGATTGTCGGAAAATGCGCGGTTAGCGGCCCGGTTATAGCTCAGTCGGTCCTATCCCCATTACTCGTTTAAAAACTAGCCAATTGTAACAATTTCCTTTGCTCAGGCGTTTCGAAAGTATTCCAGATGGAGCTGCAGCTGGGCGCCTTACAATTTACCCTTTCTTCGGCCGTTGGGTGGGGTGTCATAAACATCCGAAATGGGTCAGGGGATCGTGGCTGTTGCAAGAAGGGGAGCTGCGCGCGTGACGCCGTATGTTTCTCTTCAGTAAAACAATTATTAGGTCTACTTTACTCAATTTAATTTATCTTAATAATTCTGTACCGCTACAGTATGCTCTCGTTAGCTAGGTCGAAAATAGATGACAACAAATGATCAACTTTTAAATTTACATTAGCTGTGATCTCAAACATTGTGTACCTTGCCGAATTTTTTGAACGTAATGTTTCTCTCGCTTATGTACCGGATGTGTATTTTATCGATCGCCAAAGATTCGTGCCGCGTTGTCCGAGAAGGCGAGGGCTCGGTCGCCGGATGCAACACTGGCAATTCCCGTGCTGACACAGGGGAACTATTGCTGCGCTTATCTTACCTTAAAGAAGATGATGAAAGCAGTGTCCTTCGGTTTGAATGCATTCTTGGCACCTAAGGAACATATTCTGATTCTATTTTCTGACGAAGCGTGCTTTCATCTAAGTGAATACTCGTACAACAGACAAAACAACTTCTATTGGAGTGCAGAAAACACTCACCTGCCTCACGAAAAGCAGTGTGTGTTGAGTTCCACAAGAATTAATAAGAACTTTCAATTTTCAATACCACCGTTACTGTTGATGTTTACATATATCAGATATTGACATTATTCTTCGAACAACTGAGACCACAAAAAAGGATTCATCGTTACTTTCAGAAGAAGGCAATTGCTCACAGCTGATCAATCCATGAACTTTTTAAATACTGTTTATAGGGACGATCAAATAATTCGTCGTGAGTTATGGTCTTCTAGGTCACCTGATCTGACCCCTTATGACTTTTTCCTTTGGAGGTACTTGAAAGATCTGGTATGCAGAAAACTCGCATTCGGACAAAGCTCTGGCCCTCTATTGAAGAGAAAATCGCAGTAATTCCTCGACACTTATTTCAAAGGTAACTCCAAATATATTTCGCAGGTGCCAAGAATGGATTTGAGCCTAAGGACACCGTTTTCAGCATGTTCTTTAACGTAAGATAAGCGCAGCAGTAGTTCCCGTGTGTTCACGGGAGCTGAGTCAGCGTTTCGCCCGGCAACCGAGCCCTCGCCTCCACCTCCGCGACGCGGCACGAATCTTCCGCGAACGATAAAATAAGCATCCGGTATTTTGTTATTGTGCATTTCGAAAATTTCATTATTTTCATTTGGCATCTGTACAAAATTCAAAAATATTTCTCTAGAGACGTCAGTCTTATCGTCTTGATCAGAAAACAGATCACTGATATCAGATCCGTTGCTATATCAAAGAAGAAACTAAGTTATTGTTTTTGTCATGTATTCATTTATTTAAGCCTATTATAATAAAAAACTTATATTGGGTGGCAAATTTCTATGACATCACCTAAACGCAGTTACGACAGATATGAATGAACTTCCATTTGTAGGTTAAGTATGTTCTATGTGCCCATGGGAGCCAAATGGCAACAACTCATTTCTCATTCATCTCTCTGTCAACATTTTTGTACATAATTCGTATATTGCGATATTCTCAACTGTAAACAAATTCTTCAAAATGGAAGATGTATTTACCTAAGAAATTAACCATTGATGACAAATTCAAAAACGAAAATAGACCATGCAGTGCCGTGACTAACACACCAAAGAGAAAACAACTCCAGAAATCCACAGAACAAATGCGTATCATCTGATCTATTGATGAGTGATTCAAATAAGACACAGAAATGCTTAGAAATTGCTGTAATTGTTAAAACTTATATTCAAGCTGAATAATCAATTCTGAAAAGTGATATTGAGGGACTGACAGAGACAACACACGAATATCAGGTGTATTACGACACGAACGAGTGTCATAAACTCTATTCATGTGCATTAGAATCATTACATTCGGTTACATACAGTACTTTATCTACGACTAATGAAATTTAATAGAAATGTAACATTTACATTGAACTTTTACTTTTTGTCAGCTGCATTGCATAGTCCAGCCAACGCCAACCTAGGTGTCCCAGGTGACATTTTTAAGCGCCTCCAATGAGCAGCACACACATGAGCTTCGGGTTTGGAGCCAGTATTAAATTGTCATTCAAGTTTAAAGTGCTTTTACTTCTCTTATTGATAACTGATTCAGTCCCCAACGGGTGCTTCAGTATAACTGACACAACAAATCTTATTTTTGGAAAGGGAGTGGGCATGCATGGTTTACCTCTACTGCTGTGCGGATCGTCTTGTCACTACAAAAACCATCGAACGGAACATTTAATAAAACATTTGCCAATGATTAATGTGTCAGTGCTGGATTTGACACTTCGCTGTGACTGGTTACCTCTACGTCGCTTTCCTGTACTGTAATGACGCTGTATGGTTATGAATGTCATAATAAAACGGGCTGCATCTATCTAATGAGTGAATTATACAATGGACATAAAAAATTCAAAATCAAAAACACGGTTCACCTCAGATTATATTAATACTGAATTGTTTGTTACGTGGGTGTAAATAATATACCTGGATTTTACATGAACCATAAATCACCATTCACCATAATTCCTAGAAAGGTTTAAAAGGGTGTCCGAGACAATGACAATTAGTTCGAGAGAATACTTGATTTAAGAACATTATCTTCATCAAATTTTGAATTTAATAAGTAAAAAACATATCATTCGTGTGCAACTCTGTCGAAAGATATCATTCATTGAACAGTTATAACAGTGGTCTACGCGAAGGAATGATAGAATACCAGACCAAAGTATTAAAGATTGTTTCAGGGTGTTACAGAGAAGTGAACACTTCATATTTATGCTGTGAAGTGAAACTTAAAAAATACGAACATTTGAAAACCAATAAAAATTCGTATACTATCAAGGCTAGAATAATAATACGGATGCATTGAGTTTTAGGCATACAAATTTGCCAAATAATGTTCAGTATCCAATTATTATTTTGAGATTTCTCAAGGTCCGTCGCTTGTTGACGCAGATCGCACCGCCTTCCTTACTATTTGTATTGCTTTTGTGTCTAGCACCTACCTGTAACACGTTTCGTAATTTTTACCGCTACCGTCCCATCGACCTTCATCACAGCCTACTTCAATTCGACCATAACCAACACCATCACAACTTCACCCTCCCCTCAGCGTTCAGCTTATATTGCCTCCCACATCTCCATTCCGTACACCACGGTCACGTCATCATGCCATCACCATCGTCCCCATTACTATCACATCCACCACAATCCCATCCCATCACCATCACACCCCATCACCATCCTTTCCCATCACCATCACAGCCCATCACCATTCCCTTCCATCACTACCATGCTCAATCACCAGTACACTCCCCCGCCTCCTGTGTCTAGCACCTACCTCTAACTTTTTTTCATAATTTTTACCGCTACCGTCCCATCGACCTTCACCACAGCCTACTTCAATTCGACCATAACCAACACCATCACAACTTCACCCTCCCCTCAGCGTTCAGCTTATATTGCCTCCCACATCTCCATTCCGTACACCGCAGTCATGTCATCATGCCATTACCATCGTCCCCATTACTATCACATCCATCACAATCCCATCCCATCACCATCACACCCCATCACCATCCCTTCCCATCACCATCACACCCCATCACCATTCCCTTCCATTACCACCATGCCCAGCCACCAGTACACTCCACCTCCAGCACACCTATCATTACCACCGTCACCTCCATCCAACACCACTAGCTCTCCCGCCACCTCCCCAGCTGTATCTCTCCGCCGCGCCGGCGCTGCCATCGCTGTCGCCCGCGCCTCCTCCCAGCCGCCAGTGACACTGCAGCTCGTGCCTCCGCCGCCGTCGCCCCTGCCTGCCTGCCTCCCCCACCCGCCTGCCACGCGCCCGTCTCCGCCGCCGCCGCCGCCCGCCCCGTGCGCTTTCTCCGCGGCGCCGCTTCGGGAAAGCGAGGGTCAGCAGAAGGCCGCCGAGGCGCGGGTTTCGTAGCGTCACCCAAACCGCCTTCGCCGCGGCGCTGCCGAAGGAACTGTCCACGGCGAATAGCCTGATAAAGCCATGATTAGGCCCATTATTGAATTAATGCCTTATTTTACGTGGCGAGACTCAGGCCAATAGGCCTGCTCTTCCGTCTGACGTAATTTTCGTCTGACGTAAATTTCGCTACGCTCCTTTCACCAACTAGCAGAGAAATTCTACTAAACTAGCAGAGAACATTTCTTGGGCGAGAAACAGGCGATTTGAATTTAGCTCAGAGCGTCATTTAGGCTTGAGGATCTTTTACATGCTCAGCCTACTAACAATCTACTAACATGGGACAGCCGGCTTTACTTCCCCTCCGAAGGAAGGTGTACGCCTGAAAAATCCACGGCTTTGATCGGGTTTGAACCCGCCAACTTGGGTACAACAGTCCGAAACGCTAACCGTTACACCATCGCCGCCGCTTACACCATTATGGACTACGCCTGCCCAAGTTAGGGTATAGCGGCGCACGCGCACTTGAATAAGTTGCAAATAGTACAAAATGCGTGCCTCGGTATGCGCCACTTTATATCAGTCTCAGAATTACAATCATTATTAAAACTACCGCTCTTCAAAGAGCACTTTAAAAATTTAGCTACTGACTTCTTTTCCAAAATAAACGCGTCAAATAATGACTTTATTAAAAATTACACTATGCACGAGCCGGATCCTACGGCCACGTACAATCGCCCGAGAGATATGCTACAGTAGGCGAGACGCCAATACTTGAACGAAAATCGCGGTAAACAACGCCAAAAGCGCGCCGAACGGCTATTGTCTTTCCTGACCTCGTTCTTTTTCTCTCTTTTACAGATCAGCCATAGGTGTGCGAAAGGATAGGAATGGCTTCATAGCAGGGAAGTGTGGCGGCATTGCGCAACGCGACAAGCTGCGGGCGCTGCCGAAGGCGAAGTCTTCAGATGCCTGTCTGGGCGATTGGCCGTCGCCTAGCTACCACCTCCGTCCGTCTTCGGTTGTATCCAACCTACCACCTACATAGTATAATACATTGTCTGTTCGATTACCTGAATTCCTCGCCAGCCTTTTCTCCTTGTTCTTCGACAAGCCCCCTTCTTTACGCCGCACCCATCACACAATTGTTTCCTGAAACTACCTGCTTTGTCTTCGAAGGTCTTCCTCGTTCCATGTTTCAACCTTTAACATGGCATTCGATCCTTCGCCGTTGGGATATCTCCTGTGCTGTTTCCAACGAAATTTTTGATTCAGTTACGAATGTTTTCGTCGGATGACTTCTATAGGTCGGTCGAGATGATCCAAAAAATACGTTTTCCTAGGCCGTCAACGAAAAGAAAACACAATTTTGATGGAAAACGTTATTGTCGAAGTTTACATCACATGTTGCACTATTTTCCCTCATAATCATAACCAGAGTTGTGATATTTGTCGTACCGTGGGATCAAGATTTGTATCACTATGATGTAGAAGTCTCTCGCCTGGATGAGATACTAGTGTTTGATAGCCACCTGCAACTTTCCATCACTTTGATACGAGTAATGTTGACAGGAATTTCTTGAGGTGTAACAGAAGACGGAATTCCCTGGGGGAGATACGGGCTGTAGGGCTGTCAAACACTCTCAAAATAACTACTGCATTTCTGCAGCGAGCTGCGTTGCATGTAGCCGAACCTATGACGATCCAAAGTTGTAACATTTTACCACTACCTTAACCTAGTGCATTATAATCGTTCTCAGACAAATTAATTTATTATCATTTCTCTGTTTGCCGTCGTTTATAAACTACGTTCAGTAATTATTATAATTAATTATATAGGTCTTCTCTTTTTAAAATGGCCGGTTTCGCTTAATATCTTGGAGATTTTGGGTTTTCTCTTCTTAAACATAATGAAGTCAATTACCTTATTGGTAGGTTTTAATCGCCATTAACATACCTAGTAATGTTACGAGTGTTATTACTGCAAGTGACAAAGTTAAAATTCGAGGCGTACCGTAGCAGAGCCGACATTTAATTCGGACGATGCAGTAACAACACTATCATTTCGTTATATGTTCAGAATTTATTGGTCACCCAAAAATATCACGATGTATAAGAAAATTAATGACATTACTGCGATAGTAGTCAAATGAATTGCTGTGACACGTTTGTACGATATTTTGGTCGCTTGCCATATATCTATTTAAAAAAAGTCGTATACCATGGTTCGAGAAAGACGCGAATAATTCTTCGGAACCTAAAGATACCTAAAGAAATGACGTTTGGTGAGGATGCTGGGACGTCGACTTTCAGTGGCGTCCCTTCACATCGCCCCCAAATATTATTAACGGAGAAGCGTTTCATTTGGTCTAATGACAGAAAAATAAGGTTCATTTATCAAATGTACATTTTTCAAATTGCACTATTCATCATATTACAATTAACAATAATTATTCTATAAATTAATATGAGTTACTTTTATTATGAACTGTTTGAATCTGATTTATTTGTACATCGCCATGTTTTTGTTACAGTCGATTTGCCATGAATCAATGGTAGTTTATTTCAGTTATTAAGAATTTTAAAATCCGTTGCTAAGGATTAAATTACTTAAGACACAGGTAGGTACAAGTGCGCTTAACAAACCTGTAGGGTTACTTGTTCACAGAGATTAATGACGCATGCGACTGATAAAAATATAAACGTCTAATGTTCAGTCTTGCCAATATTTGAAAACATAAAAGTATAGAGCAACATGGCGTTTTTGTCGTCATAGAGAGTGGATTTAGCACTACCCCTACCAAAAGTTTAAAGAACAAATTTGGAGCCGTTACTCAGAAAATTTTGAAAATGTTCGCGGGACTTCATGTAAAGTACCCACAAAAATTATTGGATGTTTTTCAAAATCGCAGAGCTGGCCCTGACCAAATGGACAGGGGTTTATTCAATATGGAAAAAAATCGTACGCCTAATTTATGCGTTAGTTCACATACACCAGACGGACAGAAGGACAGACGGATGGACCGACGTTTTGCCGTCAATCGATTTTTTGGTATCAAGGATCCACAAGACAGGAATTCTCGCTGCACCGGGTTTTGTAGGATTTTTTCTTAATTTAGTAACTGGATTTATCCACGTTTTCCTTATGAGAGCCCGGCAATGAATTTTTTTCTGCCGAAAATCCGCCGCTTTTTCGCGCAGCATTATATAACTTTTCTTATACAACATATATTACTGCGTATATGTGTACGGGAAAGTAGAAATGAATATTAGGTAAATTAACATTATTTTCTGACATTCCACCCAATTAAACTTCTTCGGTATTACTGACTGTGTGAAGGTGTTACCACTGGAAGTCGACGCGACATCTTCCTCGCTGAAAACCATTCTTCTTGCCATTTTCATTGTTTTCCATAGACTCTTCAACATATGATTCGGATATAGTAGGGCTTAGCCGAAGTTCCTCTTAAAGAGTAACCTGTTTGTTGTTCTGTTTTTGCCATCTTATAAATGCCAAGTTTCTGAATGCTACATTTTTCACGGTTATAAAAAAAGAAGAATTTGTCGTGGTCGATATGATTTGCACGCAAATTCATATATTTCGTAACTGATTGCACATTGTTAAAAGGTAATCGGGAACTATGGTAAAAATTTGTGAATTAATATTTTTGGAATCATTAATTTGCACAATTAGTATAGAACCTTCCTTCTTTAATCATTCACATCGAAAACATTGATTGCTTTTACACTAAATCTGAACATTATTTTATTCCATAATAGTAATGAAACAATAATCGTACCATATGAACCAAATACATTATTCTGTACCTAATTCATGTATTATTCACCCCCCGTCTTTATCAAGAACTTCCGTACATCAACAATTGCCAAAACGTTCTCTTTTTCCGTTTGCACACATTGACTGAGATATTGAATTATACCAAACATTATACTATATAGCACATCCCAGACGGCTGATGTTACCGCGTGAACTCCTGCTAGTCTTTCAGACATCGAAGAGAATAGGAAACTAATACGAGAAATATTGTGCAATCTGTACCATCACTAGTTTGACATTCTTAGTATGTAAGACACCGTTGCGCTGGGTATCTGAATATACTGTATTATATTTTAAATTTTCGTGAAGACTCTTTGTTAAAATATTTAATTTATTGCAGTGTTACATTAGAGTATTTTATTTATTCTTGAACAGTGTGCGTGCTAATTTTTTGAAGTCCATTTTAAGTGGTTTTGTTCATTAGCATTTTTTGATGCTATAAGTCACTAGCAACATTAGATTTATTTTGTATAATATTTTAATAATTTTATATATTTTATAAAATTATTTCATGTATTTACATTCTTAATATTTGAGTTAAATATATTTATGTAGTATATACTTAATGTATCTTATCGCTTTTTGAAAAAAATTAAGTGAAATTATCCCAAAGTACAAAACTACTTTTCACGAAATTGAAATAACGTTAATGAAAGAAATAATACCTCTAAGTACGAGCATTTAAACACTTAAAACACCCAAAATTCTGGTTCTTTTGACAACGTAATATTGAATAATTTATGTAGCAGAAATTTGTTGAAAATGTGGCAGTTTTCTTAACAAGAGCGTAGAGAGTGTGGAAACGTTATTAAAACTAAATCCAATATTCATAAAATACGTCATTTCTCACAAAAGTTGCCATTCATGTTATTTTTTGTTAGTGTTTCGCCTACTCTCTTCTACACTCTACAAGCCACTTCATTTTCTCTTTTTATCTTTTCTTTCTTAGAAATTTGAAAATGTCTCAAATTTTTAAGTCGATAAGTCGTTGAGAGCAATGTTTCATAACAATGCAACAAATTCTACCAATAAAAATAGAACTGCCTTGATTACTTCGTGACGTGAAAATCGCACTACCAAGTGTCGATCACAAATATTCCCCAAGATGAACATAAGTGATGTACTTGTATCCTGTTGACTAACTTGACTGGAATTTCCCATCCTATCAGTGTCTGGCAGCAGGTGGCTTTTTTTCGGAGACGTGGGTGGCATTGGTTAGGCGAACCGCTGCTATCTTGAGAAATGCTCATTGCGGAAACGAACACTCGAAGCATGGTCGACAACAATCATCAATTCTGTCGCGAGAAAAAAAGGAAGTCAGACAAGAAAAGTGACGAGGCCAGCGATAGTAGAAAGGGGAATACGAAGGAAGAAAAAGAAGGTGCACATGGACTTCGAAACTGCCAGGTCGGGCGCCAGAGGAGACTGGTGAAAATGAAAGCACTCCTTGGAAGAAAGTAGTGCGGATGAGGAAAGTTAAGAAGATTTCTTAAATGTAAAAAAAGTGTGAAAAACATCAACAAACACGATAAATATTATAAAGTTTGAAGAAAATGAACATTTCTGCCGCTTAAGACTTAGTATGCACATTCGGTTCTCTCACTTTCTTTCACACATTTTTGTGTGGATTTAATGGAGATAGGGTAGAGCACACAGTCATGGGCACTATAAGGGCAATTCTATATGTTTATTTCAACAATACAAAATTCATAGTTGGGAAATAAATTACTTCACATGTATACATTTATGATGCTAGTAGGTTAAACAGTTGAACATTATACTTCACATTTTATAAAATATGAAACTAAAATAAGGCAAGATATAGTGATGGACACTTTGCAGACTATCAAACGCACTTTGTGACACAGTGATGGACAGTCAGAAAAATGGATTGTAAAAAGTTCAACGAAGTCAAATAGCATTGTTGGACGCAATTGGATTGTTACTGCTGGTTTATTAAGCTTCAGTCATTTAATAAGTCAAAATTTTTTACACACAAAAATATTTTTTCCTTGTTTGAATTACTTTCCTCTACAGAATCCTCTGGGGGAAGGCATGATTTGTGAATCACCTTGTGGCACAATTGTCAGAACATACCGTAGTTCTTAAAATGCAATTTTATCACACTAGAAGCAGTCCTGAAGAAAATACTTCCGTGGACGTCTGGAGGAAAGAGACTTGCTGCTGCTTCTTTCCATATTGAAAATGTTTGTATAAGTGCTCGGCTGACAAATGTTCTTATTTATTTCACCTCCTACAAGTGTGTTTAAAACTTGTATATATGAATTTGTCATTCTTTGAATCGAATTGATGTTTGTTTTCCTGAGGTAAGCGCGATTACTAGTTTTCTCTAGATGGTGTATTTTCTGCTTATCATTCTGTTTACCTATTCATTGAGTGCTATTTTCAAATAACACTTTTCTTACAGGTTTAGTTGTAGTGATATTGTGGTTAGTGCTCTCATATTCTACAGGCAAAACACTTCACAATTTTGTCTACTTTCTTCTTTCTGTGTTGTCAGGACATTTTTCGTCTTTTTCTGTTTCTCTCTTCCGTCGCCCTTTTTCATTTTCTTTTGCATCTGCCTTTTCCTTACGGAGGGTTTTTCTACTGATTGGGCGTTATCACATTCGGCATTTGCTGAACATTGCGTTTGTCTCTCCTTTTTGGTGATTCTGGCCAAATCAATCTACTAATGTTAGAACATTCGGACGTCTCAGCGCACTACTTCTGAGAACGTCTCTTGGAGACTCGGTTTGGTGACCTCGGCTGCAGTGGTTCACGGTTTGCCGCTGTATTAAGAGGTGCCGGTGACTGTTGCAAATCTTCTCCTGGCACTTGATCCGGCTATTCAAATTGGGATGCATCTCCAGACCACCCATCTCTGAACACACTTCTGCTTCATCTGAAAGTTCTTCACACAACTTTCGGAGGAGGAAAAACGAAGAACTACTCTTTGTTCTTCTTCCACGTCTTTCTTAATGTTATTGAACTTACATACTCTTTCTTCTCCAAGAAAATCGCAAACTTTTTCAAATGTCAATGATTTGTTCTCTGTGTTGTGGTTAACGTTTTAATTATTCACATTTGATGCGATGGTATTGTAGATTTTCCCTAGACATTAAGTGAAATCATTATTCTCAGGGCTCCAAGGAACAAGAACCCAGCATCTAAAACCATTTTGCGCAGTTTCTGTTTCTATTGTGCGTACCACCATCTCCAACACCGGAGCGAAGTCTTTTCTAATGAGAGCCTCAGAAGGATATTCTCGACGCCATGTTAGCACTCCTTTCTTCCATGCACTCTTGATTGGTGGAAATACAGTGACATTTGCTGGTCGGCGAATTCTTGTGGCGTTCGGAAACAGAGCTATTAAAATTATTTGCAATTCAAAAAAAGTTTACTAGACTGAAAATTACAGTGAAACTTGAGATCATTCACGAAAAGAAGAGAGAGATTTCCAAGTAAAGAACTGTCTAAACTATTAGCTTTCAAACTGAGTTCATTTGAACGAAGGGAAGGAGCCTCTATCACATCAGTATCATATGCAACATATTTTATAGTTCACTGTAAGAACTTCTTTGTCTTCAGAGAGCCTTTACGCCTCAAAATTTGTGTAATTTAATAATTAGAAATGGTTTTATTCAATTATTAAGTCGTTTTTTTGTGCTTTTAGGAAATTTTGAAAAAAAATTAAGAGTATTTTATTGACCATTTTTGGTGATGTTTTAGGTCATCAAAATCTATCCCCTAGTGAAAACATTTAACCCCAGAACGATCATTGAAACAGTAATGGTCATGCTCAAATTTCAGTGATGGGCACAGTGCCTATCACCGTTCAAAATATTTATTAATGCATATTTTTGCTTAACAAGGTAAACAAGGTTCGCAAATTCAATATTAACATTTCAGCAATGCATAAAAAATAAGTTCATCAAATTACAGTGATGGGCACTCTATGACACGCCCATTATTGTCCTGCACATCAGAAATATTTGCAGTTATGAGCACTGCCATTTTTCGTTATGGTCTTCTCTGAGAAGGGTAAATCACGTATGAAAACGTAGATTGATGAAACTTGGATACACGACACATGGAGCGGATTGCAAATAAAACAGACGAATTGATTTAAATCCTTAATAACCGAACACACCTCCACTAACGAATCCACAACGTTTCGACGCATGGACCACACGTGGAGCACACCACTAACTACTGAACTATACCCACGCTCACTGAAAGGCCGCATTCATGTTCCGGAGTTGCAAACCTAAAGACACACATGACACAGATATTACAGGAAAAGGGCCCTTCGCTTTTTGAAAATCTTGTTATTACCCCCTTTACAGTTTATGTGCACAAAACTATACTGGTTCTCACGACTGTACCGGTTACCCTACTATCATCACAACCGTGTTTAAACAACACACTAGGATGTTTACAACTGCAACAACCTAATCTTCGTATGTTTACTTTGTCGCGCTTAAAAGGGAACTTCTTTCGCGAAAAAACGGCGAATTTTCGGCAGCAAAACTCTTATACAGGGCCCTGGTAATTAAAATGTGGGTAAATCCAGTTGCTAAATTTAGAGAGAAAAATTCTCTAACACATGGTGTAGCCAGAATTTGTTTTGTGCTTCCTTGATACCGAAAAATCGAATGACGGCAAAACGTCTGTCTGTACGTCCGTCTGTGAATAATGCTAGCGGCTAAACCGTTCAGCCAATTTTCTCCTAATTGATATTCCTCAATCGACCCGGCTGATGTCACGGCCCCTTGAATTTGTAATTGATATTTTAATTTTGGGGAGTACTTTACACGAAGCCCCTGGGACATTTTCAAAAAAATGGCGCCGTCGATTTTGATTACATTTGGTTGTTGGATGGTCTGAAAGACGTTTAAGAGAATGACACCGGTCCCAAAATGGCTGAAAATCCTGATTGAACTGAAAATAATAATTTCTTTTTCAAAAACAGATGTGTGGCTCTTGCATCCACGGGCGGGCCCGCACTCACATCGTTACGCTACTGCAGTGCTTATTAAAGAAAACCTTCATTTGCAAGCACCTATTCTACAGCATACAGATTCATTCTTATAAATTTATATTAGAATATAATTTTGTAGTTTAAATTATCCTACAAAAGTGGATTATCCCATTAGCTCTATCGTATATGCTACGAGTAACATAATTATCATGTAAAACAATTATTTATCGGGATGGTAATGCTGCCCATGAAACGTTTCTTTCCTAGAGATGCAAGCCCTGCACAGCGTACTGTAAACAGCGGCGTCCGGGTGATAGGCATTGTAACGCCTGCGCCTGTGCGCCGGCGGAAGCACGTCACCTTTTGCAGTCATCAGTACTGCGTCATGGCATGCTGCGGGGACACGTGATTCGCGCGGCCCCATCCAGATCGACGAGCTAAAACGCGCAAAAACACGTTTTTGGACATTTCTTAGAATCTGCTTGACGTATCTACATCATCAGATCCCCATCAGGAGACCGAGACGCGTCGAATGGAACCTCATTTGTCTCAATCGGTGGGTGGGAAGGGGTCCGACCATGACTTACACACGCAAGGACGGCGGGTTACTCGAATATTATATAAGGATATTCATTTTTTCTCTGAAATCTGTTTGGAGCACCCCTGGCGAAAAATTAGCAATGTAGCAGTGGCATTTTACGGTTTGTGTGGTAATGGCATCTTATAAATCGTACCGCCATCTTTACTTAGCGTTTTAGAACTGTAGAAATATATTTTACATTATTTACAAAGAAGAGTAGAAATGATTCTAGAAAATAATTTCTTGATTTATTATTCGCTATAATTATTTATATTATTAAAAGATGCATTATTTTTCAATATTTTACATTTTCCGATTCAGCTTCGGGCTTATAATTTCCTACTTCATCTGCGTTTTGCATAATAGATTTCTTGTTCTTTTAAGTGATAGAAATAATATTTCAATTAATTATGTAGGGTTTGTAGAAGTGAATGAAATGGTAAAGTATTAGAATACCTTATATCTTAAGCTCTTATATTTTTATTTCCCGTATCTTCCTGTCATATCTTACATATCCTTCTGATATTGAATGACATTTCATATATTTTTCAGGGTAGTAATTTATTGATATATACCTGTAGAGAACTATTGTTACGAATCATCAAAAGTTCATTTTGTAAAATCTACATCATTAACTAGTACGTTAACGGAAAGTAACTGTTAATTATCCAAGTGTATATATTAATAGAATGCATGTCGTCAAAAATAGCAATAATACCTGAGCAAGTCACAACACTTTCAAAAATGGAGAAACACTTTTTCATTACAAACGTTTTCAATACAAAACCAAATTCATTACATTATTTCAGTTCATTGAGATATACGAACTATCAATTTTCAAAGTATGAATTTGTATTTATATTAGAATAAATAACTAGTGGTGCTACAAAATGGCACAGACTTTCCCGTATTAATTTTCTATTTTCTTTGGTCTCAACTAGCTACTCCGACTTCCCCCTTGCCAGCTGCCATCTATTGCCGCCCAAAGTACATTGTGACCTAAATGGCAATTTCCTGTGAAAAATGTGGAGCCGTTTTTAAAAAACCGGCGTTCAAGCGCTACGGTAAATTCGATATTTGAAGCTCTATTTCACAGAAATTTTTTCAGTTTTGGAAAATTTCATATGAAGTCATATTAAAACGTGCCATTAGTACTATTCTTTCGAAACGTTTGAAGAAAAATTTGGAGCAAGTTTTTGAGAAAATCGCGCTTGAGCGTTTCTGAAATTGCCAAACTTGGAGCTAGTTTTGACAGAAAACGGTTGAGTTTTCGGGAAGCTTTATATGACATTATTTAAAGCACATGCACTTATTAATATAATAATGTGGATAAGTTGTTGCTGATATAAATATTAAGGATACGAGAGACAAGACAAAAACATACATGTTTGTAATTTTTGAAAAAAAAAAAGAATAGAGCAATATGGCGTATATTTCATCTTATCGAGTGTATTTAGCACTATCCCTGCCAAAAGGTTAAAGAAAAAACTTGAAGACGTTTTTGGAAACTCTTGTTTTGTATTTTTTTGAAATTGCACATACTGCACGCAATATTTTCAAAAAATGTACATGTACTTAATGAGAGAGCTCACTAAATAGAACAAATTTTATTTGTAGGAAAAATCTCTATCTTCAATTTTGCAGTTCTAGGAAGATACCGAATAAAATCATATTTTTGAAATTTTCGAAAATTCAAAGTTAACAGTGAAAATCGGACCTATCCCACCTGTATAAACGTATTTCTATTATTACAAGAAATGTTTTAGGAAATAGAGCCGTTTTTGAGAAAATTTTGAAAATGTCCGTAAGGCTTAACGTAAAGTTCCCCCTCAAATTTTGAAGAATGTTTTCACAATCTCAAAGAATCGCCTTGAGCTAGATGGACATCGGTTTCTCCAATTTGGGAAAAATCCTACGTATGGTTTAGGCGATAGTAATTCATAAACACCAGACGGACAGATGGACATTAAAAAAAACAACACTTTTTCGGTATCAGGGAACCCCAAAACGTGTACTTCCGTCGAAATCTCGAAATCGATTTTCCGCAGCATTACATAACTTTCCTTAAACTACGTATATTACTCGGTAGATACGTAAACGTTATATTAAAAAGGCGCTGCCCAACGTTTTCTCAATTCCTATCTTAATGACACTCTCCCCAATTGTTGAATTGATTGTTGAACTTGACTTCACTTCGAGGAAACCGTAACTGAAATAACATATTTCTAGGCCCATATTTTTCACACTATTTTTGTGGCATGATTCCAGTGTATATATATGTACGCTTAACATTAGTTTTTAAGGCAAACTTTGCCTCGAAACCTAAAGCTGTGTATTTGAGAGCGTCTGTGCTTGCGGGGGGTGCGTGTGAGCCGGAGCGTGGTTGCCGCGTGGGCGAGCGGGTGGGTGCGGTTCACTGGGCCGGGGGCTGCCCAGAGCGTTGGCCTCGGCCCGTGCGGTGCGGCGGAGCGCGAAGTGCGCGGGGACGGCGGAAAAAACACCCTTCATCTGGGCTTTGCGGAAGTGGTCTTCACTTTATTTATTTACTTCTTTATTAGCCTCTTTTACTATTATTGATTTTATGTTTGCACTTTTTTATGTAAAGGTAATTAATGTAACATTAATGACTTGTAACTTAAAATATTTTTTGACAAAAGTAAAAATGAACAAGTCTAATGTAATGAATTTGTTTTAGCTACTAATGTACACAATTTTCAATTGTTTGTTGAAATGTATTTATTATTCGCAGTTCACAGGTCCAACATAAAAACAGTAACGAAAATTTATACAATGAAATATTCTGTTAAGAATAATCAATCTTCATTGGCAAAGAATGTAGAAAATAGTTCAACTTTTGAAAAGGAAAAGTGTCACAAAATGTAATAATTACGTATTATATATGAAATTTAGTTGTGTGGCAGTTCTTGTCATTCATTCCCACTGGTGTTTTCACGGAAGCTCGCCGCGATATAATTTCACTTCGAACATTGAGAACCCTTGCTGGAACCTCTAATGTAAAACTGTAACTGGAGAAGTTGATCTATCTAATGAACTCAACCAAATCAGCTGAAAATCATTAGATAGAAAAATCTTAAAGCTGATATAGCATTACTTGTATTTACTGGCACGCCTTTCCTAAAAAATATAAATTATGGGAAGCATTGTGAGAAAATGTTTCAGTAACTACGGGGCCTTTCTCTTCGATCCTGACAGTTTCGAGGTCCAGAAATCGAGGCCAGAGAGAGGACCAGGAACGCACAGCAATCCCAGAATACGAGGGTTGTTTCTTTTCAGCCTTCAGTAGCTCATAAAACAAGAAAAATGTAAATAAAAATATGAACTTAATACCAAATGTTATGTATAAATACGGTTACTTTTCGACAAAACCGTTGTGAAGATTGAGGCACCTGTCATATCTACGAGCGAAATTTCCAATCCCCTCTGCATAGAATATTGCCGCCGGAGGTAGAGATGGTTCTTGTGATGTTTTCATGATCTGTTCTCTGGACGCTCTGCCCAGTAACCCCGTTTTCAGTTCAGGAAAGAGATGGAAATTGCTTGGTGCTAAATCGTGGCTGTACACCGGATCTTCAAAACCTTACCATCATAATTGCTCAAGAAGTTGTTGAGCTACAGCAGCGCAGTGAGGCCGGGCATTGCCATGAATCCGAACTCCAGAAGTCAGCATGCCCCTTCCTTTTTTTGAATGGTGTAGGTGTTCTGTGTACACAGTTGATCTTGAAATTTCATAAAATTCCACTCAACTCACTAATGGTAAACTTCCGTTTCTCTCGAACCATTTTCTCAATTAGTTGAACAATGTCATTTGATGCGACAGACTAGCGTCCTCGTCCCCCTTCGGCGTGAATATCGGCTCGGCCTTGTTTAAACTTTCTACACCATTCACGCACAACACCCACCACCGTCAAGTTACCACCGTCTACTCGGCTCATCCTTCGATGAATTTCAACGGCACTATTCCCTTCTGCTTGAAGAAGTCGAACGACACTGCGCAACCGACGCATGGCGGGAGCACCAATTGTAGCGGCCATGATATGTGTCTGCAACTCAGCGGAAAATGACATAATGACGTTGCTAGTGGCAGAAATTATAGAAGGAGAAATGCACAGTAGCCTTGTGAGCATTGGGGAACTTGAGGAGCTTGGGGAAATTTTAAAGTTATTATTATTTCTTATATTGTTATTGTTATAATTATTATCGTCATGTCCCTTATACAGTGAAGTGAAGTGAAGTGAAGTGAAGTGTAGTGTAGTGGGGGGGAGGGGAGTGTAGTGTAGTGAAGGGGAGTGCAATGTAATGTAGTGTAGTGTAGTGTAGTGAAGTGTTATGTAAACTAGAAGTGAATTTAGAGTTAGCTAGAAATAAATTGGACTTATGATATCGACCCCTAATTCTAATAGTAAACATAATTGTAAATGTTGAAAATGTTTTGTAATTCTAATTCTAATTGTTATCATGTTTGTCACCGAGCATTAGCTCAAAGCGAACTTTAATAAATCTATCTATCTATCTATCTATCCTCGCCTCCCACCACTCTAGTTATTGATTGCCGGTACGAACGAAGGTTGAAAAAACATCCTTCGTATAAAATATCGGAGTCAAATCCCAGGGACCGTGATATTAATAAGATAGATTTAGAATTGTCGATTTTGACGAAAATTTTGTATAGGGGTTAGACGTTTTGTTTCTAAGTTTCATATTGTTATTAATATAAAATGATTATTAACAGATGGCATTTACTGCCTTAAATTCCTTATTTTTTTGAAGGTAATCAACCCATGCTTTGGCCCCACTGTGCATCGGGGCTTAACATGTTTCATGACCGCTGTTGCGAACAATTTTCTTTGTGCTTCATTGAGAGCAGGGCTTGTCTCGCGCGGCCCCGCCCCTCGCGTACGACCATCCCCCTCCCCCTCCGTCCCCCACTTTCTGCCTCTCTCTTAATCACCCCTTTCTCCAGGAACGACCACATCACCTTCTCGGCCGCACCTAACCCCTCCATCCTTACCGCTCCCACCCTTTTCGCTCCCGTCATTTCTGCTCCTGCCCTTTCCCCTTCAAACCCTTTCGCTCCCGCTCTTTCCACCCCGCTCTTTCCCTCGCGTCCGAAACACTTCAACCCCTTTCGTCTCGTCCTCACCGCCTCGCCCCTGGATTCCTCAAAATGTTCCCCGTCGACCGGCATACACTTTCGCCGCGTTTCCCCCACCAGCTAACACACTGTGCTGGCCTGCTCTCCTTACACCAGACCTTTACAAGTCTATCGACGGAAAAGGTCGAAACATGTCGCCTTCGCCTTCCGCGCGCTGCCCCCACGACAGGCTTGCTGCCCTGAGCGTGCGAACGGAGGCAGCCGTGCGCGTGCGCGTGCGCGTGCGCGTGCACTCTCGCCGTCGCCGAAGCACGCGGGAACGCAACCCCGCGTCCCGTCTGTCACGCCACCGAACCAGCCTGAGCGCCACGGACACACGAGTGAAGTATATCGTGTCGGGGATTAGTAGAAGATAAGTGAATGATGTGTAGTGCAGTGAAAGTGAATAGGTTGAATGAATGGAAATAACAATCATGTAAATTCAGTATGAATGAGTGAATGAAAAAAAATCTCGTATCTCGTCGCTTGAAAAATAACACTATTGATCGCATTTTTTAATATTGATTTGATTACAAAAGGCATTTAAGCAGGTGAACAACAGTACGTGCTACAAGCACTTTAAATCAAGGAATTCAAGAAAATGTATCAACTTCCTGAAGGAACTGCACGCAACCAGCTGGACAACAACTAAAACGGAAAAGCTCGGAGACAAATTCAAAATAACAAGAGGAATTAATCAAGGAAATCCCATTTCTCTCCAATTGTTCTCTATTGTTCTGGGATAAATATTTAGTAATTAAGGCTGGAATAGAAAATCTGCCATAAGTATTAATGCAAAAACGTTATTACACCTGCGTTTCTCAGATGTTATTGTATTATTTGCAAAATCTGCGAAAAATCGGGAAACAATTATTTTAAACATGGAACCACCGTATATCAGCGGGTCTAATCATGAACTATAGTGATGACAGTTAATGAAGAGAAAGATATGATAAGTCAAAAATGAAGTACGTCAATAAGTAAGTTTATCTAGGTCAGATGATTTCTTTTCAAAATAGATCAGATGAGGAAATAGGCAGGAAAATTAGGATGACCAGAAATACATTTTGGTCAGTTTTATATTTACTTTTAGACAAAACACAGAAAATTAAAGTGACAAAATCTGTAATGGATAGTTTCTGTTCTTCCAGTTATATCACATATTCACAGGTAACGTAAATTTGAAATAGCTTCTTCAAATCAAATTTGTTGTTGCATTATGTGAGTGACACCACATCAAACTACGCACTGAAAAAACATCGCTATTTTTTAGCAACTTGAAGCGTTTTTTATGGCGTCTAGGTTGAAAGTAGGTGACACGTATTTTTTTCTTCTTTTTTTAATCTAACTTCTTTCATGAATATTACGAATTACTGTTTCTAAAGAATGCTGCGCGTGCTAATATTTAAATATTTTTGCACAAATACCGTTTCCATCACAAAAATACAATTAAACCTAATTTAACTTAAAAAATGCACTTTTATGTGAGGTAAATATAATTTATGTATACATTTGATTTACATTTTTAATTGCACTTTGCATTTTTTTACATTAGACTGACATTAAAATTAATTTAACAAAATACTCATGTATTTAATGTTGTATATATCTGCCAAATTTCAAAGTGGGACATAAATATATAACAGTAAAAATTATAAGAGAAATTTTCAGGAGTGGTAAGCCATGGTCTAGTTGGCATTGATAGGCCAAATGTTTCGTCAATAACATCCTCAGTGGCGGCAGGGTTGCGGGCGCAGTGTCCGGGGCGGCGGTTGGCTGGCGCTGTTTGGTTGAAGGTCTCTATCGTTCCGATATACTACAACAGCATTCTGTGTACAAGTGCGCGTCAATCAGACGAGAACTAGAGGAATGCCTGTCTGCTGAACTATGAAGCTCTTACGTTTCCAATCTTATCAATCAGTACATCTTTTCAGTGATTCCCTTCCGTTCTTCATCGTGGACCTAGGATACATTATTTTTCGCCGTCGTCGCCGCATCGCTCATTGCTCTTCCCGTGCGTTGCCCCGCCCACGGGATGCGGCGCCCGTCCCTTCCGGCCCGCATGCTCTGGCCTTCCGGTGGCGTGAGCGACTCCCAGCCGCCGCCGCCGCCGCCGCCGCCGCCGCCGCCACGCCGCCGCCGCCGCCGCCGTCACCGTCATAGCTACCGTATTCGCAGTCGTTACCGTTACTCTCACCGTCACTTACTGGGCGCGTTATGGGCCATAAATACAGAAATCATGTCAATTTTCCTTAAGAAATGATAAGAGACGTCTGAGAAGATATTATTAGGAAACTGACGTAACTTGCTGTGTTGGAAGTTATTTCATTAAGCGAGTTTTGAAAAAAAATAACTGAAATATTTGTAATATATAATTTACTATTTAATTATTATATGTTTAAGTAAGAAAGTCTGATTGTAGTACCAGTTTAAAAATCATAATATATCATTCCGTCGCTGGTAGTAAGTTAACCCCAGATGGAGCACCTACGACAGTAAGAGAGGTCTTATGTGGAACATTATTAACAAAATGCAAATTTAAAATACAGTTTATTAATTGACAGAAGCCCATAGCATTATTTTTTGTTGTTTTTTGCGAAACCAAACAGCGATACAACGAACTAATACACCAGTACTTCGTTCACAGGGTTTCGGTTCCGGTTAATTTTAGTTTAATTTTTATTATTGAGAATATATTCATATTCCATAATTTAGAGTAACTCGAATCATCATGCATTACACACAACGTAATGTATTCTGAACAATACTTTAATATCGGGTCTGGGGACGAAATTAGGAACTGGGATGGTATATTGACACATAATCCTTTTTTCTGTCTACTGTGTGTTTCTTCAAAATTCAATATGTTTGCGTCAACAGAGACTTTAAAGCATGCAATGAGTTCGCGCGAATGAAAATAATTGAGATAATTTTGGAGCTATACTCAGCAAACTTACGTTTTTTGTGGTGATGAATCATTTACAGACACATGATAACATTTTTTAAAACATTTTTTCAAAATTTTAGGATTGCATAACTAACGTGCCCCAGGAGAGTCTCTCCCCAACGAGCCAAATCAGGGACTTTTATTAAAAATCGCATTAATGTTCGTAGCTAGCAGACCACTGGCAAAGCAGGAAAAAGTGAAGCGAACAACACCTAATGATGGTAGTCAGTACGCTATTTACTTTTACTTTCCCGTATACATACTACGTATACACGGAGTAATATACGTAGTATGGAACGTTATGAAATGCTGCGGAAAATTGATTTCGAGATTTAAGCGGAAATACTCGTTTTGGAGTCACCTGATACCGAAATAATGTTTTTTTTTGTCACTTTCACTCCATAAGGTGGCATTAACGCCATATTACACTATTCTTTTCTTTTTTCAAAAATTACAAAAATGATTTTTTTTACTTGTCTCTCACTCGTTAATATATACATTAGCCGCAATTTCCTTATAAAAATGTATTTATACGTACATATGCTTTAAATAATGTTAAAATTTCCCGAAAACTCAACAGTTGTTCGTGAAAACTAGGTCAAATTTCCACATTTTCAGAAACGCTCATAAGCCATTTTCTCAAAAATGTGCTTTACATTTTTTCTTCAAACTTTCCCAACAGATAGTGCTAGGTGCACTGTTTAGGATTACATTGAATTAATTTTATGTATTTGTGACTGGAAGTCAGGTCATGTGACATTTTTCGAAAGCTCAGTAGTTTTCTGTGAAAAAGAGGTTCAAATTTAGGATTCACAGTAGTGCTTAAATGCCACTTTCTTAAAAACGGCTCAAATTTTTTCAAAGAAAATTGCTATTTAGTACGATGATTTACTTTTTTAATATACTTCAAATAATATTTCCGTTCTACTGTTAAGAAGCCGAAAAATTTAGAAAATTTCAAAAAAATAGTGATAGATGGCGGCGATAAGTGGCAGCTGGCAAGAGTATGTGGCGAATCCGAATAGCTATTCGAGACTAATGGAAAAATAAAACTAATACGAGAAAGTCTGTGCCATTCTGTAGCACCACTAGTTTAATTTGTTGCAAGATGCGGTTCGTGCTACCAACATAATTTCTGTTGCTGGCACTCTCACCAGTCAACGGGGAGGCTTTCCTGGCGCACTGCATGCACTAGAGAACATTGCATGCGCATGCATTTTCTACTACAATAATATATTTTACAGAAATGAGACTTGCTTAACTTGGTAACGTATTGTTTTGCAATTTCCGTTATTCACTCTTGGAAAGCGTGACTTCTATCACACATTTCAGCCAAATAACATTTACCAACAGGGCTCGGATCAATATGTAATTACTAATTTGTTTGTGAAAGTTGATGAAAGTTAACAAATTACGTTTTTTGCTGTTCTTTAAAACCTGATTGATTATCTGTATACATATTTTGAAAAATAGCACATGATTTGACAACGTGCTTGTCTTTGCATATGACATTTTATTCCCGAGATATACCATATTATAGTCTCTCAAATTTTTGGAAGATTTTTAACATTTAGTGCAATTAAAAGTGGTTAACAGAGTATAAAAGAATATTTGTTATTCAATCTACAATATACCAAGAATATGAAAATTTTGGGGCTCCAAAATGCATTATGAGATTAGCAAATGTTTAATGACAGGCGTCCCCTCTTCAGCCTGCCTTGACTGACTTTCTCGTCTGCTGGGCTTAGGCAGCAACGCAATGATGTGATAATTCAGTTGGTATGCGCCGTATGATAAGCGGTATAACAATCAAATATTTGCATTTTTGAGTCAAAATGTAAACCTTTTTTTTTCTTTCCTTGTATACGTACGTAAGTAATAAACATGAGTAATATATGTAGTATGGAGAAAGGTATAGATTGCTGCGGGAAATGGAGATTAAGTGAAAAAGTGTGTTTTTCAAAACATCGGTCGGTCTGTCTGTCCAACAAAAAATGGACAAGTTCTAGGGGGAATGATTCAACACCGTGTGGTTGCTGAAATAATCATCATCATCATCGACAGCAAGGATTAGACCTCTTGGTCTGTTCCGTCTCAGAATTGTTCATGCCATCTCTTCAAGGGACGTCCTACACTTCTTTTTCCTTTAGGTACATATTGAAGAATAGTTTTACTTATTCTATGTTCTGGCATTCTCAGGACATGACCTTTCCAGTTTTCTCGATATTTCTTTATGGTATCTATAACCGGTTCAACATTTAGTTCTTCTCTGATATCTACACTTTTTTTGTGGTCTAATAGTGAATATCCTGCCACAAAACGAAGAAATCTCATTTCTGCAGATTCAATTCGGCGCAGCTGATCTGATGTTAATGTCCAGCTCTCACTTCCATAAAGTAGTAATGGCAAAGCAATAACTTTGTAAAATCTGAGAAGAGTTTCCTTTTTGCGCATTATGATGTAGAGTTCGCTGTAACGTTCCACAGAAATATGTGAAGTTGTTCAGCTTTATTTCCATATCCCTTGATTTTATATAATTAAAATGATATCCAAGATATTTAAATTCATTTACTTGTTCAATTATTTGGTCATATATAACTATCTTTGCTCTTAAAGGTTCAAGTCCTTTAAATGCCATCACTTTTGTTTTACTTGGTGAGATTTTCATACCATACTCATTAGCAACCTGAATTAACTTGTGCTGAAATAATACTGCTCTTTAAACGTGAGGATGCTGAAAACAAAGTGTGTGTTGTCCGAACTTTCTAAATAACATACAACAGTAATTGTTTGTCTTACTTTCTCATCTTCATATGACGAGACTCCCAGTTAGTACTCTTTGTTTGTGACATTTCTAGGACGCTTTCAGATATCAACGGAGAAGGTATTTTATGTCATTGGCAAAGTTCTGAAGTGCGATTGGAAGTGTGCTTTTCATATATCGATTTCTCGAGACGTTTTCATGGCGAGCTTCTGGAACGATGCAATCAGAGTTATTTAAAAAGGTAAAATACAACCAGACTTCTGGTGACTCACAATAACTAACTGAATCAATCGCCTAGAAGAAAATATTTCACTGCGCATAGGCTGAAAGAGTGATCGACAGCAGTCCACCAGACTAATAGGCTGCTCTCGCCCAGGCGTCTCTCCATAACTGAATTCGCTTCGCTTCCATTATGGGTAGCAGCTGATGCTCTTCGAGCTTGATTGTGCCATACGATCACTGCACCCTTTAGAATGCGCAGTGTATAGCTCTAAAAAGCCTCGCGGGGAGAGTTTTGCACGCCCGAAGAGCAAAGAGAAGAGTATACCGATCACTCTGTGATAACTTCCTTTGCCTCTGCAACGCCACTGATCGGGAGATCCTGGAGTGCGAATTCAATATGTGGCGAATTTTCCACATTAGCCAAGTTGAATTCAGGTCATTCTGTAGGGGAATTCCACATTTGCCGTCATTTCTCCGATCAATACACACCAAGCGAATGCTGGAGCACTACTTTAACAAACGGTCCACGGAGCATGCTCGATCTTCCCTTCCTCATCCTTGTCCCCCTCCTGTCTCCTTGGACACACACACAATATTTTATGCATTTCACTATCACACATGTAGGGAGGCGAAGCTGCAGTTCATAGCTTTGTGGCTCGGGTGGTGCCCCGCTGAAGAAGAAACTTCGAAGTGGAATTCCCTGCAAGCCCACGTGTAAGGAAACCCCTGGGAAGGCACACAGCATCTCTCGGATGCAACCACACACACGTAACATGCACCGCACGCACGAGACTAACGATCAAAGAAGTAGATGCGCCCCGAAACACTATATACTCAATCACGGGAAGAGAAACTGCTCCCCTTCGTCTCAAAAGGCAAGACTCAGTGACGCCTAAGACTGCAAGTAGCGGGTTAGAGCACGCACCGCTGCATGGAGTAGCCAAAACGAAAGACACGAGAACTACCTGGGTACGTCTCGGCCAGGAATGCAGACTGGCGACGCACAGGGGATGGCGAAACTCAGGACCCCCAGTCCCGTGAGTCACGTGACAGGGACAGGTGTAATACTTAAATTGCTGCTTGCTAGGCGCCGCTTGCACTCGCAATGATATACGCAGGCAGGGCGTCGCAGTTAAAGCAGCAAAAGCATATCACAAATTATTTAAATTTATGGGTCCTTGGGAGCTAAGTCTCTTCAGAAGAGTGCAGGATGGTGGATGAGCACAAGTGAAAATGAATGACAGAATGTTTTAGCAAATGTCGAAACAAGAGTCGTTTACTTACACAGAAATGAAGTTACACAGAAATCAAGTTACATCAAAGTGACGTGGAGACCTCCGTCCAAGTAAACGGTAGCTCAGAGAGTCACCCGGGCGTATTTTATAGTACTCAGGGCTTTGTTCATCATACGCTTCCACTTGGGTGACACGTGGCCTTCCTTCCCTAAAGAGCGTCGAACCGCCTCTCTGTGCTCATGCCACTACTTCGAACATGTCGTCCGTCACCTTAAGGGCTTACTCTTGAAGCTGAGGGCTGCTAGCGACCTCATGTCTCAAGAACCCACGTGCCTAAGTATTCATATTAGTGGATACTTCCCAATGGAATGCGTCATGATCTAAGCTCCTATAGAATTTTAAGAAGTATGATTACAATAATTACAGTTACAATAATTACAATCATTACACAGGCCATCTTGCAGTTGATGGTAGTGGGAGGCTCAAGACTCCTCGGGTAATATGGATGCGAGGAGCATATTATTAGGGGAATTCATGCGAAATGGAATCTCCTTGCTAATGAACGGGATGAATCAACGGTTATGTATATAATGTACAAAAGTATGAATGTTGTGTGAATAAAAAAAACAAACAAACATATGTTTCAACATGTTTGGACTATTAATTCTGATTAAAAATAGTAATAAAATATTTTACTTCAAATTGGGGAGATCAGAGAGTCTACAACAAATTTTGTACAATTAGATTTAACCGAGATTGAAGTACTTTTTAGGTAGTTTATTTAAGAAAAAGCCCTACCGCTAACTACTAAAGCAGCAAGGTAGTAATATAGAATGTAAATTAGAATGTTTATTTATATTTTCTGGGATTTGAAAACTAGATAATTATGTCCCCACACAATTTTAACAATGCTTCTACGTGTTTTCCCACACATTAATTTGACACGTCACTTATTGCAAAATATTCCTACCCTAACAACGCTAACATGCCTTCCGAGAACCTATAATTGAAATGGACTTTGTACGCTAGGGGAACCTTGCTCGATTACTGCTGCTTAAGTAGATAATAGTGCGTAATCATTATAATGGGATTTCTGCCCTTCCCCACGGAGGGTCATCTACATAGTGACGTCACGAGTGGCTGAGCGGAAGCCGCGGTTCCGACTGTGCGCTGCCGAGTCGACACGCCTCGCTCCCTGGAACCCGCAGTTTATCTCTTCCGGCAGAAGCCGAGTGAATGGAGGGGCTGTGAAAGAGACTGCTGCCTTTCGCAAACTAGCCTGTAACCCTTGCATTGTGATATCGTTCAAGAAATTACAGGAACTTTTCACTAAATAAAATTACAATGATATCGGTCGATCCAATGTTCTCGAAGGCTTACGATTAGGCGTTGTAAAATATCACCAACCAATTCTGTTTCGATGTTATTAATACACCACATACGACATGGTGGCAACTGAAACCATCACGACTGTGAGAAGAAATTATTGTTTTAGTAAATTCCAAAGGCAATATCGAGAGAAAACAACAAATAAAAATTTATTTTTACCCTCTTGAAGAATATTCTACTTTTTTTCTCTAATTAAAATTATTATTGGGCGTGAACTACTTTGAACTACATCATGCCACACGTTTCATTTTCAACTCAGTTGTGATTGTATGATTGAAGTAATATTATATCTCAAGTATTAATCTTCTTCCTGATCAGTGATATGTGAAGACCTACAAGGCACCAACATTTTAATTGATTGCTTATTTTAGCTTTTGCTTTTTGCTTTTTTATTGATTAAGAAATCATTGAAATTAAGAAAGAATTGTTTTTATATGCTTTCCACTTTAATTTTTTGTGACTGTTAACAATCGGTAACTGTGTGATGTATGAGTATGAGTCATCGTTCCAGTGAAGTACGCGTTTTCATCAAGTTAACATTAAATGAATTGCCGTGATGATGTAATAAAAAATTGACAAGGGACTGGCGCAGGTGGTGGCACAGGTGTCTCTTTGGTGAACCAAAGAGACAGATACGAAGAAAAGAAGTATACTTTCCAACTGTCCCCACCGCCAAAGATGGTCCAGTGCATCAACTGATGTCATTGCAGCGCCTGTGACCGAGAGGCCCAGGGGTTCGAATTCCTACGATGGCAGGATTTTCGATACTAGCTATGTACGCAGGTAGGTCGAATTCAGTCGCTGTCTGAAAGAAAATTCTAGTGGCCGGCTGCCCGGATCGGTCGTTTTCCGTGCTTTCTCTGATGAACACCATGCGAATGCCGGAGCAGTACCCTAACGAACGGGCCGATAACCGTGCGTGATCTTTCCTTCCTTTTCCTCGTCCCAATCTCGCTCCTTACTTATACGCTTATACACCACACTATCACACTTGTCGGGAGACCAGTCCGGAGCTTCGAGCTTGTCCCGACAGGGGCGGTGCCCCCTGGTGGGAGATACCTGCATAGGGAAAATCCTCACAAGTCGACATAGGTCGGCGACGGATTCGCCAGCCTGCGTGGGAAGTTCAACGCCACTTACCACGATGAAAACATGCCCCACATTTACGGGACTAATGACCTAAGCAGTTGACGCTCACGGAATCGCAAATCAATCGATCAATTAAACAAAACATCAGCATTCATTTTCAGCATTGCTGATGATGATGGTTGCCCTTGCATTACTTATTAAAAAGTATCGTTCCTTCGACTGTAGAATCAAATGAAATCTCTTCCAATGACTGGCTGAATCGAGATTTCAGTTTGGGTGCCAGCTTTTACGCTCCGCCGTGTGCGACGCGCTACGTGAGATGGGCACGCGCCTGTTCCGCCCTGCTTACGCCTGTGCCGCTGAGGAATTCCATTCATTTCTCCGCCGCGTGGCCCGTACTTCTCACCGTGCATCGAAAAGCTTATTTCCTCATTACGAAGCACTGGTGCTCTACAAAATATAGCACTCCTTTTCAATAGTAACATGGTATTTTTTTGTTTTTCTGGTACAGGCCAACTCGGACCAAACGTGCATCCTGGTTCAGCAAGTGCACTTCACCTGAGGGTATAGCATTTTATCTGAAACGCGATTTTTATCCCCCAAGCTCTGTGGGTATGGATGAGTAGATAATAGTGAGGGATGAAAAGACGGTACACACATATAGACAAACACAAATACACCCACGCCCGAGGCGGAACTCAAAACCGCGCTCTTCTGGTCCGTGATCGATACGACACTACAGCCCCTAACGATATTGGCCATCTTGACGGGCACCGAAATAAATGTGTCAAAATTAAATTTTTTGTATTCCAGGATTATAAACGCCCTTTTCATTACAATATATTGTTGATAAACTGACATCTTATGGCAGAGATTTGGACGTTTTTGCCATTTGTGGCACAAATAATTGCGTCATCACACATTCAACCAGTCGTAGCGAGAGAACAGGGTGAGGAGAAGGGGGGGGGGGGCAATCGAACAACCGACCACAATTTTTCGGACAGATGTAAATTATTATTGATGAATTACATTTAATCCATATACTATTTATTCTAATGTCGCTTTCTTTTTTCAGAGAACCTGAGAACATGCAAACTTATTTTTAATAAATCTTGTCCTAACACTTGCCATTTTTTCTACAATGCTAGCAACATTGCGGTCAGCCAGGTCAGCCTGGCGGTCGGCCAGGTCGTGCGTTGAAGACTCGACTGTTGTTGAGCCAAAGACCATGAAGTAAACGTTTGTAATGTAAGATGATTGTAGAGACTCGATGTTGTGATTGGCCGTCAACATGGCTTTCTACAATCACATACGAAGGATTGCGAGACCAAAGTCCTACCTAGAAAGCCACAGACTACTCGACACCCTATCCTTCCCATCCGTGTTCAGCATTAATCACGTACTTCCACAATCCTAGATGACAACAGATCACGTGATTAGAGCGTAAAGGTGTCCTATTAATTATTGATATTATGATCAGACTAGGATCTCCACGGAAACTATTACAAAGTAACACCCCCCCCCTCCTTACACATTCCGGTAAAACTTGCAACACCGTGGTAATTAGATATTCAGAAGACCACAAAAATAAAATTGGCCAAAATATAAAATAAAACAATAATTCATAATAGAACATAAAAATGCAATATTGAATATGCAATATTAAATTAAATGAGTTGGTCAAGATAATATATGTTATGTGTGCTATACGGTAATAGGCTGTCAATTGCAAAAAGATCGTTGGGACTCTTGGGGCTCATGTGTAGAAAAAAAGTTAAAACTTTATCTCTTGAGTTTTCATTTCAGGTATTTTTGAAGTTCATGTATTTTCAATGATAAACATTGTCTCCCAGGCATGTTTCTATCGTGGGATTAAGACAATATTTCTGGCTAGTTCATAACTGAATTGTTTAACGTCTGCCAGAGCAATATTTGTTGGAATGGATGAATGTCTTACGAAGAATGAAAAGGTGTTCCTTCATTACAGTGTAACTAATAAATAAAATATGTATGAATAAAATATTTAGAAAATGCAATAAAATATTTCAACGATGTTGTTGTATTTGACAGCTTCAATTTATTTTAAAAAGGACATTCATTTCTTACACATAATACTGGATTTAGTCACTAGAACCTAATAAAAACGTTCCTTCTTTTCAAGAATTGAAGCTTAAAATGGAATGTATAAACACTATGTGTGGAAGAACAATCTATTTGAATATAGTTGGTGATATGTAATATTTATTTTGTTCAAGGCAATATTTATTATTGAATTGTATCCAGTTCCAAACTTTCCATGTTATAAGTACATCCTCGAAATATTTTCCTAACCTCATGTTTGATGTTGTGTGATCAAGAGAAAGCTTCCTCCTTTTCGCGAGTCTTACTCACCACGAGATTCTTCCTTTATGTTCATGTCCTGTTTAAATTACAAAGCAGCAAAGTGCTTTTTTAAGTAAACATCAGTTGACTTTACGACATTTTTATATCCCTGATGTCAGAAAATGAGTGTCGTATCGACGACCATATCCTTTCTAAGCACACCTATTGTTTTCGTACGTAAACACTGTCACAGTTGGAAACGTAACTTGCTCGGTTCTTATATTTCTAAGGTTATATGTTTTAATCGTAAAAAATATGCCAATACTTTTTTATTTCTTCTTTATATATTTCATGCGTCTTTTATTTATGACGAAAAATTACAATTATTCATCTTTCATCTTGTCAGTAAAGAGGCACATACACGCTTTTCATATGCGATAATTTTACCCGTCCGAATTTGGGCGTGTTATAATTAGCCGAATCTCGACAATAAATCGAAATAATCAAAAACCTGTAATAGCAACCTGAAAAAAATCTCCTAACATACGGTTGTTCTGAATGAAAATCTCTTAAAAACAATTGTGTTTTGATACCCCACCTCCGCTTTTCCTGCAAATAGATCAAAATTGTGCATGAAATTTCGGTCGCGCAATCCTCCCCTTTTCCATGCCGCGAGTCCGCAAATGCACGAGAGGCGAGATGAAACCGGTTTGCGAGATTCACGAGAGTGGCTGTGCTGAGTCACCGCGCATTGTGACGCCAACCGCGTTTGGCGAGAGGAGCTGAGTGCGAGATGAGGGACACATCCAAGCAGGCCGGAGCGCCACGGACACGAGTCAAGTCAGTGGCGAGGCGATCGGAAGAAATACACAAGTTCAGTAAGAGTGAACAGGTTAAATGAATGTTACGCAAATGTAAATAAAGGAAGAATGTTGCATGAACAAAAAAAGATGATTTTCAATGAATCATTAAAAATAACATTTTGAACAATTATTAGCATTAAGTAAAATGTTCGCTTCAAAATAGTTTGCCAACGAATACACTGGTAAATTTATAATATTAGATTTAAGTCAGAAATCACTTGGCAGTATTAGCTATTTTATTTAGCTATTATTGTAATTATTTTTGTTTGAAAACGAAAATATTTTTTAATTATTAAAATATTTGAAGTGATTATTATTATTATTATTATTATTATTATTATTATTATTATTATTATTATTATTATTTTTATTTTAATTACGATGTTTAGAGGTAATAGTTTTCTGCGTTCCTACGCGTTACGTTTCGGAAGCTGGGCCTTCGGGGGCTTGAGTGATCAGTCCAACTGCTAAGAGGTCATCCAGTAAGGATGCAAATACGTTTTTCTGCGCAGAGAAGGCGCTGCACAGAGAAGGTCCTCACGGTCTCCCTAAAAGTGCATTGCGGTCCCGTGGAAGTCCACGGACACGATTTCGAGAACCTTTTGTTGATAATAACTACAATTTTAAATAGGGACAACCTCCAATTTTGTATTAAAGAAATTAAAATGTGATCTAGCATTTGAAATAAGATATTATTAATACGAGTTTGATTTCGTTGCGTCATTTTTGAGTAGTTACTCCTAGATTCGAAATATTCCTTTGTTTGTGAAAATTCAGGATAAAATGTGAATTGTAACTTATGTGGTAATAACACTTCAATAGAATAAATATTTGTTAAAGACAATTTTGAATTAAAACGAGGTTTTACACTTTGCAAGTAGTGCTGGTCAAGATGTTACTATGATTCCAGAAGTCGTCATTAACTGTCGCGAAAGAGTTCAAAACATTCGAAATGTTTAAAAAACAATTTAATTAAGTCTCTCCAAAACTTTTCAGATGGTTTGTTTTGTATATTTGAAAATAGACATTGCTGTGTAATTACTGAAATGAAGTGCGGCTGATCTGAAGATTTGGTTACTTTCGTCATTACAATTATTTTTAAGGGATCTCAAAGTACAAAATGGCTGAAAATGCTTGACGTATAATGTTAGACAACACAATAAAAGAATGTGATTAACTCACTACCAATTTTATGTTGATTCGAAAGTAATATCGTAACAACAGGATGCAAGATGTCACTAGTCATGTGTCACCATTTTAGAATAGCGGTATTCCCGTTTGCATTGTGAAGTGATAACTTGCTGTAACACTTTACTCATGAAGCAATAATGTTTTTAACTGACCTCTTCAGAATACTGGCGGATATGACACGTGAGTATTGCAGAGAACCAGGCAAAAAGAAAATTGAAAGCTTAAACAAAAGATTTTCAAATCCGAATCTCAAAACATTCACGAATTCTTCGAATATTGTCAATATAGATAAGAATACAATAATAAAGATGAAAATAATAACTACGATAACAATAATAATAATACTTATTGTTATTAATATTATAACGAAAAACCAGAATATTGCTTACAATGCATCACGTTGTCCACCCTCGTGCTGATATACGGATAGATTGTAAGTGGCACGTAAGGAAGGAGGGAGAGGTATCAGACAAATTTAAGCCTTCTGGCACAATGCAATAGTCGGGATGGGAAAGTAGTCAGCCATCAAGATGACGCACCAATGAGGCAGGCCATAGAATCTGACAGAAGAATGGGAAACAGAAGCATTGTTAGTGTAGTAAGAAGCATTGCGAAGAAGATTATGTAAGTCACGCAGAACATAGACACTGAAATTCTAATGCTACTTAACATGAAATGTAAGACACAAAAAAATGTTGAAGAAATCATGGAGAGACAAACCACCCCGTGGAAAATATTTAAAGAATGGACAATGTGCAGATCAATAGAGATTAATCATTGATGAGGCCTAAATGAGGAAAAATGAGACCACAATCGGAAGCACTTATAATATCTGCCTAATATAAGGCGTTGAGAACACGACATTATGATAAAGCGGTTCTCAAAATTTCCGAAGATGATAAATATCACATTTTCCAGTGGTATTAGAAACCATTGATCGTATCATCTCAGCTTGTCTAATTCTAGCAAAGACCGAATACTTGAAAAGACGCGATGCCTTCACTGGCTGATCTGTAACGTCCTCGAAGTTCCACCTCGTACATGCTCCAAGGGCTATGAACACTCACCGAAACCGATGATGTCTGTTGGACTGTGTATATCATTGAACGTCCAACAAATTCAAACTGATATCATGATAGCGACAAACAAATAAATGCAAACGCATGAAAAACAATGGCATGATAGCGACAAACAAATGCCGGGCGATTAAATCGTCGTAACCAAGGAGGCAGTCTAAAGGCAGTCAAATTCTTAAAAAAAGAGTTCGAAAATCGAGATTAGCCGAATGTAGGGCGTTAAATCATATTGATATTTCAATATGATATTTCATTTTGAGGAGTTCTGGACCTCAGATCAGGAAATGACGAAGAAACAACACGACTTATTTTTAAATTCTTAAGCAGTTCGTAAAAACGCAACTTCACAAACAATTCAGTGTACTTCTGTAACGATCTCTGGAAAGCAAAATGGTGTTGAATTTACGGGCGTGGCTGTTTATTCAAGGAGTAGTTAACTTCAACTTCAGAGTATTTTTACTTTATCTCCACCGAGATCGTTAGCTTTAGGCGCGCGCATCCCAAACTAGCCACAACAACGCGCTGAGCTGCGCTATTGAATGACACGTATAATGTGTCAGAACTGATGCCTAATAGATATTTCCTAAAAAATTCCGCCAGAAAATGTTAGTATTTTATTAAAACTTGAACCAATTAAAAATACTTCAAAAATAATAATCTTAAACACTGCGGTTTATATAATATTGATATTTTTCCTCTTTCACAAGGATTTGATGTGAAGAAATCCCGGGCAACGCCGAATATTTTGCTAGTAACGATATATATAGTGAACCTGAATATTCGTAAAAGGAAAACATTCTAAAAAGGGAATTAATTGCGAACTGGATCGAAGTTACAGTTGAATTTTAGGATAGGTTTCATTTCAATATAATCCTCTGCATTCTCAAATATATAACTAAATTTGGGAGTGCTATGTTAGTTTTATGAAAGAAAATAATAAGACACCTGAAAGTTTAGAGTATTGCAGGTTGAAAAACAAAATTAAAATGTAAAATGTTTTAAAAAATGAGTTTTCGAATTAATAAATTACCACTGAACACACGAAAATCATCTTTTTCGGAATTTGAAAACCGAAACGTCTCATTCTCAATAAACTCGCAGGAATTATGTCTCCTTATTATAAGGCAATTAAGAGAGCATTCTTGAGAATTTTTCAGTTCTTTGAATATCCTCTTTTTAGAAGTATAATGTTACAAATAATTCCCAGAAAACGCAATCCGAAATCATATCTAGGGTTTCAAGTCAATTCCAGATGTCTGACAAATGAGCAAATTATGTGTATCCACACACACGCTGAGAATTGGCTTTCCTTAAAGCGTAATTGTCTTTATAGAAACTCTTTACTATGCTAATTCTCAGTGGATTTCGAAATTATTTCTTTCAGAATTATAAAATAAATGCATCAGAATTTCTATAAGCCGACAAACGTTTTCATTATTCCCACACATTGTGTCAATTGTTTAAGAAATAAATTGTATTGATGACATTCATTTCTTAGGTCATTCCTAGTTTCTTATTCTCTTAAATAACTTAATAACCAGTTTATCATCAAAATGAGAGAGAATTTAAAAAAACGGAGCGAATGCTTATTTTTCTAAAATACTCTGAAGTTGCATGGAGCAAAAATAAGTGTTTTTTTATTGTAAAGTGACACGTGAGTGACAATTCCACGTTTGCTTGTTAAAGTGATTATTTTCTAATTCTGACCTACAAATGACAAATTTGAAGCCAAGTGTACTTGGAACAGTACATCGAAGAGATGCTGTGCAGAATATGTCTCTTTATCAATAGCTAAGTTTAATGTTTTAGACGCAAAAACAAACTCTGCCGGAGAGTGAAATTTGTTGAGCCTCTTTCCAATTCGTCCTCGCAGCGTCCTTACGCATCTTCAGCCGGTCTTGAAAAAAAAGAAAGAATAAGTTATGACATTTGAGAAGATCTACTCAGTCCGGAAAACACCTTGTGAAGAGAATATTGAGCTCATCATACTCTCTCAGAACTGCTGTTCTGAGAAACTCAACACAGCGATACCCAAATGCGTTGTCTCACACAGTTGTGTTTTTAACGTACTAAGTGATGTTGTTTTAAGATATATGAAGTTTTTATAGGCATATTAAAATATTTAAAATGTTTCCAATATTATGCAATTTTATAGATATTGAAAGAGACTTTTCGCCATTGTTTCATTAAATAGAATCATCTCGTCGAACATAGTAGACTCAGGCTGTTCCCTCAAATTGAATTGTCAAACCACTTCGGTTCGGAATTCCTTCGAACAGAAATAAAGATGGTATCATGGAGCTTTATGAGACTTTTCTTCACAACGTCTCAGAATGTAACTATGTCTACAATGTGCGAATAGTTCTAACTGACCGAGTTATTTGTTTGCAGTTGTATTTGTGCATTTTCATAGGCTTCAATATTGATATTTTGTTAAAAGCTTGAATGCTAGACTCAGCTGTGCACATTGAACTGCTTGGAACCACAGAATTAAAACAACGGAAAGTAATATTGATTGTATTTTGGAGATTACAAAGTAGTTTGCAAAATACGTTTCATAAAATGAAGAATTCCATACTTACAAAGCGTTTTAACGAATATAGACCCAACATGTTTACCTTGAAAATGTTCGTAGTATTCTGTATTCTATACAGTTATTGTGATAGAAACTTTTATTTATAATTATCTCGAGTTTGAATAATTTTGATGGTGCTGACCTCGGGAAACAAAATTTCAGAAGTGTATATGCATAGTCTTGATTACTTTAAGCAGCCTCGTGATAGTGATAATGCAATGCTAAGGAACGTGATAATTCTTGGCTTTTTAATTCCCAAATACGAAAATATTTTCCCTTTGCTGTGTAGAATTGTAATGTGAACAATATATTGTCATTGGTGAGTTGGCTTTTTCTCTATCGAAGAGGCAAAACCATCGGTTCACGTCTTGAACATGTATAAATGAATATTGTTATAATATATTGCAGCTTTGTTCTATATTTTTATAATATAATTATTCAGCCTTGTTTTACTTTCGAGAGAAACTTATTTTAGTAGTAAATTTTAATTAATAGCAGTAAACTACATCATGCAGAATGAGCAATTTCAGGAGAAAAAACTTACCACCGTTTTCCTCATAATATTACCTATAAATAATTTCTCTTTTGGCCTCAGAAGCATAGGTTTCAGTGGAAAGTGTTCGTTTTTTTTATTTAAAAAAATTAATGTATTTGCCTGTATATCACTGTCATAGCCTGTATATCACTGTAGCTGATGCGCACTTAGGTGCACCAAAACTCGAAGCGCTGTTGTAGAATCGGGAATTCATTAACGACATTTGTGAACTGTAGTTCTGACGGTCAACTAGCGGATCTGAGTGTCTATAACTGGGAGCGATCACTGCGCACGCGAAATACATGACTGTTGTAATTTACACTCCAATTCCAACACATTAGCATTTTTCTTCGTTTGTATCGGAGAAGAGTACAATTTTCCTTCGGCAATATTTAGAAATATCATGGCTTTGCCTTTGCCTTCTGAACATTGTAGAAGACAAGAAATCGTCAAGAAACTGCTGTTCATAAACCAAACGTGTTTCAGCACAATTATACTACTCTGGAGACTCGTTTCGACCGTGGCACAGTTCACATCGTCAACGAGTGGTCTCTGATACAGTGTCGCTCTGTTGTCAGTGACTAAGTTGTGATACAGCAACGTTCGTCGCAAAATGTGAGAAGCATGGCTCGGGCTCTGATGTTAGTCTAGTGCCAAAGAAATATTAACTATTCCTTTATCTATATTATAACTTGCTCTCAAAAGGTATCAGGGCCTAACGCTTTCCGTCGTCAATTATAACCTTCCCTCCAAAGGATGCTTGAGATGTGTGCAGTGCAGCTCCCTAACTTACCTCCTCTGTGTGATGAGGTTTGCCCGGAAATTATGAGTCGGTGACTTTAGCAGGAAGGCATACCATGTGGTATGATTAAAAGACGTGCTTCGAAAACAGTTAACCAAGTTGAAAATAAACTAGTGCTGCTATCACAGCACGTACATTCGCGCATTAATTTTACATTTGCAATTTTCGAAAATTCAGAGAGTTCAACGAACATGAAACCTGCATTATTCTTTTAAGCGTTCCTTTGCTAAGCTATCTGTGGAAACAATTGAAGAAAAAATTTGGAGCGGTTCCTAAGAAAATATTTTTTTATAAATTGCATAAATTTCAAGCACAAATTACGCAAAAACTAGTCGTTTTTTCAAAAAATTATACATGCCTTTTTTTAAAGCTGAATTTTTAGAAAGACTTTAACGCAAAAATCTCTATCTTCAATTTGCCGCGTGACGGCAACGGAAGGTCGAAAATGGCAGCGCCCAAGTCCCACGCACTTGGTATAGGACGCAGCTCGCGGAGCGGGTACACTTTGTGACGGGACGTTCCCGTAGTCAGCAATCAGTTTGTCCACCGCTGAACGGTCGCGGAATGAAGCGGGCGCAACTCCTCGTCAGGATCGCAGTGAACAAACGATTTCTCGTCGAAGAGCGTCGCATTACAATGTATTTGTGTACATTACAAACTACAGGTAGGATGACAATAGTGCACTGAAAATCCGTGCTGTGGCTTCGACCAGCACTGCAGTTCATCGGAACAAGTGCAAAATGTGATGGTCGAATATTATTAACAGCAACATCAACTCATTAGCCAATTCTGAGAACAAATAAATAAGCAAAAACAACAAATGAAGCAACAGCAATGAAAAATGGAAAAACTTCAAGAACAAATACAACTCCAGCAAGCACTGCATGTAAAACAAGAGCTACCTCAATTGCACATGCACACGGCGCCTCCTTCTCAGCCAATAACCACACAGACAAATCCTCGTTCACCATGATCCCAGAAAATGCAGAATCACAACAGCTGCAACAATCGCAATAGCAGAAACTACTCATAAACAATGCACAGAGGGCAAACCTTATTCCCACACTTTCAAGAAACGGAAAAGTGATCTTATCCAAGCTCAACAAAACACAAAACTAGGCAGTTCCCCAACCTGTCACATAACAGGTACAGTGAATTACAAAATCAAGATGACAGAAGCAATGTTACTAATACTACCATGTACAACACAATGGCGTGGCACACTACCAACAGCAATGTGCCACAACATATGCCATCCCGTTTCTCCCGCGAGGAAAATGCAAGAATAGAATTAGAGAAACAGTTGAACGAGGGCCGAAGAAAGGTGAATATCGGCATAAACTTATATAAATAGATGAAATTAAAATTTGGCAAGTATTTCAAAAGCATATCGCTTTCTCGTAAATCATTTCAAAATCGAAAAAATGGCCTTGCATTTGTCACATTTTGAGTGATCTGCCAACTAAAGGAAGTATCATAATTTTGCGTGTTGAAGCTCTTGCATCCCACAGCGACTGTGGAAGAGCTCCGAGTAGAAATTGAAAGTCAGTGTCACCAAATTTGTAACATACATAACTGCAAACACCCAACTACAAAACAACCACTTCCTGTATTCTTCTTAGATCTTGAACTAAAGGAAAATAACAGTCAAATTTTCATTAAATACATCGCCAATTGCAAAACATTGCAAACAAACTTAAAGCACCACACGTGAAAAAGATTATTTAATGTTATCTATGGCAGAGTTGCAACCACACACAACGCTATTGTAACTACGCTTATCGATGCGTATAATGGGTTACTATCATGAAACACGGTTACGCAAAAAAGACCAGAATATGTCCTCGAAGTGTGCCTTCTGCGAAGTAACCTACCAAATCAACTACAAGGGATGTGAAATATATCAAGCAGTAATCAAGAAAACATCTCCGAAGCAAATAAAACACATTTCTCCAAAATTATGAAGCACTAAGAATCCAAGTGCTCAAAAAGAAACTACAACAGGAATTCGTTCGCATCAAATACAATCAAATACCCCCTATTCTAAAGCAAACTGCTTCAATAAACCCGCTGAGAGATATACAGAAGCTCTACACGGAAATCTACAATATCAAAACTCTGAGCAACAACCGACACATGCATCAATACTACAAATAATTCAATAGATAATGAAACTGACGAATTACATCGCACACTCTGCCAGGTATCGTGAAGGGATTTAAAGTGATCAAACCGAACAAAGCTCTACCTTAATAAAACTTCTGGCAAGCTATACAAATATTTCTGTACAAATATTCTATACAAATATTTAATGTGCAGTACCTAAAATATAGTAGCCTGGAATGCAAATGGGGTTAACCCAGCACAGAAATGAAACAATGTTTCCTGTAGAACATCCGTTCTGAAATAATGTATATTTCTGAAACTCATTTTTTAAAATAAGAGCCACATTCAAATCACAGACAGTAATAGTATATACTTGTACAGTGCAAGTCACACAGATGGAAAAGCACATGGAGGACACATTGAAGCACACATGGAACATTCATTACCATGTGACAGGACATTCAGCGCAAAACAAATTCACATGTCGTACACTTCCCACAAGCAACATCGATTCATATATATGTCTTTGAATTACTATCGCAACAACCTTCTGCCCACCAAAACAAGATAGTCGCCAGGCAGTGTGAGGATTTATTTGTCACTCTTGGCCTGTGATTCTTCGTGGGTAGCATTTCCATAGACGAGCACCATCTATGGAAATCAAGATCAATAACTCTAGAAGAAAGGAAATTCTATAAAGCTATCACCAATAAAAACTTGGCAAGTATTTCAACTGCCAGACCAACATTTCCGTTTACAAATACTGCATAAATACTAGAAAGACTCGATAAAATACTGGAGATAACTGAACGTGTCTCTCAGTGCAATATTAAAGTTCAATCATTCCTTGATCTCGCGTCACATCACTCCTCAAAACAATTAACGATTAGTTATCACATTGTTAGAAAATGAACCAACCATACCCCTGCAATAGTAAATAAAACTGAGGTAGATTTATAAATAAATAAATAAATAAATAAATAAATAAATAAATAAATAAATAAATAAATAAATAAATAAATAAATAAATAAATAAATAAATAAATAAATAAATAAATAAATAAATAAATAAATAAATAAATAAATAAATAAATAAATAAATAAATAAATAAATAAATAAATAAATAAATAAATAAATAAATAAATAAATAAATAAATAAATAAATAAATAAATAAATAAATAAATAAATAAATAAATAAATAAATAAATAAATAAAATGTCTTTATTGATGGCGAGGCTCAGGCCATTTAGCCTGCTGTTCCGCCTGACCATTTTCAAAAAAAAATAACACAATAGTTATTAAAAAGAAGGTCATTCAAAGAGAAATACGTACGCAATTTTGATGAGGAGGTTTTTCACGTTGAAGACGGGAATGTAAGCGAGGGAGGAAGGAGTAGATAGAAAAGGGAATACTCTCACAGCATTGATGAAATGAAACTTAGGAGTGAGATGAAATTTATTTATTTTAAGTTAGGGATGTGTTAAAGTTAATGATAAATATATTAGAAAGCTATGAGAATTTATTCAAAATTTAGAGAAATTTTATTTTCTGACTCAGCAAATTAGGTACAGAAAGGATTGGACGGATCTTGTATAAGTCAGTGAAAGGTTATTTAGTACTACTAAATGTTTCACACAGAGGTTTTGAAGGAGATAAGATTACGTACGTATTATTGAATTTCCCCTAAAGAAGACTAGAAAGGGAGGAAATATCGTCGGCATACGAGCGAAAACACATCGAGTCAAGAGTTCAGGCCCTGAGAAGAATGGAAAACGTTGGAAAATAAAGTATTTCGTAATGATAATATTAACTTGTATTTCGTAACAATAATAACAATAATATTAACAATATTAATAATATGAGAATGTTTTATAAAACTATTCGGTTTTTAAATTAAGTAAAAAGAGGGAGATTAAAAACGATCAATTCATATTGTAGGAAAAATTTTCAATTTAAACCCCGTACTAGAAAAGTAGATATTATGGAAATTTAGGAACTGTTTACGAATTAGAATATTCCCAAAACCTGAAAACCTGACCCAACATCTCCCACCCGTAAGCCAACGATAAACTACATTTAAGATCTAAGATCTTGATGAAAGAAATTATCACTGCCAAGGTATGTAGCATTAAAAACAATAGATGAACTAGATGAAGCCATTGGATACCTCACCAACCAAATAAATGGGTAAAAACCAGAACGGTATAAGTGACATTTATATATTCTGAGAAAACGTGTTTATTTTAGGCTACATTTCAGTGGTAATGTATTTTTGTGGACTTAATGAACAACTGAAATGTCGTGGTTTTAATCATGAATCATCAAAGCACCACGACTTTTTAGTAATATTGACTTAAATTTAACAATTTAACATTTAAAAATACCACAACAACCTGTATCTCCTATTCGCAGGCAAGACGGCAGCTGGGCTAAAAGCAATAGCGAGCATACTCATTCATTTATTATCCAGCTATCACAAGTCAACCACAATTTTCGTCTAACTTACCAGCTGAAGAGGAGACAACTATTAGAGAATACCTAGGCAGTCCATTGCATATGTCCGAACAAATTCAACCTTTTACATTTCAAGCAGTTTTAGACATCATTAAGAAATTCATCATCACAAAGCTTCTGAATACGATCTGGCAAGATATTTCAAAATATTTTAAGAAAAACAATAGCATTAATTATCTTAATATATAGTGCTATTGTGAGATTTTTTCAGTTTTTTCAGTTCCTTCAACCATAAGTACCAGGGAAGACTCAACAATCGTCCCAACCATGTCGCCCTAAACCTCCGGACTATAGCAGGTTGAAACCAGGCGTCTGCTACGCCATTAGTCCTTAGATTTAATATTTACATTCTAATGCTATCGATGTTTTTGTTTTTATGATCAGAGAGACACTACTGAATGGCCACTCCACCCACGTGAAAATTATTGTTAACCCATTTTCCCAATGTTCAATATATGAACAAATTCCAAATAAAAATAATTTAGAAAAGTAATTTGTTCACCGAAATGAAGAGAAGATGAGGCTTATTTTTTCACGTGTAATGAATCATCCAGTATTTAAATATTTCATTTAAACTTTATTTATTTCGCTTACATTAGAGATCAAACAATATATTGCACTTGAATAGACGCGGAAAAGTCTAGCTGTCAAGTAGCATAGCTCGGACTACGCAAAGTTGGGAGAGAGGGGTGAGAGATGTACAGAACTAAGGGTTAAACGACATGGCCATTGAGCCGCCTGGACAATGTTACGAAAACTTCAGGGGTTAGACGACAACGTTACGAGCTAGGAACTAGAAGGCGCTAGGAACTACATAACGTTATGACCTAGGGGCTAGAGGACGTTTCGAGCTTGGCGATGTTAGTTATTTCCTGCGAGCAATTACTATTCATGTAGGTTTTTTTTCTGTTTTGAAATTGGAGAATAATGATTGAGTAATTTCCTTCTGGCAGAGTCGCCGAGGTCTGTGGCAGGCGGGTCCCAGGCGCCGCTATAGAACGATTTTCTTAAGAATGAGATAAAGTGACAGTTCGCGAAACAAGTGTACATCACGTGTACTTCAGAGAAGTAAACACGTGCACAGTCACGAGTACGCATCTCACATTCAAGACACGGTTTTAAAACAAACATAATACTTATCACATAAAAACTAAAAACAATGTAATTTTTATAAAAAGAAATAATTTTTTTAGAAGAGCACAAAGCTCTGCACTTCCTAATTTCAATTATTTCTCGTGGCGCTTGACATTTTCGTCGGACGAGGCCATCACAGCCAGGGAGCGTCGTAACTATTTACAAGTTAGCCAACTGCAAACGAACGAATGGAGGAAGGAGAGTCTAATAAGTTCAAGGACACAACGACCACAGAATCGTCAGTTGTGTTGCCAGCACTAGCTGTCAAATCATCCCATTCTAAAGAAAATCGGACAATATCTGAGGCGCGCAGCGGAGGCGCTGGGCGTGCGAACGGCAGAGCGCGAATCGCGCTGACGCACGAGCTTCGGCCCGCTCCTGCCCCCTCCCCCCCTCGTGCTGCGCGGAGAACAGGTTTCAAGGAGGTTTATTGGGAGAGGTTCGCGATAAAAAGAGTTCCGCTTGAAGAATTGACGTTGAATTCTTGAAGAATTAAACGTATCGATCACGTGATTGTGACTCAAATTATGATGATATTGTTTTTCGAATTTTTCATTGGTAAATCCAGCGTTGTGTGTGGTGTTGTTTTTTCTCTTGGATAAAGAAAATTATAGAGATATTTACACAAGAACGTTAAATGACATAGTCGTGGCAGAAGATGAATCTTTATGCCTGTTTTTGTTCTTGAGATATGATCCCCATCTGGAAAATGTTTATAGTTCCTCAGTTAAGACGTAAGCCTCTGGACCTAATGTACCTTTTGCAGTCCAAAATTTGCACGTAATTGAAGAGATTATTGGAGTAAATGCACATAGTAATATTATTGCAATTATTATTACTGAGGGCATTGCTTTCTTGGATTTACAGTTATATGGAAAGTTACGAAGAGACAAGAATTACGATTCATGGTCATAAACACACAATTTTACAAAACTCGTGTTACAACATTTGATATGAATAATTAACTTTGTTCAAAGAAATGTGACTCTGGCCGGGACTCGAACCCTGTTCTCAGGGACTCCGTTCGCGTCGTAAACGAAGAGATCCACGTTCGAGTCCCGGTCGGGGGACAATTCTAATTATTTTGATTATTTAAATAGCAAATTTAGAGACTTAACAAATTTAATTATTCAAATGCCTTTATTACTCAATAACAAGGTCACAACTTGGATTCATTTACTGATGCGGAACATATTACCGGGCTTAATTGGCTCTCCAAAAAGGAGACAGGGTGGAGACGGTTATACCTATATTGATGATTTGATTACCTTTTACTGCAAAATATATTAGCATTCAATTTTGTCGCAATTTCTCAGATATGGAACTTCTTGGCAGTTTATCCTGCGACAAGGCAGGACTAAGTTCCCAGCGTCAAAGATCATTTTATTTCTGTGACAGGAATTCAGCAACATGCATCTATCGCTTCATCGTGCCAACCTTACGGTTTTAGTCAGAGAAACTGTTTTGTTGAACACTTTGAACCGTCCCTCTTAAAGATAAAGATAAATTTATTGAAACTGTAATTGGGTACATAGCCCGGTGGCAGCTAATTACATAAATAAGGCCATATAACTAGCATAAAAATTATATAATAATAATAATGGGACAATAAGCCGATCAGATGGCCGAGATCGCTAAGGCAGTAGTGCCGGAGTGGTTTCGGACCAGAAGATCGCGGGTTCGAGTCCCGCCTCGGGCATGGATGTATTTGTTTATGTCTGTATGTGTTGTCCTTTCACCCCCATTATCATCATTTCATCTTCCATACCCCCAGGGCTAACAACCGTGGGAGATAAAAATCGGATCCAGCAAAAAATGCTGGTCCCCCCCAAAAATTGTCGCAAGCACCTGCCACCGTGATAATAAATAAAATCTGAGCCACGGTAAATGCAGGATGGCGTGGTCCTAGTCTGCCGATTAACAACAACAACAACAAAAAAAAAGTGGTGAAATAGTAATAATGATGATAATAATAATAATAATGATAATAATGATAATATAAAAACTGACTGTTTCATAAAACATTACGTTACATTAAGAAAAATAAACCTCTCTAATACTGAATATTTGTACAATTTAATTTGTAATATTTCTTCAATTATGACCACACTGCACTGCACTATGACCCTTAAATCACTTCCTTCGTTATTTCTCTGCTGTGCGCTGCACGACACCTCACTGCACAATATAACACTTATGCATCGCTATATAACCTACTATTCTTAGGTAAGTCCTTTATTTACTAAATAAGACCCTAAATTAATTTCCTAAGCTGTTGAACGTGTTCAGGAAAGGGTTCAAAGGTCTTTGCACGCAATCTCTTCCATTCCGTTATCGTTTGATTTGTGAAAGAAAATTTCGCAACATCCGTTCTCTGCGCTCTTAAATTTATTTTGTGCCTGTGCCCCCGCCCCCACTTGTAGGATGTATGTAGGGTGTATGTAGGAACACTTAGCGACCGGTTAATTTCTTTCCAAGCTGGATGACCGCTATAAGCTTTATACAAATCGCAGTGTCTAGCTACTAATCGCTTGTTTTCGAGTGAATCCCACCCTGCCATTTCCTTGTCCCTGAAAGTAAATTCAGCTGTCCTACACATAATCCTTTCCAAATTTTTACACTGCATAATTCTATGCGGATCCCAACAAATTGTTTCATATTCCATTATCGATCGAACAAGCGGTAAATAAGATATTTCCTTTGCATTTACCGTGCGCTTTTTTCAGATGCATATTAGGAAGTGAAAAGATCTCCAGGCTTTCCCTACAACAAAATGTACGTGACTTTTCCAGCTTAATTTACTATCGAAATGGATTCCTAGGTTCTTGCACTAATAAACTCGGAATAATGTTGTTATTTAAACGGTAATTTATTTCTGTTTATGACCCTTGCCAAGAGTGATGGATTTGCTTTTTATAGTCATTCCATTATTTTCAGCCCAGTAATATAACTTATCAAGATCCCGTTGCAGCATTTCTTCATCTTCTTTCGAATTCATACTACGATATATTGTGCAATCGTGTGCAAATAGCCGCACATTTGAGATGAAGTGCGAGATCTTATTAAACAAGTAACGTGTTACCTATAATGCTGAGATAGTAGTTATGTACTCCTACATGAAAAGGAAAAGTAAAGAATTTATTTTCCAAACATGTATTTTTGCCTTTCCCTAATTGCACGGGCACCCATTACTTTCGATTTTTCACCCAAAAAGTCATTACATAAAGGCATATTTGAAATTTTAGTTTCATTTTAAATGATACACTTATTAATTGCATCCCTAAATCATCCCTAAGTCCGACCAACAAACACCGGCGAATTGACAGCCCACTTTGCAAATACCATCAACACGTGACATGCGGCATTGAAAGTCACTGCATCGTTCTGGAGTCTCGCCCAGCAAACACTGTTCTTCTTTATATTGCCACGTTCCCTGCCAAGAAAACCGATTTCGATTTTCGAAGAAAATGCAATGTCCACTTCGGAACATGCCCTTATATACTTTATCTGTTTTTTTAGTAATTTATTGGTATTTATTTTCTTTTGTTCCAGAATAACTTATGTTATCTAAAATGCAACCGTGAAATAAAATTAAAAAGATCGTTTATCACAGATCCCAATTGTTCCGTGCCCAAATCTCACAAAACCAAATCTCACAAAAATCCATATTTTATCGGACACAATCCAATTGTACCAATTGTAATAAGAGTGTTGAAAATAACTATGTTTGTGTTGTAAAAAATACTTTTAGAATTTCGGTGTTTATTTCAATTTGATTCATGCTATTAGTTTTTTTATAACTTGTCAAAATGTATCTGTTTGTCAGTAAAGATCAAAATCCAATTATTATAATACAGCATATTCTTGGTCAGAATAACATTGCCAGTACGGAATGCCACTACTTATGGTATTAAGCATCATGTCTAACCTGTGAAGAAATTGATGACAAAAATAATTATATATCCCACCGAAAGCATCAAAAGCACAGACGCAGCCAATACAACTCAGTGTAATGAGATGTACAAAATCATCTAAAAATTCACTTAAACTCTCTACATATAATTTTAAGTGAAAAATATAATGTACAAGTATCATCGTATAGTTTTGTAACTGGTGCAATTTGACCACCAATACTTCATTTTATTAGACTTTTAAAGTTACCTAATTGGACATCCTTAGATCAAGAGCGAAACATGTAGATATACTACATTTACTAAACAAATATTTGCGTAAATTTTTGCTTCGCATACTATAGTATAGAATAGCAGTAAAACGGAAGTGTTAAAATGCCGAAATTACATACACTATGTCAGTAAGTCTTTTAAGGAATAGCTTAGAAAAGAATGTTGCAGTACATTTTCTGTGCTGGATAAAGTACTATTCATGCTCCTTCTAGCTGGATAGCAAAATCTATAATGTTTTGTTAGTTCTCCTCAAACATCCGATGATATGCTATGACGATTAAGACATGCAATACAGGTGCCCTATGTACTCTCATTTGTGGTGACAGATATAACAGCGAAGATAATAATTGAAGAGAGGATGGAATGTCGAGGAAAGAATGTTTGCTTCCGTCTACCTATGAAGGAATTTTGCGACAAGGTTTCCTGTAAAAGTCCATAGTCATTTCTGTCACAACCTGTTTTTCAAACACCGATAACGCTCTATGGAAGATAGGTGTGTGCCAACGCAACCCATGCTCAGATAAGTGTGTCTGTGGCATTTTCCCTATCGTGGTTGAGTAAACTCTACCAGTAGTCGTTACCTGTGTTGTAGGAGCGTAATATCTCTGAAGATGTGTAGTGAGTTAATCGTTATAGTCCATCAAAGTATACAGTTTTACAGGAAGTTTAATTTGATTCTTTGGAATAAGGAAAATAATATTTCCAATTATTAACAATACAAAATTTAATTTCTTGTTCACTTAGTATGAACAAAAAACACTGTAGATACTATTGTTAACGTTTGGTTATTTACTGATATTCTGATATTTTTAACTTTTTCTAATTTATATTCAATCAATTTTTTTATGTACTCGTTACAATTTAGGCTGAATATGTATCCCTATTTATAACTTACTCGATCTACTTAAAAACTTTAAAGTGAAATCGAAAAAAAGAATGATATGCAAAAAATGTTTCAACAGGGATAAAATTTGTAAAATATCATTAAATATACAAATAGTTTTAAAAATGGCTACAATTGATTTTTGCATACTACGAAGTAGCGTTTAATACTAACCTTAGATAACCTTTGAGAGATTCATTTTAACTTAAAGTAACTACCAGAACATCTCTTGGAATGGGCTATACATTGTAATTTTACTAAGAGAAAAAGAATGTAGAAGCTTATTAATAAACTTGAAGATCATTTTAAACATATCCTGCGTAAAAATAGAACTATCACCTATATCTTTACAGTTCCTTGCTACATACGAGGATAAAAATGAAAGACAAAATCTGAAACCTATAATTATTTCAAATGGTTTTAAAAGAGCCTATGTTTCATCTAAAATTAAGCAAAAAAACACATATTTCGAAATATTGAACATTACCACTTTTGCAGTACTGTTTTTGATGAACACATTTCAGTAAGAAAACAAATCTGCATAATTGTAGTTGTGGGAGGTCGACGAAAAAATGTAACGTTTTGCAACTTTCGAAAAATCAGGGTTTTGTGAACGGTAAAACCGCTAGCATTGTTCACGGACAAACAGACGTTTAGTCGTCATTCAATTTTTAAGACACAATTTTTAAGTATCAAGGGCCCACACAACAGGCATTTTGGCTACACCACGTGTTAGAGGATTTTTTTTCTAAATTTAGCAACTGGATTGATCCACATTTTTGTTACGAGGACTCGGCAATAAGAGTTTTTCTGCCCAAAAATTCACCGCTTTTTCTCGTAGCCTTACATAACTTTCTCTTTTTAAGAAGTTCCTTCTTAAGAGCGAGAAAGTAAAAAGTTTACGAAATGAGACGCACGTTTGGGCCAGTTACATAATAATTTCAATGATCAGGATGGTGGGCAGTGAGTAACAAATAAGTGGAATGAGTTAGTATGTTTGGTTCGGATGGATTGATTAGTGATTCCGGCCGCATGAACGGCTAAGGTCATTAGTCCCGTAGGTGCAGTGCATGTTTTCCTCGGGAGGTGGCGGTGATCTTCCCCCGCTGGAGGGTGAGATCCGGCGCCGACTTACCTATCAGTTAGGGGGATTTCCCATTCAGATAAGCGGTATCCCATCAGCGAAGCACCGTCCCAGCTCTACGGTCCTGGCCAGTCTCTCGGTGTAAGTGGTGCATGTAAGGAGTGAGGATAGAACAAGGAGGGGGAGGGAAAGATCGCGCGCGGTCCGAGGCCCGTTTCTTAGGGTACAGCTCCGACATTGGAGAAACCAAGTTAAACTACAGATCGGAGCCACTGGCCACTAGAATTCCCCTCTAGGCAGCGACTGAATTCGACCTAGCTATCGAAACCTAGCTGTCGGGACCTAGTGTCGAAAATCCTGCCACCGTCGGAACTCGAACCTATGACCTCGCGGTCAGAGGCACTGCAGTGACATTAGTTGATGTCCTTATTCACCTCATCCAGTGTTTAGGTTGTATAAATGAAATTAATACCCTTTGCAAATCGAAGTTACTACAAACTTCTTTTTGTTCCAAAAAGGAACAAATTGCAAGAACTTATTCTGTGGTCACAAGTCGACTGAACGGCTGACTCAACAATCAATACTTGCTTCTACCGGAAAATGAAAGGTGATAAATTAGATAGGCACCGGTGGCTTTTAGTCCTTTGACAATGCGAATGGAAGCAACGTCCGAAAACATCGCCCCAGGCAGGCAGGCAGGCAGCCGACACCGGGCGAACTGCCAGCCGCCCCACAAGGGCTCCGGCTTCGTTCATCGACCACAACGGCGACTGCAGCGGACAGCGCACCTCCCCCCCTTCCTCCCCATCGCTCGCCTCGCCGCCCAACCCTACGCCTCTTGCGGGCGGCGCTAGCGCTCTCCCTGTTACACCACGCACACACTTCCTCCCCCTCCACCTCACTTCAGCGGCCCTGCGTCTCTCCGCCCTCCCTGTTGACCGCCCGACGTGGACAAGTACCGCTATAACCAACCTTCGAAAACTGAAACTACTGCAATATTATTTTTTAAGAAAAGTGTTAAAAGCTCCATGATACTCGGAAAAGAACAAATTTTTAAAGAATTATCTATAAAACCTCTAAAAACTTGGGTTCTTAACCTTTCTTCCCGTTTCTGCTATTCTCTTTCATCTTGTCCAGCCACTCGTCTGTAAACTCTTGGTAAATCAGTTAATATTTTTCCACGAACGAAATCAAGATATTCCAAAAACCTACTAAATTCTCGTTAATTACGTAGCTGTATATGTTCAAATATTCCATCAATTAAATGTATTTTATACTTCAAAAGTTGTATGTATTTTTCTGAAGGAGTTTCTATTTTTTCAATCATTGTTCATATTTCTTGAAATGTAAGTTTAAAAATTATATTTACATATATGTTACCTAAAACCCTTGAAAGACTTTGTCGAACAAGGATAACAAACGTCCTCCCTAGATTTCACTTACCTTTCCCTCCTCCTCCCCTAATCCTCATGAGCCCCACGCCCTCTCATTACGTTGTGTCCTCTTTCACCCCCTACGTCGCTTGTCTCCCCGCATCTTACCCTCTATTCCTCGCGCCCGTTCCACCCCATCCGCGGACTCCCTCCAGCACCTACATGTGTAGGTGGCTCAGAGCTCTCATTAACTCACCCCACTGCAGTTCCTCTGTCAGGGAGGCCCTAGAGTTAGAATCCCTACCATCTAGAAAGCTGGATCAAGTTCGGCCTCTGGAGGAGAAGTCTAGCGGTCGGCTGCTCTGATCGGTAGATTTTCAATGTTTCTCCGATCAACACCAGGTGAAGGTCAGAACAAACGGATCGCGCGCGATCTTCCCTTCCTCTTCCTTGTCTTATCCTCAACCCTTACTTACACACCTTACATGCAGTGCACAACCGCACATGCCTGAAGACCAGTCGGGAGCTTATGTGTGGTGGGGGAAAACACCGCAAGCCAACGTGTAGGTCGGGGCCGGATCTCGCCATCCAGTGGGGAAGATCACAGCCACCTCGCGCGATAAAAACGAGCTCTGCACTTCCGGGATTAATCACTTGAGCAAATGACGCGTTCGCGAACACTAATCAATCAATCCACCAGAACCTAACCCGTGTTCCCGGGTCACCCCATGCTCTCAACAACCGTGCGCCCCCACACATATTTCTCTCCCTGCTCCCTCACGAGTCCCTTGCACAAATTCTCACCACCACGCCCCGGCAGGTCCTCATCATCCCGTGTCCTCATCATCCCGGTCCCTGCACTCCGATCTCGTCTCTTACAGCCTACCCCTTCACATACACCCGAGTCTTTACTCACACACACTCCTGTGATTCCTTAGCGACCCTTCGGGCACCTCCTCCACGGACCCTGCGCCTCTCCCGCCCTGTCAATCCTCCTTGCGTTCCCACTCGCCTCTCCCTGCCCCTCCCCGCAGCCCCAAAGCCCCACGCCACCAGCAACCATCCCCATGCCCCCTCATGTCCTCCCCTACGTCATCCACTGCCTTCCACAACCTCACAAGCACCATGCCAGCAGCACCCAACCCCATGCTTCCTCATATCCACCCTTACGTCATCCACTGCCTCCAACACCCACATAAGCCCCATGCCAGCAGCCCTAATCCCCATGCTCCTTCGTGTCCTCGCCTACATCATCCACTGCATCCCAAACCCCACAAACACCATGCCAGCAGCACCCATCGTCATGCCCCCTCGTGCCGTCCCCTACGTCATCCAGTGCCTCCCACACACCACAAACTCCATGCCAGCAGCACCCATCTTCATGCTCTCGGGTCCTCCCCTACGTCATCCACTGCCTCCCACACCCCAACAAGCACCATACCAGCAGCACCCATCCCCATACTCCATCGTGTCCTCCCCTACGTCAACCACTGACTCCCACATCTCCACAAACCCCATGCCAGCAGGATCCATCCTCATGCCCCATCGTGTACCCCCCTACGTCACCGACTGCCGCCCCGCACCCTACATATACTCATTGGCTCATACTCATTCGTGCGTGCCCGTCGCTCCTGTCATGTCACGCGCACGATGCTGCATTGCGCGTTGGGGCCATGTCGACGCGCTGGTTGTGTGAACGACCGGCTGCTAATTGAAATGGTGGGACATTTCTGCGGCCGGCGGTACCGCGCTGAGTGCACATTTTCGACGCCGGCTGTTACTACTTTGCGTTTATATTTTCGCTTAAGTGCAAAACGTGGTTGACTGCCACTAGTGGATTCTTTGGCCGCATAAAGGATCATGGTGAAAAATGAGGGTGTGTACGCTTCTACCTCATCGTTTCCTGCATCTGACGCAAATTATTTTGCTGTGCGCGGAGAATTTTTATTCAGCAAAAATATTAATAATTTGTGATTATCTAAATTAAGAATTCATTACTCATTTTTAAAAACGAACCTGGTACGCGGATAATTTTTTTCATCATCAGCTGAAGTAATGTAGAGTGTGTAATTGATGATTCCCAGTCCAGACTTGCAAGGAAGAACTAATTTTGAAAATTTGATACTACAGTCATGAATTACATTTATTTAATCTCAATAATCTCACCTAATCACACAACTATAGAAACTGAGACGATTGTGATGGAAAGCAATAAGCCTACATTTTTGTCCCAACGGGGAATCGAACCTAGGATCGCAGGATCAGGAAATCCAGCAAACTAACCATGAGTCATCCGAGGGGCATAATAACAAGAAGAAGAAATAGAAGAAGAAGAAGAAGAAGAAATAGAAGAAGAAGAAATAGAAGAAGAAGAAGAAGAAATAGAAGAAGAAGAAGAAATAGAAGAAGAAATAGAAGAAGAAGAAATAGAAGAAGAAGAAGAAATAGAAGAAGAAATAGAAGAAGAAGAAATAGAAGAAGAAGAAGAAATAGAAGAAGAAGAAGAAATAGAAGAAGAAGAAATAGAAGAAGAAGAAGAAGAAGAAGAAGAAATAGAAGAAGAAGAAGAAGAAATAGAAGAAGAAGAAGAAATAGAAGAAGAAGAAGAAATAGAAGAAGAAGAAGAAATAGAAGAAGAAGAAATAGAAGAAGAAGAAGAAATAGAAGAAGAAGAAGAAATAGAAGAAGAAGAAGAAATAGAAGAAGAAGAAATAGAAGAAGAAGAAGAAATAGAAGAAGAAGAAGAAGAAGAAGAAGAAATAGAAGAAGAAGAAATAGAAGAAGAAGAAGAAGAAGAAGAAGAAGAAGAAGAAGAAGAAATAGTAATTATCGGCCCCGGTTACGGCAGCAGTCCTCTGCGTAAGGAGGATGCAGGTTCGATCCCTGCGTAGACATGGTATTTGTGATTGTCCCTTCATCATCTCATCATCATCATCTTATCATCTCATAATTCACACTTCAGGGCGTAACAACCTTGTCCCACTGGGATACAGCTGAACAGCTGATACTCGAAAAATTACACACAATATTGTAGCGTGGTCAGTAATGGCCTATACGCCAATAATAATAATAATAATAATAATAATAATAATAATAATAATAATAATAATAATAATAATAATAATAATAATAAATAGTAATAGAAAACTGTTAGACCCATCCTATACATTCTTCAATAAAAAATTAAGATGATAATGAAAATAACTTCACACTGGAACCCAATCCAGTTCTGCCAATTCATATTACGGAACGGGGATATCTTTCAAAAATGCAATAGGTATAGACAAAATACATACATCCAAATGGTCCCGTTTTATATATTACGGCATAAGCAACATGACTCGGGGTTCAAAAGGGTTAAGAAAAACTTATTTTAAGACTTCCGAATTAAGCACGATGGTAATGGGGGTTGCAATGTGTGTTTTGCAGATACCATGTCATGTACTTTGGAATCTATATCCGAAGCAAGAAACAACTCGTTTTTCGCCTTTCATCTGTTTGATGCCCAATTAGGATCGCTGTAGCATACTTATGGGCTTCATGCTTTCTTATAAATGGTACAAAACACTCATCTGTCAGGAGGATTCATTTACTCGCAAATGGACAGCTATCTGCTGGAAAGAACAACACGGTCTTCTTTCAATACACATTTATTGTAGTAAATAACAGTACTTGATGACGGCTCTAAAGTATTCCCGCCTTCTGAGTGCCCTGAAAGTTCATATTATTCTAGACATTTCAGAAAAAAAGGGATGACCAAGCATAATTACAATATTTTTATGTTTCTTGAAATAAAAGCTTCCAAAATGAAATAATTTACTTTAACACCTGTTAGAAGCATATTTTGGAATACAATATTACACTAAAACCATCAGGGATGTAGACATTTTCAAGAAGTGTAACGAATGTTAATTGTGTTCAAAGCTAGTAAGTTATCTCTTTTTCTATGAATGTCCCCACCAATTTTCACTTTTTTCTGTTCAGTGCAGCTCACATACCACAGTGAAATGTGTTTGTCACCCACCTAGTGTAGATGAAGACGAACCTATTTGAAATCACCTTCCTTTATTCACTGCCTTAAGAGTAGTTGTTTCGTGTTTTTGGACGTTTTTAAGGGTTGCAAAAATTAAGGATTCTGAGGCAGAATTCAATACCCTTTTGTATACCCTTCATGATTATTAAATTAGCGTGTGTTACTGACATTAAGATTTCAAAAATAGAAATACGAAACATCACGCAAAGGAAACGTGAACTGCAGGACTTAAGAGCTACAATCGTCTATTAGTTCTGTAGTTAAACTACGTTGTGGTAGCAGTCTTGGTATCATGTACCCATAAATGGCAAGTGCTGTACTCGCTTACTCGCTGTTTAATTTTAACAGAATGTCTCTATACTGAAACAATAAAGTCCTGTCATGGCATTAATTAAACTTGGAATAAATCTTAAATAGGACGAAAGCCATAAGAAAGCCTTTTGAAAGTATCCCTCTGACAAAAATTGCCGAATCCTGAAAATATTTAAATGAATATAAATATTAAATGAACACAGTGTTCATTTATGCTGTAGGTAATTGTGGGTATAATTGAATTCTTGAACAGTCTTCCGGGCAGAAGGAGGAAAGTATTCAAAGAAAGGAGCTAAATTTTCCAAATACTGTAACATCCAAGTACTTAAAAATGGATTAAGTGCAAATGATCGTCGATACTTGTCAATGCCATTCCTATCAGTGACGTAGCTAGAGATTGTTCCTCCTGAAGCGCTACGAATGTACGCCTCCTTTAAATAATAAAAGTTCAACAGGCGTTCAGTGAAGGAAGGTGATGTTTTTAAAATTATTTTATTTCGTAATGGATTATCCTGGAATTTATAAACCTAATGACACAAGAAGTTAAAAGAACACATGGGTGAGCAATAATGGAGATCAATACTCTTTATTTTATTTTTATTTTATTTTACGCCCAAAAATAGTTAAAAACTGTGTGTGACGTGATACAGGGAGAAGAGTATTCTGTACACGTTTTCTTAATTCTGGGATTCTACAAGTTTTGTAAGACCCGCAACGATTATATTTCTGAACATACTGAATATCTGAACAAAGAAGTAAAATAAATGAATTATTGAAGGTAAATACTGAGTGAGTCGGGGTAGGCGAAAGTTAGTAGAAATATATTATCTGATTACGAGGGAGGGATCGGATCGGATCCGACCGGATCGCAATTTGCTCTCTAATTAGTCAGTCTGGTCTTCTTCTCGCTACTCTTGCATGAAGGTCTTTTGGACTTAAACTTTCACAATTCCCGCAAGAACGAAAGATGATACAGAGTCATGCTGCGGGCCTTTATCCCAAAAAATGCTGTAGTCTACTTCTAATCTGTATTCGCCGCATCCCGTTAATCTGTATTCGCCGCATCCCGTTTTTGATCGGCGCGCCCACATGAACGTTTACTGTAGTATGTTCCTGTATTACTTTTATCGAGGATGTAGCCTTTCAAAGTAAGTGGTAATAATTGACTTAACAACTTCCACTTGTTAAATTGGGATTGTGAATGGCATGACTCCCGGGTCGGCCTTACATCTTTTTACCGCCTCTAAATGTACCCCCGGCTTTGTCTGTCACCAACGTCATTGGCTCCTACCAACATGCCTGAGGAGAACAGCCGACCCTTTTATCCACGTCCGAGCTGGAACTTGTACACAAATGATGAGCTTTCTCTGCGAAAAACTTCTGTTTTTCACATTCTTTGTGTGGACACGCTAACTCCAGGCAGATCCAATGCGAGAACGTTTGAGAATTCAGCTTATCCTGTGAATTGTCGACGGCTGTTGTGTTGCTGCGTCCCGAGAATAACTAAAATTATCGTGTTTCAGTTAGTAGAAAGGTGTATACGATTTTTTCCAATTTTTTTAAAAAACAAAATTCTTTTTATTATTGTATTGTCTGAATTGAATTGAATTAATGCCTTATTTTACATGTCGAAACTCCGGCCATGAGGCCTGCTCTTCCGTCTGACCACGCAAATTTCGCTTCGCTCCTTTCACCAACTAGCAGAAAAAGGAGGTATTTCTTGGGCGAGAAACAGGCGATTTCAATTTAGCTGAGAGGCGTCATTTAGTCTTGAGGATGTTTTACATGCAAGTAAATCTACTAGCATGGGACAGCCGGCTTTACCTCCCCTCCGAAGGAAGGCGTACGAAGGATTTCTTTCGCCCTTAAAAATCCACGGCTTCGATCGGGTTTGAACCCGCCAACTTGGGGGCCGCGCACTTGTCTCAACATAATGTTGAACAAAAGTATACGTAAAAATCATAAAAACATTAAAAAGTTAAACAAAAAATTGATAGTTGCAACTCAAATCACATAAAATAATTGATTCTTCAACAACAGGAAGAATATTTTTGAATACAAGTTAATCTTATGGAAGATTCGTTAAGAAATACCACAACAAATAGCCTGGACTAGTTTAAAGGAAAAGAGTGAATTCAAATGAAATTTGCTTCTATTATATTTTTTTCAAATTAGTCACCTCGCCAAAATTTGTTATAAAACCTGAAGGAGTGAAAGATTTCTGTGTGAATCTTTTTAAATTTAATGACCATCGCGCCACTTTTCCTCTTCTGAAATTACCTTCTATTAGAGGCAACTAAGATTTGACATTCCAGAGCAAGTTGCATTAGCTTACTTCATAACTCGTTGATTCAGCCATATGATAATCTCTATTAATTAGCAACGTGACGTAACGTGGGCTCATGTTTTATGATGTCTGTGAATGGTACGACAATTTTATCACATATTCCAGATATTAGTCATCGTTTATCATAGGGAATTTTCTTGGGATTCATATGAGTAGCATACAATATATTACTACGTGTATTTCCAGATAATTGACTCTTGTTGAAAAATAAGCCAATTAAATCTTATCTCTGTATGAGTAACCCTAGATAAAAAATATTTAGCAGGATGTACACCATCTGTATGGTACTCAGGGTGAAACATGTTCCTCATTAAACTAAATTACATGTTATAACAAATTAGAACAGTCTGGTTTCTGCTTTTTTATCACATTATTTACTTTCTCACTACTACTTTCACAGTATTGAGAAAGTATTGTAATTTTTCAGTAAAAGATGGCCTAGTTTCAACAGAATAATAGTTTATAAAATTGCTTTATAATGTCAAGCTTTATTGCATGAATAGATGTTTAGAAAACGAGTGACGTTAGGAGCGAGTTTTCAATTTTGTACGAATGCATAAAGCAACATTATAAACGAGTTGCATACGCTATTTATTTTGTAAAACAGCATTATAAATTTATAAAGGAATTAAACTTAATTTTTCAAAACAACTTTATTGTGACGTCTTGGATATTTGACATCTGTGCGAGAAAACAGTGATCGGCTGTTCCGTTTCCCGCTATCTACCCGCGATTCTCTCGCTGAACGTGCGATGACTCATCATTCGTGCCTAAAATACTAATATGTCATTATTTGTGCCGTAAAATGTCATTTTATGAATTATTTCTAACAACAGAAAAGGTTTATAATGCTGGTATACAAAAAAGTAATTACCGGGCCTTGGTAAAGAAAAAGTCAATAAATCTGGTCCCAATACAACGTAATGTTTTTCGTCTAACACGTGTTTGACGTGATAGACAAGTAACTGGATCCATGTTTTGTGTGTTCTTGCTGTCTGTCTGTGAACAACATTAGCATCTCAACTGTTCAGCCGATTTTCTCGAAAATTAATATTCCTCAATCGATCTTGCTGATGTCGCGGCCCGATATTTACATTGTGGGGAGTACTTTACATTAGGGCCATGGGACATTTTCAACATTTTCGAAAAAATGACTCCAACGTTTTTGATAAACGTTTGTCGTTGGATAGTGTCAAGGACGTTTAAGCAAATCGTACAAGTCTAATTTTCATTGAAAACCCTGATTTTTCGAAATTATAACTACAATTATGAAGAAAAAATGTTTTAATGAAATGTGTTCTCCAAACTGATCTTCCAAAAAGCTCATGTTCAATTTTTCGAAAACTAGTATTTTATTGCGTAATTTTGAATAAAACATGGACAATATTTAAATTTTATACCGGAAGAGGTGGTTCACGGCATCAACTGATGTCGCTGCAGTCCCTTTGACCAGGGGGTCCTAGGCTCGAGTCCTGGCGGTGGCAGGACTTTCGTCACTGGCTAGCTAGGTCGAATCCAGTCGCTGTTTGGAGGAGCGTCTAGCGGCCAGCTGCTTTGATCGGTAGTTTTTCTTCGTTTCTCCGATCAACACCAGGCGAATGCCGGAGCAGTACCCTAACAAACGGGCCACGGACAGCGCCCGATCTCACCTTCACCTTCATGCTAATAACTGAGATACATTTTTGAGACCTAAAACGTTGACTTACAATCTTTTGCATTAAGCCACGAAAGCCAAGAGTTTGAGATACGACCAATTGCGTTTCTTTTGAAGAATAGTTAAAAATGACTATTAGTATTTTAAAACCCAAGATATTGGTAATGATTCGTACTAGGTACATATTATCTCTAGCTCTCTCTAAAACTACGTCTATTAAACCTCGTGAACACGCGCTCAACCCCCCCCCCTCCCCCAGGGGTCATGCAGACGCGTTGTGTCCATCCAGACCCAACAAATACAAAATGAAAAAGTGTGTGTAAGTATAATTGAAATATAATTATACTGTCACTGTATTTTCTTAAAAAACATGAATTATTTTCAAACTTTTTTGCATGGAGACAAGCAGCATGTGGACTCTCAAAAATTACTGGAGCTGTCGATTCTTTAGTTGAACCTGACGATGCAACTAAGCCAGAACTCTCCCTAATACCCTGGAGTCATTTGAAATGATTGGCTCGGAAAGCGTTGGATACGGTACTGACGGTAATATTGGTATACTTTTACAACCAGAAACATAAGAATCATTGCTGAAGCAAGTTGAGGATATTCAGTCAGAAGAAGTTCAATTTCTCGAGAATGCCAGTAAATGAAGAATTCATTGACTCAGCACACTACTTGCAAAGTTACGTCAGTAGGGGATCTGACTATCTCTATCAGCCATCTGAATGTGTGGCAAGTTCATCAGAAGAATCAGAATGACGAGAGGTAGTTTTTCAGTTCCAAAACAGTGACAAACCAATTAGGCAAAGCGCAGTTAAAAGAAAACATAAGGGGAAAGAGACACTTCAAAATGGAAGATACAAAAAAACGCCAAATTGCGCTTGCAGAGAAATCCAAACAAACTTTTTAAAAAGCAGCTAGGATCCTTGGTCAACGTTGCGGTGGTCGGCATACTGCATGACCATCCAAGAGGGGCCCAAGGCAACCCTTCGGGCCTGTTATGCTATCACAGCCGATCCGCACAGCTTTATCTGCACAAAATGTTGGGCCTTGCTGGTATGTCCAAAAAAAACGTACTTAAAAATAGATTTATTCTGATTTCACACCAGCACAGAGTAATCATATACAAGCCAGATTCAACAATTTTCCTGAAGATGTACCAGTGTATGCCAAAGTCGCCGTTGCCCAGGGAGATGTCCAAAGTTAGTAGCCGTAGCATCGAAGTACGAGTGTCTGTCCGAGAGAGAGAGAGTCCGTACACTTTGCTGTTCCGTCAACACTGTTCACTATTCACTGATACTGCTGGTAGGCACTCAACTGCCCTCTGCCCGCCGGGGCGCTGCTTTATAGCCCGCAGGGGCTGAGGGTCCGCTGGCCAGCCCCCGGATAGGGGTGGTGCATCCTTTTTCGGTTCTTGGTCGCGCGTGACGGCGCCGCGGCGGCTGCTGTCGTCGCCCACTTTTGAGAGGCGACGGTACTAGGTTCCGGCGGTTCTTTCAATGTTGCGCAGTCGACTACTGCACTTGCCAAATTGGGATTCGAAAAACGAGTTCGTTGAAGAAGATGTGTTGGTGACAAAGTCCAAATTCAGGGAGATGACTCGAAAAAGATAGTCACCTATTACTTCTATATAACTCTAAACGACAGAAATTACGGAAAAGTAAAAAGAAGTGTGTGCAAAAAATGTGTCTGTTTACTCCTATCATAGGAGAAAAACAATTGCGATCATGGACACAGAACAGCAACCAGACCACATCAGCCACTACATCCTCTACAGATCACTCATTGTCAAGCACTTGGCTGAACACTCTGCCTAATGTAGATTCGCACTACTGTCATTCATTTTCTAACAAATTCTATTTTGAACCAGTTTTAGAACCAGAATAGCTTTGGAGATATGCACCGTTATTATGTAGAAAAATGTACATCTGAAAGGAAAGTTTCATGGGTCACCTTTCAAAAAAACATTAAAAAGATTAAACATGGACATCTACACTCCGAAAAAGATCAGTGTAATGAATGTACTACTTACAAGAACGGGACACTTGATGAAAAATATTTTTTAAAACATGACAAAAAGAAGAACAATGAAAAGTTGGAAAATGAGGCTGACAAAAGCTTAGCATTGGAAAACGATTACATTAAATGTCACTCAGAAGATGTGCAAGCTGTGCTCCTGGCGCCTCGGCTGAACGCGACCACAAATTATTTTAATACTAAGTTGACAGTTCACAATCTGTTTAATTTTAACCTCGCCAGCAAAGATGAATCATGTTATGTGTGTCGTGAGGGACCTGGATGATTAGAGAGGGATGTATTCGCAAGCATTGTAACAGCTTTCATCTCTAAGGAAATATCCCAGTCTGTACCTCAAAAAACTGTTCTGTGGAGGGACGGTTGTGGGTATCAGAATAGAAATGTCAAACTGACGAATGCTCTTTTGGTCCTTAACATAAAACCTAAAGTCCTCATTGAACAGAAATACCTGGACGTTGGGCATACGTACAGGGAGGTCGACTCTGTACATTCTGCCATAGAAAAAAAGCTTGGTAAGAGAAAACAAATTTTCGTTCCGGCTGATTATATAACTTTCTGACTGATTATATTCAAAGTGCTAGAGTTCAGAATCCATACCATACTTACTACCTGAGCTATGAAAACTCCGACAAATTTGCGAGTGACTTATAGTAGTATCGGACAGGGCACAAAAATTGGTGAACCTTCTGTGAATGATGTAGTTGCCTTTAAGTACACTCCAGAGGGAGTGGTAACCTTTAAACTTAACTTCTGCGGCGAATGGGAACCGCTTCCAAAACGGCGTAAACAGCCGCTGGCGTCCGAGCACTCAAAATTATATAATGGTCCTTGTCCAATTGAAAGAAGCAAATATCTACATCTTCAAGGGTTAAAAGAACTAATTCTTAAAGACTACAGAGAAGTTCTAACTACACTAATCTTCCATCTAAATGAAGATGTTATTCAAATTTGATTATTTTGTATCTATTTCAAAACTCTATTGAAACTACGTTTTAAGCAGTCCTGTTTCCATAATGTAACTTATTTTTTGAGTAATTACATATTTTTTCACTTAATTTGCCTTCGTTTTTAATTGGTTCCCACCGTATCTCTTATATCAAAATTTGACGTATGTCAACAGAGAAGGTCATAAACAAATAGTCGTATGACGATCTAGATTACGTAAAAAAATATATGTTAAAAATTTAACGGTGGTAACCAATAATAAAATTAATCATAGTTTTATATTTGTGGAAGCGATTGTCAAGACAGGGACAGGTACAGACGTGTTTTGTTCCTCCTGAAAACGTAGGTAAATTTGATGTACGATCTATTGCGATTACCACGACGATATCCTCTATTATAATGGTACAAGCTTCTTCAATCCTAAGTTTGATTTCTTGTAGATTGTGGTAAACGTGGCACATACCGTCTTTGAGGTATTCCCGTAGGATGAAGTCACATGGAGTGAAATCCGGGTATCTAGGAACCCATCTTTCGAAACAGTTATCCATATTTCATCCAACAGTTATCCCCGCTCGTCCATCCACCGTTAAGGTAGCTCGCTTTTCAGAAATACACGAACATTGTTCTGGTATATTGTTATGATGTTCCGTCCTGCTGGAATAGGATCAATTGTCACAATCGTCTAGCATTTGTGGGAACAACCATTGCTGTAACATATCTAGGTACGTATGCCCAGTTAATGTTTTCTGTGAATAAGAAGAGCTACACGAATTGATTTTTTCGAGCTTGTTATGAAAACGTCTCTCAACTCGTCTTTTTAGAGGCCGTTCATAAATTACGCAACGCAAATTTGCAATATTTTGAATAGCCCCTCTCCCTCCCGTAACGCACCAGTAACTTGCCCTTGAGCCCCCCCTCAAGTAATTTCCTAACGACTGCGTGAACAGCAATAAGTGAAAATAAATTACAGCACGGTAAAAAATTGTATTCATTTTATTTGTGTTGTGTAATAAAATTTATGATAATTAGAGGAAGGACGCGTAAGCATGGATAACGCATGGATAGCGTCTTCTGCGCCAATTTAATTGTATTCTAAATTATACTAAGATCGGTTTGAATATTTTCTTCGTAAACTGGCAAATTGAATAAAAAATTAATAAGAACTATTTCCATTTATTGCAACAACTTCTAATAACTTTATTTTTTAAACAAATTGATTAGTTGATATTTTAATGCTTTAGTCTAAGACTCAAAGAAAAGAAGTATTTCAACAAAAATGTTGAAAAATGGAAACACAATCGATGTTACGTACTAAACCAATACTCTACCCCTTTGTAACGCAGCATAACGCTGCCTCAAATCTCCTTCCCTACTATTTAGCTTTACGTAATTTAGGGACGACCCCTTACTCAACCTAGGACGGACGCTTCATTTTTCACGACACAAACAGCCAGTACTCACAAATTTGGCCTGCTAGGCATAAATAGACTTCCTGCTTGGGGCTTCTTTGACATACACAGTTTTGAATTCCCGTTGCACATCTGTAGCACTCTTATTTTCGAAAAATTCCAGCACCCAGGAAGCACGCTCTTCACCAGAAGACGCAATTCTTACCATACACCAACTACGGCGAATCCAGGAATTACAAACATTAGCTTTAACATCAAAAAGAAAGAAAAAAAATTAGGTCCTCCACTTATATATATATATATATATATATATATATATATATGTGTGTGTGTGTGTGTGTGTGTGTGTGTGTGTGTGTGTGTGTGTGTGTGTGTGTACAGGTGAGTCACGTAACTTTAGCACCTCCAATAACTTTTGAACGGTACAAGTTATCGCAATGCAGCTTTCCCGGAAGTGCATGAGGGAATGAGGCTAATTGATACGTTTGTACATTTCTATTTTAGGCAACGAGATATTTGTGGCAACTTCGTTCTTTCAAATGGAACTTTGGAATGGAGCTGTGATCTGGAATCATATAGGCTAGGCTGGAGGTTGTTAAATATAACTGCATTTGTGGGGTTGGGGGGAATGCTAAATGTGGAGTAGGCATAGGTTATGCACTGAACGTTTCTTTTTAATTCCAATGGTAGTTGTCTTGTTTCTACAAGTAAGCTATTACATGGGCTGGTTCTAAATGCACCAAGACTTAAACGGCAAGCATTGTTGATCACAGGGTTTAGAGTATTCAGAACTGTTTTTGAAGCTGAGCTGTAGACTACTGCCCCATAATCTAGTTTAGATTGAATGAGAGCTTTATATAGGTTGATCAAGAATTCGAATTGTGCTCCCCATTTAATGGGTGATAACGTTTTGATAATATTAAGTCGTTTTTTACATTCAACCTTAAGAGCAGCTATATGCTGCTTCCATGAATGTTTGGAATCAAATAGTACGTCCAGAATTTTGCATACGTAAGTCCTGTTAAGTTGGTGATCACCCAGTTTTAGATGCACTTCTTCATTATCGTCATTTCTTCTTCTTGTGAACACTATAAACTCTGATTTAGTCTTTGATATAGTAATTCCTGCATTAGTTGACCACTTAGTGATTCTATCTACCGATTCTTGCATAATACTTTCAGTAACCATATAATTTTTACCACTGCATATCAAGGTAATATCATCTATTTTCACTGGTTGTTCTACTATATTGCTTGAGTCATTAATAACTAGAAGGAATCATATAGGTACTTGTGGTAAACCATTCAACATCTCTGTAAGATGGGACAAACTATCTAGAATTTTTACTCTGAGGTATCTGTTTTTTAGGAAATTGATAGTGAATGCTAATATATTTCCTATTATATGTGATTTAGCAAGGATGGATATGAGTATCTTTATAGACCATTTCATATGCGTTTTCAATATCCATTGAAACCACCATTACATGTTGATTCATAGCTAGGGCAACACATATTATATTATCGATATTTACTAGGAGGTCATTTGTTAATCTAAAGGATCTGAAGGCACTTTGGTATGGTGAGATTAAGTTACGGTTTTCCAGTATCCATTTCAGGCGGCGACAAACCATCTTCTCTAATATCTTGCAGATGTTATTTGTTAGGGCGATTGGACGGTAATTCGTGAGTAGAGTGTGATCTTTATTAGGTTTAGGTATGGGGATAACATTAGCTTCTCTCCATTGGTCTAGAAAGAGTTGTTAAGTCCAAATATAATTATAAACGCAAAGTAAGTACTTAATTCCAACTTCAGGAAGGTTCTTCAAAAAACTGTTTGGGACCTTATCGGGCCCAGGTGCAGAATGTTTGCTTTGATCTAATACATATAGACGTTCTTCCATAAGAGGTTTGTTGTAGTTATAGTTATTGTCCCTAGTTAGTAGCAAAATGCTATTTTGACTTAAGTTTCTGCTTGAGGGATCTGTAGATAGAAAGTTTGGGTCAAAATTATTGCTTTCTGAATTTTGAGCAAACGTGTTCGCTAAAAGGCTACATACGGCTTGAGTTCCAACATGTTTTAAGCCAGTACTATCGATAAGATATTTAGGACTAATGGGAGTATTTCTTTCACTAATGGCTTTTATTTTATGCCATACCTCTGATATAGGAGATTGGTGTGTGATGGAAGAGGTAAACTTTTGCCATGAATTGATCATTGCGGATTTGAGAGTAAGTCTTGCAACGGCTCTTGCTTTCCTGTAAGCAATACCATTTACCATGGTTTTGTTTTTCTTAAATTTTCTATGTGCTCCTTTTTATTTTTAATTGCTGTAGTACATTGTTCGTTCCACCATGGAACTTGGCGTTTTTTAATTATTTCCGAGGTTTGGGGAATCGACGTTCTTGCTGCTTCTAGAATTAGTGAAATAAAGTCATGCACTTATCTGTTTGACTCTTCAGAATCTAGGTCGATTGTTTGATTAAGAGTTGCAATATTGGACTTGATGAACTGTTGGAATTGTTCCCATTTAGCTTGTTCTAGGATCCATTTAGGCTCACATCTCAGATTGGAGAATAGATCTAAGTCTGGAAGGGTCATGTTAATGGGATAGTGGTCACTATCATATAGGTAGTTGTTGGTAGACCATGTAATTCTAGCTGCAATGTCATTTGAGGCAAAACTAAGATCAATGTTGCTTTCATTTCCATACTACAGTTAAAGTGGGTGGCCAGACCTGTATTTAATAAGGTAAGATCATTATGATTATCTAACCAATCTTCAATGATTTTAATTCTTTTGTCTGTAATAGTAGATCCCCATAATTTATTATGACTGTTGAAATCTCCTACAATTATGAAGGGTTTGGGCAACTGAAGAAGAATATTGTGAAGTTGATAAACATCAAAGTGCTGTCTATTGGGGATATAAATATTACGCACATTAATGTGGGAAATAATATTAACCTTTACAGCTACGGCTTCAAGAGAAGTTTGGAGAGGAATATCATGCTCACAAATATCATTTTTAACAAGTATAGCTACACCACCAGAAGCAATTTGAGCAGTCTTCCTATTACAAAAAGATGTAGTATATTCGGGTAGTTTACCAGAATGATTGTCTTTAAAGTTTGTTTCCTGTAAACATAGTATCTGAGGAAGAATATCTTTAACTAATAGTTTCAGGGATGGTAGACGGGCATAGAAACCATTACAATTCCATTGTAAGATATTCATTTCTAGTTATTATTCAGATGTATCTGCATCCAATCATCCATTTGTTCTTGTGCACTCTTCAACTTATTGATAATACTTGTAAATTTATATTTTATTGACCTTTCTGTAAGTAATGGATAAGATTCAGACATTATTTGAATAATAGATGGAATATCAAGTGAAAATTCACTGGCTATTATTGTTGGGTTTGGGGCTCCTGAAGCTTTGTCAATTAAATTTTTCAATTGGTTATATGTGAGGGGGAAATCAATTGGATTGGTTTCATACTTTGCCTTTAATGGATCAAGAAGTTCATCTAGTGACTTGGGGGTGTTCTTAACATGAGTACTAATATGATTTGATTCTTAACCAATTTTCTTTTTCTTTTTAGTTTACTTACTACTATCCAAATTGGTCTTTCAAACTGATCCAAATCTTATTACTTTCAGAACCGATCTGGGATGAAGATGCTGATGATATGGTTCTCTTAGGAATAGAGGGGGAATTACTCTCATTTACTGAAAGATTTTCCTTTTGGCTTTGTGGTTCAGTAAATTCAATGGAATTATTAGTAAATTCATTTTCAGATTTTTCATTTGCTAAGTCATATTCTGTTGCAGAGTGTTGGATAGATTTGTTATAACACTGGTTAGCTAGATGACCAGATTGTTAACATAAGAAGCGTGTCATATCATCTGTAGAAAAAAATTCTATACTGGGTACCATCATACAATATAGTGGTTGATTGCTAACATCTTCAGGTGTTATAAACACCTGTCTCCTAAAACTCATAATATGTGTAAATCCTGGTTCAGGAATACCAGCTCTAATAAATGAGATATTGGACTTTATATGGATATTATGTTTTGAAAATTCTTGTTGGATAACATCATCACAGAGCAAACATTAGAAATTATTACCCTCTTAAGCTTATTAATTAAAGGTCTAACATTCAGTTTATGATCCTTGATGGTTAACGTAGGGTAGTTGCTAGTCAGGTACTCTGCTGTTTTCTTAGTGTTTAGAAATACACGAACTCTGTTATTAGATATGCGCGACACGAATCTAATGTCATTGGGGTTCATTATTGTAGCGAGTTTAGTAATATATTCTTTTATTGAAATACCTTCGTGGGATTCTATGATAACTCCTTGGTCTTTGGTAGGAAATACATCACTCACAGTAGCGTTGGCGTAAGTCTTCTTTGCTTGATTTTCAGGAGCTGGATCCATCGGAAGTTTGGTTAAGTTGTTGTTTACATTGGAGAACATTATGATTAATTGTCAGTCGCGTTAGGCTGACTTTAAATAGATGTTATATTAGATTAGTATTGATTCCTATTTGGTGTGACAAAAACACTAATACACAACTGATAACACTGCACTCGTGAACACGACAAGAGGAAGCACAAACGGAGGTGTTCCCTCTACGGTGTCTGGGAGCGAACTGGAAAAGGATCTTTGTACTTAGAGATACGAAACATATTCCAAATATTCAGAAAAGTGTTGCAGTTTTTTTCTGAACTTTGCTTTTCATCCTTACGCATTTTCATATATTTTTGTATTACATATGGATCGAAAATATCGATTTGTTATATATAATATGTATTGAAATAAGATTGTTATTTCAACTTTATTGAAAGTCGTGTCATACCACAAAATATTAATGGGATCTTGAAATTAAACACAATCAGAATAATTTATTAAAATTCTACAAAGAATATTGCATATTTTCGGCAAATAGTTTTATTGTTAATGAGAATATAAAATACCTTATGAAAAGAATGTGTACATAAATAAACTACTCGATTATAAGACATGAAGCTTGTCCTAGCAAAAGAACTTTCAACCTTCGCCGTACCACTTATGCACCATCCAAAATATTGTCACGCTTTTCAAAAGATCGCTAAAAGTCAACATGAATTGCAGATGATAATGTTATAAACATTATATATGATTGAAATAACTGTATATAGGTATTTTTCACAAGTGTGGAATTTTTGCTCAAAGTTATATTTTGGTATTAAATGTAAACAACAACTGTATAGAAATTAAAATATAAGCTAAAGTAAGTGCACTTGTTCCCTGATGTAAGTGTTATGTTCTTCATGTGATGTATACTTTGTCAATTGAAACCCCCGAAAGGCCTGAAGGGCCGAACGGGTAGGAAATAAATAATTGTATTCTTTAAATTCCTTTCTTTACGAGTAAATTCGTAAATTTTCTTTCATTCAGTGTCCATTTTCTTTGTCTTTGTCCACGATGTCCATTCTTGTAATTCTCCTGCATCGATATTTTCCACTATTTAGTATTGTGTCTTCCCGTTGTTCCTCTTATGAACTGATAGTTTTGGTGCTTTCGCCAATTTTGTATCAGAGGTACAAATCAGAGTAATTTATGATATGAACATGCAACTAATGGACGGATGGCTCCGTTTAAATTTTTGTTAAGTTGGATACTGACGAACTTTTCATTCTAAGAGACACCTGTCATCTTGTATTTACGGTTATGAGTACGAAATCTACCTTCAACGTCTTTTGAAACTTCTTGTCTCGTCGTACATGGTATCCATAATGCTTAAAGCATGTCAATACAATTACGTTTTCTCTTCCTACTTCATTATGTAACAAATGGTTTCTAGTGTTGTTCCTGGAAATGAACTATTTTTTCTCTAGTGCTGATAGTTTTGTATTTTTGAATAAAAATATTTTGTTATTAATAAAAGTAAAATATGTATTCATTCTTACATATTCGATAAATTAATAATATAACGAAATTCATGGAAAAATTAATTCAATAATATTTGGTGTACAAGTTAAAGATAATTTATGCACCAAGGGTATATAAGAGTTCTATTAATACTAGTAGCAAAATGCCATGTCGTGTTAGGAGTAGAAGAATTTGCTCTTGAAGAAGTAAAAAGCAGTCAGAAATTTTTGCATTACTTTTAATGTAACAGTATATGAAAACATGATCATGAACGCACATTAAATTTAATGTACAGGTACAGTAAATTTAATGTATAGATACAGTAAATTTAATGCACGTGTGTACATTAAATTTAATTGTACACGTACACTAAATTTAATGTACACGTACTTTAAAGTTACTGTACGTGAACATTAAATTTAATGTGCATACATGATAATTACTTTCATGTGCATTTACATAAAAAGTAATGCAGAAATTTCTGACAGTGTAGGGTATTGCTTCGGCATTCGGCTGGTGTTGATTGGAGAAACTATGGAAAACTCAGAGCAACATCAGAGCAGGCTTAGAGCTCAAACATCAGAGCAGCCGGCCGCCAGAATTCTCCAGGCAGCGACTGAATTCGACTTAGCTATGCACCTAGTGCCGAAAATCCTTCCTCCCTCGGGGGGTCCTTTAGGAAACCTCGTATCTTGTGATTATTTAGCATCGGCAGAAATGATTACGTAAAGCATTACAGTAGATGAAATGTAAATTTCTAGACTACTTATCTGGATGTAATAAAATGAAAGAGGGGATTAAGGTAGTATTGGCTAATATAGCTATTTAACAAGCAACTTGCGCACATTTTTCATATTAAATTTAAAGGAAATTGAAAGATACATTTGGCTTATTTTAATTGCTCGTGCGCCCATCTTTTGGGTTTTAGTCGTCAGCATGAAATACATTTCTGACAGTTGTATATTAAACAATTATCTTTGAGAACCCTGCTTTGATAGTCGTCACAATGGAGTCTATCCCACAGGGAATTCATAGGCTGATTTTCCTCGAACTGTAGTTTTCTGCATCGCCCGGCACAAAACACGAAAGAGACGTTCGTGCTCTTCACAAGTTTTGTATCCACGATTCTTGATCGAAACAATGGAATTTGTTCCATTCTTCAAGGACTCGGGAAACATCTTCAATTCGCATTGTTGTAAAACTCGAATTAAGTTCAGTAAACCATTTTTGTTCATACTCCTGTAAGTTCATGCCGTTATAAAAACAGTACCACTTGAATTATTCTTCAAACAGTGACCGGCAAACGCAAACATTCTGCTGAACAAAACCACACAGCTCAAGAACAACAAATAAAATACTCTAGTACAAAATATTAACATGTTATAGTTATTTAAGATATTAGTGTCGTAATACATCTGATTACAATACCAGATTGGAAAATTGCCAAACGAGTTCCGTTAGGACGAGTTTGGTAACCAATTGAGAATTGTAATCAGATGTTACGACACGAATATCGTACAACGTTTTATTCACTTTGTAAAAATTTGTTAGATATACGATTAACATTTTCATTTAGTATTCACATTTTTCCCCTTTAAGTGGCGACACTGTTCTTAACAAGGAGAACAATTGAAACGCGCATGGTGTACACATTTCGACAACTTGAGCGAATGCAGTTCAGACTCAGAAATAAAAATAGCAGCAAATGCTGCTATAGATTCTTTGTTACCATATAAATCAAAGAAGAAATATGAGCGTGAGTACTCAATTTTTAAGGATTGGTGTGAAAACAAAACGTTCATTGCGTATCAGAAAAAGATTTAATCGCTTACTTTTCCGGCAAGTCAGAAAAGGAAAAACCGAGTAGTCTTTGGTAATGAAGTTCATTACCACACTAGAGCGGTAAAGTACTTCATTACGAAACTGATTATAATAGCATAATGCTTCACATTACCTAACCAAAGTGGATAAAATATTTTAAATTCAGGAAAAGTGCAATAACATTTTAACGGCGGCGATGGTGTAACGGTTAGCGTGTATACCCAAATTAGCGGGTTCAAACCCGATCGAAGCCATGGATTTTTAAGTGTGAAAAAATCCTTCGTACGCCTTCCTACGGAGGGGAAGTAAATGTCCCATGTTAGTACATTTACTTGTATGTAAAAGATCCTCAAGCCTAAATGACGCCTCTGAGCTAAATTCAAAAAGGCCTCTTCGTCGCCCAAGAAATACCCCCTTTTGCCTCTAGTTGGTGAAAGGAGCGTAGCGAAATTTGCGTGGTCAGACGGAAGAGCGGGCCTGATGGCCTGAGTCTCGCCACATAAAATAAGACATCAATTCACTTCAATAAGATAGTGTGACATATTCTAATACACAGTACAACAGTTATTCACATATCAAGAACATCAACAAAGTTGTTGTTCCATAAACGCAACACGTTAATGGCATGGGGTGCGGCGACCTCCTTGAGACTATACTGTCTCAAGAGTAGATCTCGGATGTTGAGACACAAAACATGATGATTTGGGCCCCTAATATAGGTAACAATATTATGAAATTAGACACTCTTGGGCATGAAAAGTAACGTTTTAGGCACTTAAAATACATTGCAAAATAAATAAATCAGGCATTTAAAAATCATTAGACATAAAAAGTTAAGTTTCTGGCATCTAAAACTGATCACAAAACGATTTAATTAGGCATTTTTATTATTCAGGAAAGTCAAGTATTTTACTTTCTCGCACTTATTAAAGTAAAAAGAGAAAATATTGTAATCGTACGTCGGAAAAGGGCGAATTTTCGACACAAAAATTCTTATTGGCGGGCCCTGATCTCACGAAGCCACCACTTAATTCTCTTCAAACCTAATAATAGGTGCTTTTGCATCCATTTAGAACACTTTAAATGTAACGGTCATTTAACAATATTCTAGTGAACTTTCAATGTTGTTGGCTTATATTATAAAAATGTATAGTTTTCTCTTAACCTGTTAAAATTAAATATTTCTCTCTGTTGAATATCACAGAAACAAGAGCTAACAAAGCATTTTCTTTGTCATATTCGTTCTTCTGAACCCAAAATTAGTAATATTTGACTCATAACATTCAAAAAAAATATTTTTTTTTGTTGGCCAGTGTATTCAACAGCGGACGGTCTCTTCCTAGGAACTTTGCTGCCGCAGGACAATTGTGTTACAAATAATGATGAACTGGTAAGAGAAGTTAGTTGATAGGCGCATTATGAAAATAGCGAAATAACAAAACCCAATATTTACATTTTCAATTATGGATCTAACGAAACCCTAGATACGTATCACATGGCCGGAGACTCAATAGACTTCAAGTTTCTTTTAGCAGTGGAATTTAGTCAAACAGATGGCTTAGCACTCTTCCCGAGTTCTTGCGAAGGAACAAAACCATAGAACCCTCTCATAAGCTGCGTGATTCTCTTTTAGTTTGTGCACGCATTGAAATTTAGTAATATAGCGACCTCTTCGTTTCATTGAAGTCGCTATGTTCATTGTTGTTCATTGCTATGTTCATTGAAGTCACTTATTGGCTCTAAGATATGCGTAAAGTATTTTATATTATACCCGGGGTGTTTTAATGTAATTTAAATCTTCCGTTATTAGTTCAACCGTTACCTTCTCAAAGGAGAATGCTCTAACACAAATTGTGATGAAGTTTTGATTTTTGGCTCCATTGTGGTTTTTGGGGTGCTGGGAATCTGAAGTTTGACAAAAGAAAAATACGGTTTAGCGGCTAAGGTTTTTTACTGACGGACGTTCAGACAGATAGACTTATGGACAGACAGACAGACTTTTGCCGTCATTCGATTCCCCCCCCCCCCCCCGCACGTGTACTTGAGTCACAAATCCAACCGTGTACCGGAAGGTTAAAATGTGTAGTATAACAATAAGCTCAAAAAAATGCTTGCTATCAAGATCAACAGGCTATTTAATACACGTCTGTTATAATATTGGTTAACACATTTCATTACGAAAAACAATTATATTCACAACTCTAGTTATAGGAAGACGCCGATAAATTTTGAACTTTTTCAGTTTTCGAGATTTCAACCTTCATGAGACCTGCACCATTTTCGTAAACGTCCGTCAGCTTATTCACCAACATAATTTCATCAAAAACCATGGAGACGTTTTTGAGTAAAATGTTTCAACATAAATTAAAAAATGTCAATATTTCACGCTAAATCACGCGAAAAATACTAAAATTTTCCAAAAATTGTATCTGAACTTATTTCAAAACCTATCTTTAAGGAACAGATTTTATTAAGGTAAAAATCTCTATCTTTAATATTTTAGTTGTAGGAAGGCGCCGTAAAAGTTCGAATTTTTTCAATTTTCGAAAAATCGGAGTTTTGAACGAACATGAGATCTGCACGATTCTCTTAAACGCCCTTCAGACTATTCACCAACAAAAGTTAATCAAAATCTATGTCGCCATTTTTTAAAATTTAAATTGTCCCAGGAGCTTCATTTATGTATCCCCCAAAATTAAAACATCAATTTCAAATTCAAAGGGATGCGACCTCAACCAGATCGATTGGGATATCAATTTTGGAGAAAATCGGGTGAACTGTTAGTCGCTATCACAGACGGAGAGACGTTTTGCCGTCAATCGATTATTCGGTATCAAGGCCCCACAAAACAAGGATTCTGGCTACTCCGCGTATTAGTATTTTTTCTAAATTAGGAACTGGATTTATCCACTTCGTTACCAGGGCCATGTAATAAGAGTTTTTCTGCCAAAAATTCTCCGTTTTTCCGCGCAACATTACATAAATTTCTTATCTTAACACGTTCCTTGTTAAGCGCAAGAAAGGAAAAACGTCTAAACATTCATTATGCACGAATATTTCCAAAAAAAACCCAAATTATGTACGGAAAAAGTATGCATTTTTTAAGACTCATGAAACATGTATTTACACAGTGTGAAATCTTTACGAAGCTTAAATAAGACGCATTTTCATGGGAATCCTGTCTCTAATTATTACAATTTGTTTTAGCATACTAATAACTGGAGTGCATGTAAACAAAGAAAATTAAATCGTTCGTCATATCTGGAGATCTTTTTCCACACATTTAATTTAATTTCTGCGCAGTGACACCGGGGAATAAGGAAATAGTTGCTTGTACTGGTTGCCTCCTCAGTCTGCAGGAATGTTTTGAGATTTGTAAAGTGTGGTCCTATTTTAGAGGGTTCTTGGCTAGTCCGCAACATTTCCACTGAAGGAACGGGTTCATCGCGCTCTCTCTCTCTCTCTCACGCCAGCTGCAAGGACGTTGCTCTGTTGTTGTACACCGCGGAATCTTTCCACTGCTTAGACTCCAGTTCAGCAAGTAAACGACGCCGAAGAATATGTTTCTCAGTAAGAGATTGACCTGTACCCTCAGAGGTGGTTTCTTCGATATTATTAATGTATCCAGTGATGTCAAGGTATATTATTACGAGTAGTTTAATTACATAATCGCTTTCAATTGTATAGCGATCGTCATCAGAGCTGGCTAGCAGCGAAAAGGCGTACAAACATTGTTCAACATATCCAAATATCATTATTTTAAAATGTTTCAGTACACTTTTATTTTGATCCAAATCTCAAACACTACTCATTTCCATTAATAAGCCTTCACCGTTCACATCTAGTTAGTTCGTAGTTCCATCGATTACAATGCTCCAGAAACTAGTGGTATTGTTTAACCTAGTTTGTCAAAGTATAGAAATTGGACTGCAAATAGTATGCATGTGTATTTAACACAATTTTTTAGGTTGTCACTAGTAAAAGCGGTTCAGGGCATGTGTAGCGTGTTACACGTTCAAATTTTAGTACTGGTGCTAAAAGTGACACCATTTACAAGTGTCCAGATAAGTCTGTGAATGCAGCAAAGAAAACAAAATCCTTTGGTGCGACGGCATCAGCTGCTACTGTACTTATTGTATCATTAAGCAATTTATATATTAGAATAAAAATAAAAGGACAGTCAGTAGGGCAGTCTAAAAGTAATATAAGACACACGTGGTAAAAGAGATTTTATTTTGCTCGGCCTAGCGGCCTCAGGTCGCAACGAGTCATAAACAAGCTTATTTTAAAGCATTTGAGGAAGACCACCATACAAGAAATATTTTTGAGTCAGTGAGAAAATGAATTCTAACCGAGATGGAGTTAAGAGCAAAAAAAGCCATTTTCATCAGAAATAATTTACTCTCATTGAATAATGATAAAATGGCAGAGATAAATATGAAAAATGAATATTTCTTTTTGTAATAAAACTACATAATATTTGCGAAAACTCTTGAAATATTTTGTCTTCATTCATTAATAAAAATTTTGATAAAATGGACTTTCAGACACCTCTTGCCAAAGTTTGAAACAAATGTTGTGAAACATTTATGTAAACACTGGACATTTTACATTACATATTTATATTTCGAAGACTTGAATACGAAATAAGCCAAAACAAGCTTCGTCATTTTATGATATTTCGAGAAATTTAACGAAGCACGTATTTTCAGGCGGGAAATTCCGTTACGATGGACAAAGTTGACAATTTATATTGAATTTCAAAGCAAAATTAACTCTTCCTTCGCAAGCATAGACTTCGCATTTTAAGTTGCATGCAGTAAGTTGCATCAGCCATTTTTTAAAGAGATTCTAAATTTTCCCACATACTGTAGCGGAGTTTCCTCGACGTGTGTTTGCAAAACGTCTTAGAAGTCTCTCTTCATATTGCCGTTCTATTCATGACGTCTTTTATTTAACGTGAGGACCACTTATCTATTTTATTTGTTTTGGTCATCGCGTGTACAAGGAAGAGGAGATTTTCCCTGTGTGAAGACAGCGTTTGGTTATGGAGTATTTAACTATATTATTTGCCAGAACACTTAAATATTTTACATATTGACAGTCTGCTTTCGCACATAATCGCTGTAGTTAGTCAAAAGAGTTGACCTCGAAATTTAGCGGTTTCATCTTTCTCAAAATTTCCAGGGTATGCGCAGCTGCATAAAAAGAGTAGTGCTATTGCGTACCTAGGCAATTAAGAAGACACCTCTTCAACAGAAATATTACTGATTGAAATATTTCTATCTATTTAGCGGTTTATTTTACAGCCTTGGCCGTTTTCCGCATCCCAATTTCCATGCCTCTTTATCCCATACATCGTTTTCTTCCATTTCTCTTTTTTCCATGGCTTCAGTTATTGCCATGTTCCATAATCTTCTCGGTCTTCCCCTGTATCTTCTTCGATTTGGTATCCACTCTCAAACTTTTTGAGGAAGTCTATCCGATTTCAACCTTCTCATATGTCCATACCATTTTAGTTGTTTCATTGCGATCGTCTCGTTCAAGGTTGTTTGCACTTTCATTTCATTTCTTATTTTATCTAACAGAGAAAGTTTACAACATCTTCGCCAGAACATTATTTCTGTTGATTGAAATTTGTCTTTCAATTTTTTTTTGATAGTGTCCAGACTTCTGCCCCATAGAGTGTGGTACTCTCTATGAAGGAGCTATATATGCGTTTCTTTGTCTTCATTGAAATAATTGAGTTCCATAGCACTGGATTCAACTGTCTTGTGGCTATTTTTCCTCTTATATTTTTATTTTTCACATCCTGTTCGTCTCTACCATCTGATGTTAATGTGACTCCCAAATACTTATATTGTGTTTTACCTTTAGTTATTCCTATACTAGTGTCTAAATCATGGGGCATACCTCCCACCACCATATATTCAGTTTTTTGTAAATTTATTCCCATCCCCCGTGTTCAGAAAATTAGTAGAAGAGTATGGAAAATGGGGGATGGAAATTGAAAAATTTAATATCTTTATTTTTGTTTCAAAAATTTTAACGGACTCGGTTACAAAACTGAACAACGGTTACAAACGCTGAGTTCAATTAAACGGACCGCCTAGTCGCGAATGTTGACTGTGTGTTGGAGCAGCTCACCAAGCGGCGGTGAGCCGTGAAAAGCGATATACAATGAAGTGATTAAACATCGTTCCGACCCGATATCGTTGAAGTATGCTAGGAGGCCTTCAGTGAATAATGGACAACAACGGCCCCTCTGTGAGGCCCCTTATTTCGCAAGCTTTAAAGTTGGTGAACAATCCCTATTACGAAGCAACACCAATTAATCAAAACAGTAATTCAGTCTATTATTCATATTCACAACCAGTATCAGTAAATCTACGATGGAGCAAGAAGTAATGTTTTTGAGCCAACAAATACGACTTCAGCTTCAAAACCAACAAGACCTACGTTCTCCACCCCAAAATACGTCCATAGAAGCTTCAAATACCACTAACGTGAAATACCAAGAAAGTGCTTCCCCAATTAACACGTGTACCAACTCAAAAAGAAACGAAAATCACCAATGAAGAAGTCTGTAATAAGGAACCCGACTTATAACATTAACCCTTCCAATATATTTGACCCCCTACCTGAAACTACTGATGATGATATTAGTAATGATATTACAGTAGTTGGTATTAAAATCGCACCAAAGAATATTTCCAACCTAGTAGTGTCACAAAAGCACATACTTTCTCGCGTTATTGGAAAGTGTATTTTCTGCGCTACTACCACCTCAGCTAGTATAAGAAAACTTGCAATTCAACCAAGAAGCGAGCAACGCACTGTTGCGAGCGTAGCGTTGTCAAAACTACGGGCTTCCGCTTGGCTAATAATATCAGTACAGCATTAGTTGCAAAACTAATTAAACCGGCCGCCTCTTTGCGAACTTTCTCTGTCCCTCAGGGCAGACGCCCCAAGTGGCGTTAAGAGATATGCACAGGGCCGCAGCAGTATAGCTCTGAAGAAGGCCACAGCAAGATGGCCAAAACGTCAGTACAATTGACCGAGACGCGGCTCATCCCGGATAGCCAAGAATGCATTGACTCCATTCTTCTAATTTACTGCGCCGGAACGACTAGGAAGCTTTAGATTTCCATCAAATACTCATTCTTTGTTCATCATACAAATACTCGTAGTTCGGGTACCGGCAGCAGAAAGTTCGTCAAGGAATAAAAACGACGTCCTCGCAGAGGTTTATTGAATTTTGGGAGTTAGTCAAAGTGTGGTGGGCACATGAGCCTGCAGGGTGCATGGTGTTACACTTCCCTACCACATTCATGGGACTTTTCTGTCCCGACTTCGGCAGTGTGTGAGCGGTGTGGTGGAGAAAGAGTGACCCAAAGTGGTCGAGCAACAGAAGTCGGGTTTTGGGCTTTTTCGGTATCTATCATTTGACATTATTCTAAATATTGACATTATTAATTGGATCGCTGGTGAGGTAGATACCTTTTTATTATGATAAATAAATAAAGATATTGTCTGGTATCAATACTTTTTATTTAGCTTATGATCGTTTCGATCGCGTAGCGATCATCCTCAGAGCTAAAATGTGAAATACAAATATTATTAACAGGCTGTAGTTATTGTATGCAAGATGCATAAGCAAACTGGGTCGTACATACCTTGCAGCTTCTGGGCCGAAAACAAAGTTCTGCGAATTTTTGAGCGTGTGTCTTGTTTAAGAACACAGCCGGTCGGCAGCGGGAGGGGGCGCGAAGAGGGGTGGGGTGCGGGTGAAGGGTCGTAAACCGCTGGGGTGCCGGTGGAGGCTTGAGAAGCGGTCGGGCGAGCGAAGGTCAGTAGAGTAGGGAGGGCTGGGGGTGGGTTAGGGGTGTACACTTTGTGCTAATTTTAGCAGAGGTGAAGAGAGTTCAGGGATTTGTTGGTTAAGACATGTCATGTTCTGTTTTTTGAGGATGTTGTGTATGTGTAGGGCTTCTAATTTTATTCTGTTCCAGAACCTGTTTTCAATTTCTAGAATTCGGAAATTTATGTGTTTATCAAATGTGTGTTTGTTTAAATTTAGGTGATCCGCAAAGTGTGAGACTGTGGTAGTGTTATTTTTCCATGCTTGTTCGTGTTCTTTGATTCTCTGCGATCGAAACGATCATAAGCTAAATAAAAAGTATTGATACCAGACAATATCTTTATTTATTTATCATATTGACATTACTGAAATTCCTGTGTCATCAGAGATTTTTTCAAATGTGGCACGAAGATCTTTTTCATTAACATCTGCCACAAATTTCACACGTTCTTCGTCGTTGATTTGTCCCGGTCTTGGGTTGCCGTTTTTGCTCACACGACCTTCACGAAATCGATTAGCTCAACGGGAAACTGTGCTACACACCACTGTCTTCACTTAAAACTTTCTGGATTTCAGTCCGGAATTAACTTCTCTTGAAGATTTTTCGTGTTTGGTATGGCTATGTCTATCAGGTAGGCTTGCCTTTTCGTTTTGTCTACTAACACCAAATCAGACCGGTTTTAAGGGTCTGTCTGGTCTGTGAGAATTGTTTTGCTCCAATAAAATCTGCATTCATTATTTTCGAGAACATTGTTAGGGGCGTATTCATCGTAGGTACCTTGCATTCTATAAACTGGTGTTTGTAAGCAATCTTTTGATGCAGGATCTTTCCAACTGCATCATAGCGTTGTTTGTAATCACTTCCCGAGAAATATGTGCATCCAGATGAAATATGGTGGATGTTTTCCTGTGCCTCGCATTCATATCGACATCTGTCATCTTGTATCCCACGATCTCTTGCTATTGATTTCAGATAGTGTCTGGTGGGTATGACTTGATCTTGTAATGCCTTCTGTCTCTGGGAACATCTGACCTTCTATTAGCCAGGAGTTCGATGCATTCATGTCGATGTAATCTTGACTAATTGCGTACAGGTGCTTTTCATGCAGAGACTTCCTCATCCACGTTTCTAGTTTTTGCTTTTCTGTATAATTATTTCCCGTGCATTCTTGATGACTTAACTACAACGGCGTGGATTCATCTGCTAAACAGACGGCGCGATGTAGTTTAGGTGTTTCGGCTTCCTTGTGAACGTATTCTCGAAGTGATTTTATATGTTGTGACTGTTGGTTGCCTATGTCCGCAACATGTTGAACATTCAAATGTCGTGGCAACGTTATTCTTGCGCCTGCTGATTTTGGATGAAAGTTTTCTTTCGAGGCCTTTCGTTGTAATCTATTTTATAACCCCAAGAGAGCACAGAGACAGCATATGTTTTGATTGCTTTGATCATATTCCTGCTATTGAGTGATGCCTGCTGAACGTGTCTAATTCTTAGTGCAAACACTTGACAATTCATTTTTAACCATTGCATTATCTACACATCTAGCTTGTTTGACACGTAAATACTTGTAGGTTTCATCTAAAAGAATTGCTATTATAAGCTGTCCGTTTTGTAGCTGGAATTCATGTTCTTCAATTTTACCTCTCACAATTTTAATTGTCCGACATTTGTCTGTTCCAAATTCCATACATATATCCTTTGAGAACGTTTCAACAATTCGCAGGTGTTGTAATTGCATATTTGTTGCAGCCTACAACTTCAAGTCATCCATGTACGAGAGATGGTTTAATCGATATGTTTTTGTGTTCCATTCTTGATGGCATAGCCGTCTCCAGTAGAATTCAGGATATTGGAATAGGGGTTCATCGCCAAGACAAACTTAGCGGACTCAGCGAGTCACCTTGGAATATACCTCGCTGAATAGCAATCTCATCTGTTTCAATAGATTCCTTTGGAGTGATCAGAGTCATTCTTGTGTACCTTGTTGACATAACATGAGTCAGAAAGTTGACTATTTTTGTGTCTATTTTGTATATTTTTAGGACCTGCTGTAGTCAGCTGTGTGGTACCGAGTTAAAAGACTTCTTATAATCAATGTAAGCCTTACATATATTTCGATAGTTGGCATACACTTGGTCACACACAACTGAGTCAATTATTTATTGTCTTTACATCCCTTTTATCCTCTACTGCAGCCTTTTTGTTGAGGGACATGATGTCATTTTGTTCGCAATGACATTTCTTAGCTTAACACGATGTTATAATTTTGTATAGCCTAGGCAGAGAGGTTATTGGTCGATATTCTGTCGGGTCCTGTGTATTTAATAAGCCTTTACGTAACAAGCAATACCATGAGTGAGGAAACAAGGCATATTTATTGGATCATCTACGGCATCGTGGAGTTATGCATACAAGGCAATGGAAGCTTGAGGAAGAGTGGGGGTACTGAGTTTTGGGTGGCAGCAGCGTGCTGCTATTAGGTTTTTGTTCGGTAGAGTCGGCACCTAATAACTAAGCTGACCGACCCTTTCACCTGATTTGTTTTGTTTGATGGAAATATTTTTTCTATCTTATTTTCTCGTGAGCTGAATTGTGCCTTCGTCATGAACGTGAAAGATGTCTTAGACAAGGATGAAAATCCCCATGGGAGCAAATCGGTTGTATAATTGGTATAATTTTCCTCGTTCAAGAAATATTTTCAAGAGGTAAGATGTATGAGACAGTTCAGACATTTATGCCACCCTTCCTAATTCGCAACCCACCGGACACCATTCATATTACACACACACACACACACACATTCCTCATCATCTTATGCGAGGTATATTAAATTCGAACTGCGAAGAGAGTAGTATTCTTTAGATTCAACACTCACGAACAAAGGGAAAATCTCCATGTCCAGGGCTTGGATCCCCTGTCTTCTGCACAGAGGTTATGAATCGGTTCATAAAAGGATAAGCACATTGTCTTTTCTGACCGCATCAGGAATATGAAGAAGATAAATCAATTTTGAAAATTCAATTAGGCTTTCTGTTAGTAAAATATATCGCTGTTTCAAAAGTTCCAAATACAATATTATGCTCTTGGATAATTTCTAAGAGCTTTAACCGATTAGACACGCAAATTCTCCTTTCGTTCTCCTATGTTAAGGTGAAGTAAAAGTTCGGAGAACGTGTATTACGATTTTCTGAGCTCCAAGAGTCGTGATTCACTGACCATCGCGTTATCAAGCATCTGGTTAACTTTCCTTTGACATAAATTGCTTTATTACAGACTTAAGTGGCGAGTCAATTGCAGAGAAATCAGCAGTTCATTTGTATCATTTCTCGTATGAATTTCTCGTATGTTATGAACTACCATCAACTTGTTTTGAATATTAAAATCTATAATCTCAAGTGGTACTTTTTTTTTATTTGAATGTTTTGTTTATTTCAAAATATTCTCCTTCAATGTGTATGTGAAAAAAAACCCCTCAAAAGCACTTGACCCTGAATTGTCTCAGTGTAACCAAGCTAGCGACATAATATCATGACATGTAATCACCCCCCCCCCCTCCCGCGCCTCGCTGCCTTTCCCTGATCTCCGTGGGTCATCGGGTCCGCCATCTGCTCCATCCCTTGTCGCAGCGACCGCGAAGTGCCTACTCGCGTTGCTCGTTTTGCTCTGCAGCGGTGCCTCGCAGCTCCGCTCATTGGCGCGGCCTCATTACATCACAGGCTGATCGCCTCCCCCACAACAACGATGACGGCGAATCCGCCAGTCTTATCACTCTCACAGCTGTTGGCTCACGCAATACGCTAGCGCAGGATGTTCCTCTGTGTTGACCATAGGCAAATGGGACGGCCAAGTACACGTAGCAACTGTAGTAGGGATTTGTTATTTTCTCATTCTTTCTCAATCATTAGATTTTTTTGGAATCTTGGAGAAAATAGTATAACGTGCATTGGTTAATATTATTTTGTTTAAATATTAAAATATTAATTGATACTAACTCTCATTGAAAAGTTCAATTGATTTGCTAGTTGCATGCCTGACTATTTCTTCTAACGAGAGGTCAGTTAACCAAAATGCAAGTACATTACTAACATAACATACATCAAAAAACGTTCCTATAGGTTTTTTTTAAAGATTAATATTCTACGTAGTGATTTTTTACTTTCCCGTATACGTACGCATATACGGAGTAATATTGTTTTATTTTGTTTCAACTTTGGTAGGGATTGTGCTATATGCACTCCATGAAGTGGCATAAATGTCATATTGTTCTATTCTTTTGTTTTTTCACAAATTACAAAAATATAATTTTGTTGACGAGTCTATCTGGTCGTTAACACTTACATTAGCGGCAATTCGTTTACATTATTATATTAATGAGTACATGTTTTAAGTAATGTCAGATAAAGCTTCTCAAAAACTCAACCGCTTTCTGTGAACACTAGCTCAAAATTTCGCAATTTCAGAAACGCTCAAACGCATTTTCTAAAAATAGGCTCCAATTGTTTCTTTAAACTTTTCGAAAGGATAGTGCAAATTGCACTCTTTAATATGATATAAAGTTCATTTCAGGTTATTTTTTGTTTTTTCAAATATTACACAAATGTAATTTTTAGAAAAAAGATCTCTCACGCCGTTAATATGCACATTTCCAGCAATTTGTAAAGACTATTGTATTTGTGAGTAGAAGTGCGTCAAATGACCTCATATGAAGTTTTTCGAAATCTCAAAAATTTTCTTTGGAAAAGAGCTTCAAATTTAGAATTTACTGTGGCGCTTAAGTGCTATTGATAATTAAGTGCTAACTAACTCTTACCAATGATCTCAAGATTAAGAGTTATACTTTTCAACTGCACGGTTTGTGATCCACCGGTGAAATGTTTTAAGAATATTACTCCACTGCAACAAGTGGATAATTGTGAGTTAAGACGTTCACTCGGGTTATAAAATAAAATCCTATGGAAGTCCATGAAGACGAATTCCAAAATGACAGTTGCCCTATTTTCATCAGTTTCCTCTTCAATTTCTCAACGCAGGACCTATCACATTTTTACATTTAAAAGCATTCATATTAATTAAAAACATAATTTTACCAAGAGTTCTTGGTTCAAAGTTCAACGATGTTTTTTTCTGCATGCTGAACTTCATTGCAATTAGTCCAATTTGCTCAGCGGAAAATACAAGAAATCTATAACGTTTCCTCATATTCGTTTCAATCGGCGTACACACGCTGGTACCAAACGGACGCCACAAAGCATTGCATATATTGCATTTTCCTCTTTCATTGTATTTCATAATCGCCGCAACCAACTCACATCCACGAGAACTATCTTTTTTGACCTTGATTCTTAATTTTTTTTAGGAATTCTCCTGATTTTAGGACACCAAAAACGTATTTAAATTACCAATGCTTCGGTTTGATTGATTAGTTTGCATTTCCGGGCGCGTCAACTAGCAACGCCAGTAGTTCCGTCGGGCAGTGCAAGCTCCATTGCGGGAGGTGGCGGGTTCCTCCGCAGCAAGGACGAGGGGTGCGGCACCGCCTTGCGACTTACGGGGGTTCCCCCACAAGGTATACGCCAGCGCCGCACCGCCCGAGCCGAGCCACGTGTGGTAGTGTGGTGTATGTAAGTGTGTGTGTGTGTGTGTGTGTGTGTACGTGTGTATGTGTGTGTGTGTAACGGGTGAGGAGGAGACAAGAATGAGGAAGGAATGAACACGCACGGTGCGTGGCCCATTTGTTAAAGTACTCTTCCGGCATTCGATTGGTGTTGATCGGAGAAACCACGGAATATACCGATCAGAGCTGCTAACAGCTGGAATTTTTTAGAGAGCGGCTGAATCCAATCTATGTAGCTAGTGTCAAATATCCACCAACGTCGCGACTGGAGCCCTACGTCCTTCCTGTCCGAGTTGCTGTATAGGTTGCCTTGAGTATACTCACCCGGCGCCACCGCTTCGGCTTTTATGAAACCTCCTCGGGGGTGCAACGAAAATTACTATTTTAGGTAGTGACCAATTTTAATCGCCAGCCTTTTTAATCCTATAAGCAGCAAGTAATATTTTCATATGTTTAAATGTTTCTAATGTTTTGGTCGGTACATAAAATTGCACTTTTTATATTACAGCCCTGAGAAATGCATAATAAAAGGAAGAACTTGGCTATTTAAAGAACTGTTGTTTCCGCGACCTCAACACAAGACAATTCTTTGTAAAACATCCCACTCTCTGACATCCCTATCCCCTAGTGGCGCGACCAAGCTAACGGACGACCTCTTAAGTGGCCGCTGAGTGCGAATTAAGTGATCAATGCGAAGCATCTCGGCACCTTCTCCCCCTCCCCTCCGCGCGCGGGTGCACTGCCCTCGTGGACGAGCGGCGGCGGCGGGGGCGGGGGCAGCGGGGGCGGGGGCGGCGGGGGTGGGGTGGCGGGGGCGGCGGCGGGGGTGAGGACGGCGGGGGTGGGGCGGCGGGGGCGGCCGTCGGCCATTGTGCCCATTAGCGCGGGCCGCTGAGGCTTCCGGTGGCGCGGCCCGGGCGGCTGCGCCTATTGGTCGGCGCGCTGCGCTCTCGCGGCCCCCTTCGGCGCCCAGGTGGACGCGGCCGAAAACCGAAAGCCGACGCCGCGCCGCACTGGGCCCGAACGATGAAAACAAGTTGGCGTGAGACGAAAAGGAGACATGGTAAAACGAAAAATTATAATAATACCAGTAAAAACACTACGAAACTATTAATAAATAATTTTAAAATTTATAAAAGAATTTTTTATATTATTTATGAAAAATAGTATAAATACAATAATACAAACAGGAGTAAACATAAACAATAAAAATAAAATAGGTGTTCCTACTTCCAGAAAATACTTTCTTCGAAGTAAGTCAGTGTTTTACGAATGAAATTGTGGTAAAAATAGTGCATTTCGACAATTGAAACGCGAAGTTATGGAAATTAAATATTGATAAAACCAATAAAGAAAATAATATAGAAAAAACGTGATAGGGATGAAGCCATTTGGAATGTAATGGCGTGATAAAGCCTTCGGTCATGACAATTCATGATACAAAATAACTTTGAATGTAACCAGATACGTTGAAAAATGTTATTAAAAATATGTAAGGCATATATAATGTTTTGTTTTTATTTACATACATTTGTTTTTTTTTCTTTATTTAGTTAAATGTGACCTTCGAAATAACAGAAAACAAGTTTCGCCGATGTTACATTGTCAAAGAGGAGTTCCAGAAAACATTAAAGAGGAGAGGTCTTTCAAAAATAAAAAAAAAAGAAACCTACTGATGATTATAAATCATTTATTTTATAAATTAATTTCAATTTGTGTATTTTAATTTATTACTGACTTGAAAATAAACTATATGAACGATATTTTTAAAATATTTCTACTACTGTTACTAGAATTGAATTTCGAGGTTAACATTTAAAATAGTCTATTGATATATTTTACAAATTGTTACATTAGTAGTTAATATTATTAAAATAGATTTTAAAATTTATTTATTATAAATAATCAAATTGACGCATACTTATAATTGTTTTAACACCTTTTTAATCCTGTACATTTCCAAGGGGAGTCATGGCTTTGAATCCGCCCTTGCCGCGTTGTCTTCGCCTTCGTTCGTCGCGCCCACTGTGGGCGGCCGGGCGCACGTAATGGCTCCCGGTGGGGCGATCCGCAACGTGGCGATTTTGGGGGCAAGGTCGGCGCTGCGGGCCGGGCCGTCGGCCCTTGCGCGGGGGGGGGGGGGGGGGGGGGGGCGTTCGCGCGCCGCCTTCGGGACGCGGCGGCTGAGTTCACGCACGACGGCTGCAGCCGTTCCGGTCAGTCTGAAGCACTGAACAGTACACGCATGTGTTCTACGGTTAATATAGTACGCCGAAAAAAAAAGAAAAAAAAGAAGAAAAGAAAGAAAGAAAGAAAGAAAGAAAGCCCTCCAACAATATAGTACACCGAAAAAAAAAAGAACCGTTGGAGTATACCAGATCCATGATACTGTAACACGTTTCCTTGTTAGCTTAGTACAGAACTATGTACTGTAAGGAAAGTCTCTACGCAGTGGTACCTTGCTGGTGAGAGTGCCACAGAGATTATGTTGGTAGCACGAGCCGCAGCTTGAAAACGTAAATTGCGTATTCACCACAATCATAGTAGATGCTGGAAGTGTTGTCCCCTTCATTTGTTTCCCAGTGATGTGATTGCCACCAACATAAACGCAGTTTATGTTAGGAGGCCCTGATTTGGCTCAGTGAGGAGAGATTTTCCTGGCGCCCTGTATTACTTGTACAGCCACATGATGGCCGATAACCAAGAGTGAATCTTGAAGAAATTGGTCGTAGAAAGGTCTGGACGCTGTACTAAGCTTCCAAAAACTTGGTATTTCTCCAAGCTTAATATATAGCAAGAAAATTAAATACTCAGGGTTTTCTAAAGAATTCTTGATATTTTGTGATTTTCAAATAAAGATGCCACTTGAAAACGGGACATTTAATTTCTATTATTTTTCTGAGAAACTAATTCTGGTAGATCATACTTATACTTTTATGGATCTTTGCTATGTTTCCATTCTATGTGGAATGGTTAATTGGTCGCTGGATTTTTACAAGTGTGTTTTAATACTTGCGTTAGAAAGTCGTTGATTGGTGACTAGGAAGAAATACGTTCCAACTTTCAAAATTTCGGGAAGAAGATTATGAAACACCGACGGTTGGTGAAGCTAACCATTCCTTGGAGGTTTTGAAGAACGAATCATGCAACCATTTTCACAAACATATGAGGAACTATTTGGTAACATACAATTAATTCCTTCAATGTATATTTAAATGAGTTGAAAACCCATATACCGCAACAACATTTGAGAATTTCAGTTTCACTTCATTACAACTTTCCTCCCAAAATCCTATGGTAAAGTTCAATTTCAGACTTAACTATAACGAGCATCTCGACCTTAAATCACAAAACTGGATGTTGATCAACTCTTTTTGCTCCCTTTTGACCCGTGACAATACAATGATGTATTGATCACAGTTTCTCTATGAACTGATTTATCATTTCTCAACTCATATTTCTGTTTCTCATTTTTACAGATGGCCTCGACTTTGCAGAAACAAACTTTGCTTTACAAACATGAACTATGTACTGTATAATCACTAGATTTCTTGTAATGTAATGACACAACCGTTGATGCATTAAGACTCGTGTAAACTAGATATCACAAGGCAGATTAATCCAGTTTGAAAATTCCATTGATATCACGCGGGTTAAACTTTAGTTCAGAACGGCTTCATTGAACAGTAATTAATTACCAAATGTCGATCGCTCCCGGTCAACTTATTAGGGTAGGAAACACCTTCGAGGTAGGTTTTTGTGGGGGATTTCTGTTACTCAGTCTTCATTCCACTGCTACGTCCATTCTCGTGTTCATCATTTGCTAATTCTACTCGTAATACCTTGTCATATAATCTTTGTTAACGAATTCCTGTAGCGGCCTCGAAATATATCGATGAATGCAAACACTGAGAATAGAGTTTCGAAATTTGACCACCAACATACCTACAAACTGCCATCTGCAAGGAAATGACATCACTACGACCAATAATTATTGTATGACTTAACAATGATGTGGATGGCCAAAGTTTAAAAACTCATTCCCAATGTATGTATTCACCGATGTATAATGTGGTTATGATGGGAATCCGTGTGGAACAATATTATGACAAGAAATTAGATTTGGCTACAAGAAGGAATATTTCCAACTTCAAAACACGTGATGTTGTGTGAATGATCAGTCAACGATATTTGCTTGAACAAGAAATGTTTGTAAGTACGTTCATAATTGCTAGCTAAAGATAATTTTTAGTTGCAAGTCTAGCAACTAAATATATAAAAATCGGAATTAGAGTGCATAATTATCTTTTAAAACTCAAAACAAACTAAAAAAATCCATCATCCCAAAAGATTTTTAGTGTTGACAAAACGGCCTGCCATTGAGTAAAATATTAGTTTACAAAGTAGTTTTCGTAGAGCTCTCGAAGGCAAAAGGGTAGATCAGAGCACGAAAACGCGTAGGTACTGTAATTGTGGCGGCAAATAAAGTTCAGTTAAACATGTGATTTACAACATATTTTAAAACCTTCCTTTAATTTAATGTTGAGTTTCATATTCGTCTACGACACAAAGTAGGTATGAAATTAACCGAAAGGCTCTAGCTAATTATATTAACTGAAAATATGTTTTATTCGTTTTGGTTCGCTTCTTTTTCGTTTATTTTTGTCCTGGATTTAACCGGTTTTTAATTTTAAAACTGTCCAATAACCGCACTGAACTTCTTTGGAAAAGAGGAAAAAAAACTAGTCCTCAGTATGTTTCTTACGTGCTTTCATTAATAACTGAGTTAAATAACAAATACAATACTATTGGACCTTTTAGCGTTTAGTTGCTTTTTTGTATTTTATTGTGAGTTCCCCTTTAGTCCTGATATAAATAAAAACCGCAATAAATACCTTAGCAACTGCTTAATATTAAAGACCATGTTTAATAATGTCAGATAGATGGAAGTTTACATATTTACATTATCCGTTTGTAGTATAATTAATACGAAGTTTATATTGTAATGTAAATATATTTGACAGCTCTTCATTTTTTGGTGTTTGTTATTAAAGTTCAAAATTTATATCCCACCAGAATCCCTGGATAAATTTTCAAACCCTTTCTTCGTTTTTCTTTACTATTTTGGCCCTTGAATTGCCAATTTTCTCATCTATTTCTGCTCTTTAAGTTTCGGCGAAACGATGTAATGGCTTTAATATTTCTAGTGTTCATTTTCACAAAATAATGCTATGTATAGTTTCACAGAGCAAGTATATTTGAGCAATGAATGAAAAACAGGTGCATGCATCATCATAGCAAGAATTACACCGACGAGAAAATTTGGTCATTTCTTGCTGATGGGCAACTGGGATTGGTTGAACGATCATTTCTTTTTTACCATTGGACATCCCGCTCATGACTGTATTACTTGAAGTCACTTAAGTCTTCTTAACAGAGCATCCCGGCTTCCCATGACTAAGCGGGACCTGGTATGAAGGCCTGCGCAACGATGGAAACGCCTCGTTACCCCCCTTCCTGTGTCGCGTGCGTGACGGCAGCGGCGAGATCTGAGCGGCGCGGATTGCGTAGTGGAGCAAATGCCATTAAGTGGGCTTGAGGCGCGCCCGCTCGCAATTGCCCTAATGCAGGCGGATGCGCCTTGAGGCCGTGGCCTGCATGCAGAGGCCGCGCGCCCCCGCCCCCGCCCCTGCCCGCCGCCCGACCTCTCTGCCTGCCTCGCCTGCAAGCGGCTCAGGCCTGCGGAAGGGCCAATCGGCAGCAGAAGCAAAAGGAAATCCAGAAATATTCACACTTCTTCTTCTTCTTCTTCTTCTTCTTCTTCTTCTTCTCTCTTCTTTCTTGTTTCTTCTACTTCTGTCTTCTTCTTCTCCCCTCTTCTTTCATGCACATTCTTCTTTCTTTCTTCTACTTTCCTTTTTTTCTTTCGTCTTCTTCTTCTTCGTCCTTTTTCTTCTTTCCCCTTTCGTCAAGCATTACTATTAGTTACTCATCTACATTTTTTTTTCTTCATTCAGTTTTCTTCGCATTCTTCTTCTTCCTTTTTTTCTTTGTGTATCTTCATATAATTTGAGCTTTGGCCCGACATTCGCGATTTCGTAGTGCTGTCGGATCCTGTCTGCGTTATAGGGGTGATCATACAGTGAAGGGAGTTGAAAGGGGTGCAGAAATTCAGTTTAAAAAACGCCTAAATTGACTAAAAAAGCTAAGTGCTACGAAAAAATAATTGAAAACTGCCCTGGAGCACTACGAAAACCATGCATCCTTTTTGATATCTGTACTGGCCTACCTGCTTTTATCACAACATTCCAGAATAGGTGAACCTATCTTTCAATTATATTATTATTATTATTATTATTATTATTATTATTATTATTGGGTTGTTGAATGTTTGTACCGTCTACTTCAAATAGCAAATCCATTAAAAATATCTAAGGTGATTATCTACGTGGTTAATTTTTTGGCGTCGCTTTTTCTAACTCGTCGACTTCTTATTTCACTGCCCAACACTGCCCGTCGACTTCTTATTTCTTCAGAATGTATTTACTTTGAATCTTTATTCTTTACAATGATTTGTATCTAAGATATACAAATTTAAATCGTTCTTATTAATTGAATGTAGTAAATATTATAAGTCCAAAATTGTATAGGCAGTATACGGGAGTATGATGATTATTTTTGAAGGATTGTGAGATTAAATTAATATTTCTAGAAATATTAAATACTACAATGACAACAGTGGGGTAAAAAAACATAAACAAATACGTCTCGTACAATTAATTTAAACAAGACGGGATACAGCATAATCAGTAGGGTGTAAAAATACAGGAAGTGGAATAGGTAATGTAAAAACAAGGACACGTGAACAATTTTCGTGTAAATAGTGTCAAATGTGAGAAAATTAATTATAGCTAAGTAGTTCAACAAATAAAGAGTTACGATGTAAATGCGCGTACAGAGGCAGGAAGAAATGTGTTGGGAAAATATTTCGCTCAGAAAACAAGAGACGAACGCGCACAACTCGAAGTACGTGCAGATGAAACGCTCGCGGAGGAAAGATGTTTTCAGTACGGAAATAGTTTAAATGCGGCAAGGTAAAAATAGACGCACGTTTTAAGAGGGAGAAAGTAAAAATTACGTATGTGGAAAACCGGATGGACGTGATTAATTGAACGTTTCTGGATATGGAAATGAAATGTAACGTCGAACGGCCAAGTTTGCGGCATCTGTATCATAGAGGAAAGTAGCAATGAGGGGACATTTTGTTAGCAAAAAAATAATGTAGGAAAATCAAGTTGTGTTTTTAATTTTTATGATGTATAAATTGTAATTGGCCAAGCATGCAAAGAAAGGGGAGGGTTTATTTAATAGGATATGAACACCTTTGTTTATAATTTCAGCAGTTCTAAAAAAAAGAGTAAATTCTACGTCAATTTGTGTACATATTACCATACCTACAATCACTTGTAAAACTCTTTATCAAACTCAAATTATGCGACAACGCACTCTTTTAAAGATAAATCATCGCATTTTCAGCGATCCAAAACTGACAAAAAATTCAACAGATTGTTTTTTAATTGCCTTTATTTTCAAAAAATTGTTCAAGACCTTATTTAAAGACCTTTCTCTCAAGAACAGATTATCTTAAGAAAAATCTTTGTCTTAAATATTGTAGTTTTAGAAATATTAAGAAAATGTTTAAAAACTTTTACAATTTTAAAATTCATCTTTACAATTTGCTATTTTTTGCATTTATGCATTTGCAATTATGCATTTTTGTAAGCTTATTTTTCTCAAATCGATAAAAAGATTTAATCCCAAAATTTGGAACCATTTCTGAGAAAAAATTGCAAATATTAAAGCTACATGTAAAGTATCCCCCAAAGCCAAAATATCTGTTTCAAATCCACAAAGATGTGTACGAGGTTTTCTGTCGAAATATCACCGTTTTTTGCCGCGAACCTGCAATTCTTTCTTCGACATAAGTGTCCTACTTCAACTACGTAAGTAATGTGTCAAAAAGCAAAAATATGAAAGATTCCATACTATGAATGAATGTATCTTAGCGAACTTATGAGGGCACATCAATACATTTGTGTGTGTTTGATCAAGGAAACGCACCGTCTCGGATCTTTTGTAGTCAAATGAAAATAACAAATAATACGGACAACGCAGATCTCCCCTTCGTTTTGGTAAGACATGAGCAAATACATGGTGAGTTTACCTCTCCTTCATTCGGAACATCAGCCTCTGTCCATCAAACATTAGTAAATGTTTTGTCATTGTTGGCCGTAACCTTCGGAAATGCTCGTGCCAAATGCCACCCCCACCTCCGCCTGTCTGCCATTCAGGACAGAGAAGTGGCGAGTGGGTGAGGACAGAGCGCCCCCTTTCATTAAATCGAGCGGAATATCCCAGAACATAACAAGCGAGCTCCTGCCATCCAAGACCCCGATCTTTTCGCGACCGAGCTCTTCCCTCTCTATCTCTCTTTATGTCAGCGTATTACTTACACTTCGTAGGCTCCATTCTTATGTTTGAGAAGAATGAAATGTATGCAGTTGAGACTAACTAAATATCGGTGAATTCCTTTAATTTTTTTTCTTCAAAGCACTTCCCAGACTAACGTAGGTACATAGTTTGGTAACAAGCAATTCATTCCTAACAACTATTGAAAATATTTTTTTTATATATGGCCTTACGTATTTGTAATTCAAGACTCATGTCAATACATTTTGGCTAGAAATTTAAAATTAGAATACTTCTACAAAACTATATTTCCGTGTCTATGATTAAACACGAAACAATAAGTATTGTTTAATTCCACCTACTTATAATTCCAAAGTGATGAAGATAGTTGTAATAATAATAATAATAATAATAATAATAATAATAATAATAATAATTATTATTATATTTATTATAATTATAGGAAAATGTATATTTCATTAATAATTAACAATAGTTATAAGAATAGAAATAAAACCTGTAATACAAGCATTTTTTGTGAGAAAACAAACCGGAAGACCAGCATTTCTGCAAACCAATGTAATTAATTCAAATTTATGTATATTTGATTCGAAACATGTATATTTGAAACGAAAGTGATCGAATTCCACGCTGGCAGCTGAAGCCCTCTCCTTCACTGTGCGGCTGCGACGACTAAATCACATATCACGGGACAGACAACTTCAAACAGACTTGGAGACGCAATCATTCCATTAAGAATATCTCGCGTCTCTCTGCCAATTGTAACAAACTTCACAGAAATTCTATTTTATAAAGTCCCCCCCCCCTGCAGGGCATGAAAAAAGTACAATTTTGCCAGACAGGTTCCGTTTTATGCTGTGTGAAATGCCACTTAACTTCATGAGTCAGAGAGATTTTCCGGTCGCATATTACAGGGACAGACAACTTCAAACAGACTTGGAGATCGCACGAAAAGAATATTAACATTTAATTCTGCAATTGCACGGACGAGACCTTGGCTTACATAAATGCCGAAACCCAAAACCTAGAAAATACATTGGTACCTCCAAAGCCAAAATATGAGAAAATGTGATGTTGTTTTTTGTAATTAACAGAACCCTAAGCATGCAATGAGCAGTTGGAGTAAGTTATTCGTCTAGTTGTTGCAGTCGTGACCTATGCCCACGCCACCCACCTCTTATAGACCTCGTTAAAGTGACGGAGGCGAAAGCAGAAGAAGGGCATGCCCAAGTGGGCGAAGAGCGACCAATTTTCCTTGCGTAACCTAATGACTGGTGCCATTTACACTCGTCAGTCGTAAATCAGTCGCCGCGCACAGTTCAGTTCTCCAGTCCGCTAGTTTAGGAATGTTCTGAAGGAATGATATGATAAACGCTATATCGTTGAACATTTTTCTGATTAAATTTCCGAATAAAGCTTCAGGATTGCTCTCAGGAATTTTAAAAGCATGATAATACACTACCGTGTAATTACCGTGTAATTGACACTGACGTTTCTAAATTTTCTTCTGGTTCTAAGTACTTTTCTAAAAGTACTTACTTAAATATATTCATTTTTTATTTATTTATTCTCATGAAATATCCATTTGTGTTTCTTTGAATGTCACAAAAAATCACTAATAATATTTCCTTCTTGTTAATTCAGAATGAGTATAAATGAGACATTCTGCCAGATTTAAACTTAGTTTTACACACAAACCTTTAGCGAACTTTTTTAAACTGTAATTTTACATTTTTCAGCTGTTGGCTGTAATCACAAGTTTAAGGGTGGTTGTAACAAGAGATTAATCTTGCTCTACTCTCTACTCTACTGCAGCGAAGAGTGAATACTGTTTGCACATCGTGGAAGTCAATGCCCTCTTGTCATCTGATGACGCTTCGAATTGCGGTTCTTTCAGTCTCCAGAATGACCGCCGTTATCTTCGTTTGATGAGCACTGGACGGTTGTTTTAACGGAACAAAGAAAATTAGCGTATCTAAAGCTGTGTTAATGCGATTGCTTTAATTTTCTTCCGACATTAATGACTGTTAACAAGATGAAATCTCCTAGAAATGAAATATACGTTTAACGAAATAAATAATTTGATGTGGCAACTCTCGCGTCAACTTTACGTACACGATTGAATGTTACGTTCTAGTCTCTCTGTAGCGAACTAGTCAAATTAACAAAGGTAATAAATAATCGCATTGCATTTATAAACATCTCTTATACAGTTTTTTCTTTAATGTGCATTTTATTCATCGTAATATCATTTGTTTTCAAAGACATATCGTTAATTAAATAGTCTGTTAGTACCAATTTGTAACTGTAGTAAGTCTGCTACAATATCTGAGTTATGATTTTGAAGAACCAGCCATTTTGAATAAGTTTAAATTAACATAACACTAAGGGCTTATAATTAATGAGACTGCTTGGTGCTTGCATTCCAAATCTCTTCCACAATTCAGAGGCCGATCAATAACCGTTCATAAAGCGGATCCTCGACTTGATGTTTTAATTCCTATTTTCTACTTCTATTCTCAACATCCTCCGCCTGAGTTTCTTTTTAATTGCAAATAAAATGGTTTTTAAAATATGATACTTCACCATTTGCAAAAACAAATCGTTAAATAATAGAAGTGTTACAAGTATATTGGAATAAATTAAAGATTTGAAAAGAGATCAAACAATTTTATTTTCGTTGTTATAGCACTACCTAGTTATTTGGATTTCCTGATAATCGTAAATGTTTGAGCGTGTTTTACTTCCGAAATGGAAATATATGTTCTTCTATTGACTGAATGGAAGTTTAGTGCTCCAAGAACCTTAGTGTGCCACGTTTCTCCTTCCTTCACAAATTCATTCGCAGTGCCTTTTTCCGTCACATCGTTCACACTGCATTCCGCCGTCGTTTCTAAGAAAACGCGGCATCTTTAAGCGTTGAATGGCTCCTAGCACATTTCCAGGATCGAAGATCGTCGACATTAGCGAGCGTGCCTTTTGCTCGTGATCCACTTGCTGCATTTTGAGCGAAACATGAGTCGCATTTTGTATTCTGGCCGTACATTTGCCGTTCAGCGGGTTTCATCTGATCGCTGATAAAGCCACATTTACACCAAGAAAGCTTAGAGGGAATTTTAAATTTGGATAGAAGATAGGTCACGAAGTCCAAAATCTTTCTCATATACCCATCGAACAAATCTATAATTTACAAAAAATGTAATTCGTCTGTAATGTGAGTAGAGTTTAAAGTAATGTTTTTATCCTTTCTAGAACTAGAGCTCAATAACAACAGCACAAAATATCAGGTAAACTTAAAATAGGAGCAATTTTGTATTGTAATCTAGCACCCTATTTAAAAGTGTTCATTTATTTACAAGCGTAAAATTGTAATTATCCTATTGTAATAAAACATCCTATTATAAAAGTGCTTATAATTGTTTCTATTTTTCTTTTAGAATGATACAATTGATTTTAAAGGCCAAAGCTGTTATATTTGTTATTTAATCTTATCACGTAGTAAACTGATCTCTCCCGAAAACTTTCTTCAAAAACACAAAATAAACGGCACAAAAAAGGGAGCAGTTCCACCAGAGTGGTATAAACGAGTTTGGTTACATTTTTACAATTTGTGCATTTGGTTCGTTTTTGAATAAATGTGAAAAGATTAAAGAGATTGTGAATGTAATAAATGTGAATAAATTGAATAGATTGGTGAAAATTGTTCGTGTTTAACAATTAACATTATTACTTTTGCGGATTCCCCTACATTTTCTGAGGTTGCGGCGTAACCGTTCGATAACAGGAATTGTATCATGGCGTTATGTTAATCATTTCCCTTGATACCCACGCACTCGAATAACGGATTACAAATCTCTTGGAAGTGACATGCACCTCCCCAGACCAAGAGTGAAATTAGGTACTTGACGCAGACCGCCCACCACCCTCAACTAGTACTTTCTTCTTTCTCCACCGATTCTCTTCAAAGGCGGCCAACCCACCACGACACAATCAATTAATAGTGCCAGAATTTTTAACTGTCTAAACGACTTTTTTGTTAAACTTTTTCCCAAAAATGGGGTTACACTAGCATGATATCAAGCTGGCGTAGCCTCCATGAAATAAAATCCCACAAGATCAAAAATTCTCCCCCGCCGCGGCTCCCCGTCCCGCGTACGACGCGCGGCTGGCCGAATACAGCGCGCCGAGCAGAGCGGACGAGCTGCGTGGCCCCCCAAGCAGCGAAGCGACCCCACTGCGCGTGCGCGCCCGCCGCCGCCGGAGCACGCCGTCTGCGCCGGCCGCACGCCGTCTGCGGCCTCGGCGATCGCGGCGAGGGGGAGGGGCGGGGAGGGGAGCGGGGGCCGCGGGGCGGGGAACTCCGCCGCCGCCGCCGCCGCGCTGCGCCGCGCCGCGCCGCGCAGTGCGGTGGGTCAGGGCGCGCGGACCTTGGGCCCCGGGCAGAGGGCAGGCAGGACGCACGGCCCTCGACTCCGAGATTTCGCGCGCACTGCCTGCCCGGCTAGTGGGCGTGGTCGAGGTCGCGGACTGAATCGTTCCCCACGGAAGGGCCTGCAGGCGTCGGTTTCTACCCATGTGTATCTCTACATCGGATTATGAGTAGGGAAATAATATTTATTATGTGTACTGCATATTCTCAATAATGGAATACGCAAATAGAGCAATTATTTCTGCGTAGAAAATTATTATAAGCTGATTTATTCCCGTTCGGGGCAAAGGCCTCCTGTATGCAGGGTGGGTGGTTGGATTATTACTAATACTTACAATTATTGTAGTTTGGTTTATATTATTCGGTATTCACTTTCAGTTTTTATGTCTTTCTTTTCTAAGCTTTTCTAACACTGTACTCTTCCTATCATTTCTTATTTCTTCCTCTTCCTAACTCATTTAACACTTTTAACAATTGCTAACACTTTCTTAACACTGGCGATAAACTCACTTAGACTGGGCTGTCTTTTTACTCAGTATTAGTTCTCGATGCTTTTATTACTGTACCTCTTAGTTCTTTCTTACCATTTTGATTTAGTACTCTACACTTTTTTTATCTATAGACTTACGTGTAAGTTCTTTCCACACTTCGTTCATGCTTCTCTTGACTGCGCATTACTAAGTTCTTACTCGAAGGTATCACCTTTTCTTGGTTTTTGCTTCCCTGGATCACGTCTTCAAACCTAGAGGTCGTTTACAGTAGTGATATGAGCCCTCTGTAATTCGAGGTACTTCCAGGGGGGGACTGTCGCGAGCTGCACGTGTCCAGGTGTTGCCTGCTTCTTTTTTGAATTCGTCTGCCCATCTCAGTCTTTGTCTGCCTTGATTCCTTCATCCCGTTCTTGGGTTCAATGTTGTTGCGGCGTATGCCATCTTCCTTGGTTAAGTCGGCCTACGTGTCCTCCCCAGCGCCATTTTTGTAGTTCTGCTTGTAGGACGACACCTTTTATTTTTATTTTGTCCCTTATGATACAGCTTTTTATTTAGTATCTAAGTGTAATATTCAAATGTTGGATTTCATTTTCCATTGGCGTTCAGTTTCAGTTAGCGACCATGTTTGTGATCCGTATATTAGAGCAAGGAGTACGCAGGTGTCCATAATCTTGGGTTTTAATAATATACTTATATTTTTGTTAAGTAAAAAGAGAGATTCCACAATTTCTTCCATGCCACCGTTTTTCTGTGTTTTATTTCTCGATGCAATTCGTTTTTAAATAGTGTGTATTGTCCCAGGTATTAGTATTCATCTACATTTTGTACTTTCTTTCCTTCTAATTTAATTGGTTCTGGTAGGTTGTTTGTCATAATTTTAGTTTTTGTGGTATAAATATGCATTTTTCGTAGTTCTAGAAGCATTGCTTTCAGTGTTTTAGGTGAGGTGGCGAAGAGTACGATGTTGTCAATAAAGCGGAAATTTATTATTCTCCTAAACTATTCGAGCTAAAACGCTGAAAATTACCCACCAGATACTATGTACTCTACTCTTTAATTTAAGTCGTAAATGATGCTTCTCTTTTAATAATATCCGGCTTGAAAATGCAATACTTGTAACTGCGAAGGTTAATTCCTGCTCTTTTATTCCAATGTAGAATTGTACATTGAGTAGAAAATGATGCAAGCCAAAGTCTTATAAAGATCTTTGTCAAAACAATTATCTTGGCATTGAAGAAATGTAACGATATGTAAAGTTGCACTGAAAAAACATTATCGCCTGATGATTATAATTTTGATTCAACTTTATTTCTTCCATTCTTATTTATTCTAACTGTCAATACAGTCTTCTGTTTCATTATTACAAATAACCAAGAATAGTTTTTTCAACGAAAATTCATAGAATTAAAAAATATTGAGCACTTGCAGATCCTTGCAATCGCTTGCAAACACAGATTTCTTTCGAGCATTGATCTGAAGTTTGTCAGTTCAGTATACCGGCATTTAAAAATGCACATACCAATGTAGTATATATAGATCAGACCGTTGAAGGAGTGAAGTAAATTTGAATGGTGGACCGCGGCGAGTAAGCAAATAAAATTACTTTCATTTCACACTACAGATAGAATTCATTCCATTTCCTTCCTGCTAAATGATTACGATAAATCATTATTCTGTCAACGCCGGGTATCTAAATATTTTATGTGGCTACCCACACGCAAAACTTGCATTGTTTTATTGCGTGTGGCCAACAAAATATACTAAATAAACAGAACCAATTCTATGTACGTAAATGAACATATAAATACTTTATACTAGCAAATAATACAAAAAGTGAATTGTTATTTATTTCAAGTAATAATAATTCGAGTAAATAATAATAATAATAATAATAATAATAATAATAATAATAATAATAATAATAATAATAATAATAATAATAATAAAGCCGTACAAGAATCCCGTAAAGGGGGAAGACCTCGTCAGAATGGAGGATAACTCGCTTATAGGTGCTCACAATTCATCTATTTTTATGGGAAGTGTCCCTGATTTTTCAAAATTCTAATTGTCTAAATTGGTCTTCCTTTTGAATGTAACAGTTGCGCATTGCACGATTGTTGATGTCTTTGCCCGTTTTCAACAAATACCCCTACCTGCTATGTACAATGTTTGTGTTCCTGGTGGGCGGAACGCGAAGACGGTTCTTACCCGCATGCGCGCGAGTCTAATTGAAGGTCAGGCATTCAGCTGGGATAACAGTTCCACTACTACAACGGGTGGAACTTTTTGTTGTGCTCGTTGTTCGCAAGGCAGGCGCAAGCGTCATAGGTAATAAAAAGCGAAGGAAATGGAAGAAAACCTGTACATTCTATGTTATATCACGCTTTTGTCGCAGGCAGAGCCCGGAAGCTTGTATTAAATATAATAGTAGGAATTATGATGAGCCGAGAATGTTTTTTGCCTACCTTTGTCTACCAGGAACAAGTTACGAAAATGTTAATCTTAATTTCGTACTTTTTCTTTTTCCTAGTTAACATTTTTACGGTATTTCATTTGCATCTTCCGCAAACCCCAAAGTTTGTCTAGGAATACTTGCCGAGGAGTTTTGAATCCGTGAGGTAACGCTTCTATATGCAAGAGCTTTTATTTAAAAAAATCGATAGTATTTAAAAAAAATCGATAGTATTTTAAAAAAATTGATAGTATTTACATTCTGCGATATCGGTTTTTACGTGTTGAAGACTTCCTTTCATCGTATAATCTTGGGTCTCTTGTAATAACAGTTGCACAGGCCACTCCGACGCTAATGAAATGGGAGCGAACGTTGCCGCCGATCAAAGGGCGGATTTTGCTCTCGTAACCTCTCTTCCTGGACGCAATTGCTCGAGAGGATAATAGACCTAGATTATATCTGTACACTCATCGAGTAATTGCTAAGCCTATAAAATGACTGGTTACTTCACACATCATAATTCAGAATCTACGATGTATCAAAGAAGAGTTATTGCAAATGTCTTACCTGTAAAATTGATTCCTTTATTTCTATAATCGTAAGGTACCTTGTGAAGAGAGAATGTAATTAGATATTAACATGTGCTTGTTTCATTCACAAACGTACTGTAAATTTGTGAACAAAATTTAATAATTCTTGAATAACATCTCTTACCAAGTACTCGTACCAGATAATCAGGATCGAACACTGCGCAAAATATTATCAGAAAAAAATTCTCAAATTTGCTCGCGATAATCGACCCGCTGCACCTAGTGTTGTTCCGCAAACATTTCTGACTTGGGTGTGTTTGGGCAACGTTCCTGCCAACCGTCGAGATGACGTGTCGATTGGAAGTGCTCTCCGCAACCGCGTCGCTGCGTTACCCTCCCTCCCGTACTTCCCGCTCCGCTCCGCCCACGCTCCCCTTCGCTTTCGAGTGAGGTTTCCTCGACCGCAATGAAGCCGCGTGCGGCGCCAGTGGTCTCTCGCTCCCCCCCTCAGCACGCGATCGCACGAAACTTTCAACGCCCAGAACCCGCGCGAGCCCTCTCCACACCCGAGATACGCGATGTTTTATTGAAATAATCAATTTATCGAAATATTAGACGTTATCGGTACTCTTTCCGGCATATTTTATCGAAATACTAAATTTATTGAAATATTAGACGTTATCGGTTCCATTTCCGACATATTTTATCGAAATACTAAATGTATTGAAATATTAGACGTTATCGGTATGATTCCGAGATATTTTATCGAAATACTAAATTTATTGAAATATTAGACGTTATCGGTACGATTTCCGACATATTTTATCGAAATACTAAATTTATTGAAATATTAGGCGTTATCGGTACGAGTTCCGACTTTTTTTATCGAAATACTAAATTTATTGAAATATTAGACGTTATCGGTACGAGTTCCGACATATTTTATCGAAATACTAAATTTATTGAAATATTAGACGTTATCGGTTCGATTTCCGACATATTTTATCGAGATACCAAATTTATTGAAATATTAGACGTTATCGGTACGAGTTCCGACTATTTTATCGAAATACTAAATTTATTGAAATATTAGACGTTATCGGTTCGATTTCCGACATATTTAATCGAAATACTAAATTTATTGAAATATTAGACGTTATCGGTTCCATTTCCGACATATTTTATCGAAATTCCAAATTTATTGAAATATTAGACGTTATAGTTACGATTTCCGACATATTTTATCGAAATACTAAATTTATTGAAATATTAGACGTTATCGGTATGATTCCGACATATTTTATCGAAATACTAAATTTATTGAAATATTAGACGTTATCGGTACGAGTTCCGACTTATTTTATCGAAATACTAAATTTATTGAAATATTAGACGTTATCGGTACGAGTTCCGACATATTTTATCGAAATACTAAATTTATTGAAATATTAGACGTTATCGGTTCGATTTCCGACATATTTTATCGAGATACCAAATTTATTGAAATATTAGACGTTATAGTTACGATTTCCGACTATTTTATCGAAATACTAAATTTATTGAAATATTAGACGTTATCGGTTCGATTTCCGACATATTTTATCGAAATACTAAATTTATTGAAATATTAGACGTTATCGGTTCGATTTCCGACATGTTTTATCGAAATACCAAATTTATTGAAATATTAGACGTTATAGTTACGAATTCCGACATATTTTATCGAAATACTAAATGTATTGAAATATTAGACGTTATCGGTACGATTCCGACATATTTTATCGAGATACTAAATTTATTGAAATATTAGACGTTATTGGTTCGATTTCCGACATATTTTATCGAGATACCAAATTTATTGAAATATTAGACGTTATAGTTATGATTTCCGACATATTTTATCGAAATACTAAATTTATTGAAATATTGGACGTAATCGGTTCCAGTGCGCGATGTTTTATTGAAATTCAAACTTTATTGAAATACTAAACGTTCTCAGCGCGTTGTCGAGGGACTCTTTTCTTTGACGAATCTTCTATATTATGCAATCCGTTTATGAATAATTTGGTCTATCGGCGTAGCGTTAATTACGCTGAAATTCCATGAAATTGTAAAGCGAGGATAATTTATGAGCATTAATTGAGGTAATTGCAAACCAGAGAACAATTCGATATAATAGAAGCGTTTACTGTACGATCTTTAAAGTTTCGAAAGGAGGATGTTGAGAAATATGTATCGCCACAGTGAAAAAAGTCGTTCTCTCTTGACTCTAAATTTCATATATACTTTTTATATCTATTACTGTTGTCAATGTGTAATTTCAAAAAAAGCCACATTGCATACAATTACCACTTATCACATTGGCTTTCTTGACGGAATGAAGTATTAGGTACTTTTCGTTACTAAGTCAAAAACATCGTGATTGTGGGCAATCAACCCCTTGAAATACACAGTGTACAAAACGATTTCAAATTTTCCCATTTCTCTTGCCTCTCATTCCACCGTCATTACTCCCATCATCATGTTGTATACAATTTATTCATTCACCATCTTGTTTAACCCATTTATGATTAGAAAGTAAAATCGTATTACTAGTGATAATTCTGAACAACTGCACCCTTGTCTTTCTATTAAAAACATTTATAAGTTATAAATTCCTTTAAAAAAATATGCGACAAATGCACAATTTTGGTTAATAATTCAAATCAAAGTTGGTCTTTGAATGTAAAGTTTAAAAAATCCATATTTTGCTGATTTTAAAGCAAAGAGGATTCAGTCTCTCGTTTCATCAACAAACCATTTATACGCCCCAGTTCGTTTTCTTTCAACGTTGTCGCATTAAATACTGGTGAGCTGCTGTCATAACGAGGCCAGGGTTTGCCCGACAGTTGTGTCACAGGCCCGCGTCTTCCGGAGCGTGACGGGTTGGCCGCGCGCCGCCTTCCTTGTGTGTGCGAGAGGTTGCGTCGGGACGAGTCGATATGGCTTCGTCCTTGCGATTGCGCGCGCCCGGCGCCTTCGACCGTCGGTTGCCGTCGCCCTTGCGGCACGAAGGCGTTCGCACGCGGGGCGCCCTCGTGGCAAGCTCGTCCGATTTCCTCAGCAATCCGAGGCGGAGGTTTTCGCTTTGTTCTCTTCAATGGGGCTCTAGGTCCTGGTATCACAGGTCCCCCTGTGTTTTCGTTGGACATCGTACAGTAGCTATTGCTTTTTCGTGAATACATGTTTTTCTGATTTTATTGTATAAAATTATTAGGCCTCTTAAAATATTTTAATACGTATGTGTAATGAATTTTCGTCTATACGAATAGGTAAAAATAAGTAATCTTCTCAAAAAAAAATATTTAGACTAAATACATTTTTTGTGGATGTTTTTTTTAATCTACATATATGAATGTCCACAAGGGTTCTGAGGTAACCGCTAGGTTTTATTCATGAATGTAACTACAGACGTTCAGAACATTCTGTAAATATTTAATTGGATTTCATTATTAATTTTTAACTCGCCATTGGGAAATAGATATTAATATAATTTAATGATACTTCTGAAGTCTGTGTACATACGATTACCAACACGATTAACGTCGAATTATTTATTTAATCATAAATTCATACACAAATTTACAAACGCGCTTTAAGAACTAGTGGTGCAACAAAATGACACAGGTTTTCCCGTATTAGTTTTCTATTTCGTTTGGTCTCGGCTAGCTATATGAACTCGCCACTACTCTTGTCAATTGCCTTTTGCCTACTCTTGTCTTTTCTTAATTTTTCAGTTTTCTAATAATAGAGCGGAAATATTATTTTATGAATATTAAAGAAAACCTACAAATCTCGTTGTAAATTGCAATTTTCTTTGAAAAAATTTGCTACCGTTTTTCAGAAAATGGCGCTTAAGCGCTTCTGTAAATTCGAAATTTGAAACTCCTTTTCACAGAAAATTTTTGAGTTTTCTCAAAAACGGCTCCAACTTTTTTTAATTTTTTGAAATGGAAAGTACTATTTGCCCTGTTTAATATCACGTCATTTTCATTTCGGAATATATTTTGTTTTTTGAAAAATAACACAAATGTAATATTTTTTAAAGAAGTCTCACGCCGTCACACTTACAGCAATTTGTAAACACTACTGCATTTGTAAGTTAATGTTCTACAAATGTCTTCAAATGAAGTTTTTTGAAAACTCAATAGTTTTCTGTGAAAAGAGGTTCAACTTTCGAAGTTACAGTAGCAAATAGACGCCAATTTCTTGAAAATAGGTCTAACGTTTTCAAAGAAAACTGCCATTTAAGACGACGTTTTTCTCTTCATTAAAATTCTTAAAATAATATTTCCTTCTACGATTAGGAAACTGAAAAATTAAGAAAATTTCACAAAAGTGTACTTTGGGCGGCGATAGATGACAGCTGGCAGTAGTGACAAGTGCAAATAGCTAACCGAGACCAAAGGAAATAGAAAACTAGTACGGGAAAGTCTGTGCCATTTTACAACACCACTAGTTAAACATTGATTCAGTTAACAAAAAATTGAGATAACTATTCGTTAATCAAATACTTTTTAAGGAGGACTGATTATTATACATCTACACAATTGTGTTCAACTATTATAGAAATACTTTTATATTGTAAGTAATGTACACGTGAGAATATATTGTTTGATAATCGCGTAGGTGTGTGATATTGTTTAGTCAAAATTATCTCTAGAAACTGTAAACTGCTAGACTACTGGGTAATTCTTCTTTTACCCACAAATTTTGTTGTTCACAATCAATGTATATTAGTCATGTTATCGGTAAATTACTGAATGATCAAAAATAAGTAATCTAAGTCATTAAACTTTTTGGTTAAAAAACAATAAATCCAATCCTGTTATTTTAGAACCCGCGAGAAAATTGTAGATCAGTTTGCGAACTAGGAAATTTTGACAAAATAGTTTGCGAACTAGGAAATTTTGACAAAATAATTTCGTAAATTACTGAATTACGCCAGAGTTGTAAATATTTTACGATCCTGAGCGTAACGTGATTAAAGCAACTAGCTTAAAAGACGTGATAGAAAGTGATTGTTCACAATCTGCTCGACTACCAGTTTTTAAGCGGTCATGTCTCGAAAGTGGTCATGTCTTCTAGTATGTGGAGAGGGAGTAGGAAGGCGACCGATTTCAGAGGTCGATTTGAGGTAGAAGAGATAGTTAATTTTTGAACATTCAACGTTCTATTGCCTTTAAATCAGATTCCGGATAGGAGTTTTATATACTACTATATGTTGGACTGAAATTCGAAGTTTCAATCATCAGCTAGAAATTTCACAGTCTAAAGCAAATTTCCTGAGAAAAATATTTATATCTTGGGCAAAGAATTTTGAGAACGTGAATATCTTATTTTTCCTTTCACTTTTCTAATAAGTATTTTGTCCAAAGAAAACGAACTATCTCGAAACACTTTACTGTTTCTACACAACATTTTATTGTTTCATTAATTCGCGCTTAACTACATTTACATTGTTTAGAAAGAAATGTTCAAATCTTAGCTGCGCAAAGAAAGTGTAATCTAAACTGTTCGGTAGTGGGTATATTTATTCTTAAAAGCATTAACCTCTGGAACATGTTCATAGCTGTAGAAAACAGCAAGCATTTTGAAAGAAACGATACGCAGAGTTCTTTCTGTTTTATTTAAACTATATTGCAGTTCGAATTTCATGATCATTTTTACTTTTTTTTCGTTAATTTTTTCATTTTCTTCCTCAGCTGTAGTTACTTGCCTGTTCTTACTTCCCCTCGCACGTTTTCTTGGAGCTTGGATCAATGTAGCGTGACCTATTGCTATTATGTTGCCATCTATCTTCTTCTCTACTGTCCATTTTGTTTTACAGTGAAACAACCCAAGGTTCTCTCAAGGACATGATTAAAAATATAAACTTCAAGGCAAATAATTGGAGGGGAAAATTATAGAAGACATATGAATTGCAGTATCAAATGGTAAATTAAATGTTTTTTTTTAATTTGCAAAATTTACTATTTCTAAACCATTTTAATTACTTGGAAACAATGAATCCAACCGTTTTTAAATTTCGTTCTGTTTCCACATTGGTTTCGACCAAAAAAGTATTTCGATTTGGATTTCGGGTTTTGATAACAAAATCTTTCCGTTTCAATTTTGAAACAGTTACCCACAATTTTCCTATATTTTTATCACATAATTTAAAACTTATTGATAATCCTCTAGAACGTCGGTAAACTAATATTTACTCGTAATGCTTTCTTCCCCGTACATAGCAAAACCTCAATCATTTAAAATCAAAACTCAGAGAGCTACAAAAGTACATGCTGTCGCGTAAGTAATACTATTTATTAATTTATTCCTTACTTACACTTCAAATACCACTTTATCTCGTAAAAAAAGGAAGTGTGACAAAGAGATTTATTTATTCAAAAGTTTAAATGAATATATGTTTCTGGCATTGAATTCAGAGTACCCAAGCTACGTATTCAGTGTATTCACGTACATATCTGATTCGTATTTTATCATTCAATAATTTGTATAAGTAATAAGTGAAAAAGTAAAATAATTAAAATTTTGTAATAATATAATTATTAGGAAGGTTTGTTTGTCATGGTCATTTTACAATCCAGTAACCCTGATAGTGTTGGCAAGCAAATATAAATTGAAAAGTATATAATAGTAATTATTAAATACCATAGTATTTTAATGTTCTTCAAATATGCTTGTTTTAACATGAATTACGTATTACTCCTTGTCTGAACACGCAATGTTAAATGCTTCATATGTTTTCACATTTAAGATAATTTCTTTTTTAATATCATAATAATTTTTTTGTTTGTAAATTTCGAAAATACAGAGTGTGCCGAACATGATACAAATAGAATTTTATTTATCATTCTTTTCTTTATACAAGAAACAAATAAAGAAAAAAATAGATTAGTGTTTTAGAAAAAAAATATTTAAAATGGTTTTAATAGTGAATATCTTTCAAGCAAAATTAGGCAATAAATACTCATATTTTCGAAGAATTTAACATGAACTTATTTGAAAATATGTTTCTGATGAACACATTTTATCGAGGGAAAAATCCTCACTTTAATTCGTCGCAAACTTGCGTACACTGCGTAAGAAAGAAAAATATAATAACGAAATGTATAGTACCTGAAAAAAGTATGTCTATTTTTTACTATATGTGCCACTTCTCGAACACGTAACTTTCGTTGAGTTCCAATTCCAGCAATATATTTGATGAGAGAATAATTTTCATTTTAATTTCGCTATCACTTTTTTAAGCGGTTGAACTAACGGGTTTTAATGGTTGCCAGTTCAGTTTTTGCATTTGGTTTCTGTTTGATACTTTAGTTGCAATATTATAACACAAAACATTTAATGGGTTTCGCAATGTTGTATGGTAAATGTTTAATCAACCCGTAATCGTATTCACCTCTCTTATAGTTTCTTCATTAATAAAGTCAATATCTAACAAAATCATTTACAGCCTTTATATCTTGGAGAGGATTTTCAAAAGACAAACTACACCATTTGTATGTCGAATATTAAACAATAATTCGTGCAGCAAATGCCGCAAACTTGTAAATCAGTGAACGGCCGCAAATTAGGAGCAATTAATGAATTGACTGACCTGCTTTCTAGTTTTGCACATCGCCAGAGTTTTTGTACAAGTTCCTGAATCTCCATGTTGAATGGCGTAATAACTATCACCTTCGTGCGAAATAAGACGGGAAGGAATCCTTAGAAGCTCTGGAAACACCGGAAGTTTGTCCATGGAATTCCGACAACACACTCGACCACTACCGACCAAATTACGTAATCTATCTCATTATGGGGAATCTTCAGTACCAGTAACTTCTCTCGGAGCATGAGGCATGTCGGCAGTTGCAGCTGGCGGGGGAGAGAGGGCGAGGGGCGGGGAGGGAAGAGGGAGAGCGTGGTGGCTGATGAAAATATCGCAAGTTGTGGCGGAATCATCTTCTCGCCCTTTGGACTTCGATTCCGCACGCGGAAATTCGACCTTTTACCGGAGAGGGGAAAGCCAATATTGTTGGTGTAGTGTGATAATTCTACAGAGTACTGGAGAATCCGGGTCATTTCAACTTTACTCTAGACTGACGTTGTTGGCTAAGTTGTTAACGCTGATTTAGTATTTTCCTTGGCATAAAATAAGATGAGAAGTGTTTTAAAACATAAAATACAAATTACATATTGTAAAACGATATATAAGAAGAATTTCAGAAAAATGTATTCGTTATATTTGTACTTTTTATCTTAATCGTCCATTGTCATTCTTTATGAAATGGTTATTTAGTCATTTCTAATTTTTGTATTCGACTAATATTTTTGGGGGAGAAATTTTGACGATCTCGAAATTTCCGTCGTTTAATTAGAATTTATGCTTTTGAGATGTAACTTCTGTTAGTGCTTCCGAGATACACGCAATTTTTTGTACGTATAACAAATGTAATATCTGTCTCTACGGATGTCAATATTAATAACTTTGCTAATTGGCTAACTTTGAGCTTTTCAGCTAAACTTGGTAAATACGTCATGAGTAAAATATAGATGCGTCGTTCTGGAGATCATTAAGATATTTTAACTTTTGGGCGTACTTTACATGACGCCCCTGTAGATTTTCAAAATTTCTTGAAAAATACTGCATTTGTTTATTGTTTTGCTGGACAAATTATCAGTTCCCCATCAAGTGTCGGAGATGAGTCTAATGGCACTTCATACATCTCTGTTGGTGCACGGGAAGTGGCCTAGCTTCGAGTGACTGAACCGCACGTAAGCATACTCGGAGTTTTACTCAAATACTGTACAGGGGTTTCTTGATCCTCCACATATGGAACATGTTATTTCAACAGTTTTCCTTCTAGGATTTCAACATCTGAACAGTAGATATTTATGATTATAATAGCCTCATTTATCAGAAAAACTCGTAAACATGTAAGAAATACTGAAGCAAGATTTTCTCAGAAGCGATTGAACTTTTTTCCGAAAACTTTCAGTAACAATGAATACAGTGATATAAATATATACCAATACAGTGACTTGTATTGCACAAGTTACATTTTCTTTGTCTCTTCTGAATGTTCAAATATCTAAGTGTTTTTATTGTTTGTTAAATGTTCCGCACTTAGAGGTTTTCTTAAGAGGTTTTCTCAAGAAATGACTGAATGTTAGTGGGAAAAAAGTTGCAATATTATAATATTAAGTAAGTGATCGTTATAATTAATGCGAGAAATTATGTGCACGTTGTTAATTTACCTTCTCGTTTGTTTAATTATTATTTTTTGTACTTCCTTTAAAAGATCATTTGATTAGTAATAATTAGCTTTCAGAATTCGTATCTCTTTCCTATTTTACTGAGAAGAGTCAGTTATACAGTAGGTGAGTATGTTATGTTGATATATTTCTGCGTTCACTAACAAGGCAATCGAATATTCCGATATTTCGATAACATATACTCATCATTCTCTCCATGCTCTATTTAACGTAGTGCACTTCTGGGGTTGGCATGATTTTTAGTGCTTGAATACTTTTGTATTCTTTCATTGCAGTAACTCTATAACATGAGGTGATTGCCTAACCCGAGAGCCCTTTCGAGACAGGCAGATGGTTCTCTCTGAAATTTGTTTGAAATTCTTTGGATTTTTAGTCGTTCAGGAAAAAATACTCCAATTTATTTTCAATTAAATATTAATTTCAAGTCGGTTCTTCAATAGGCTTTACTAAATTTTGCAGTTTTTCTTTTACGTTTTTGGCATCAACGAATTGAAACGTATTTTCCTATCATGGACTATGTACGAAACTGTGACTACACACAACTCACTGGTGTCACTAGTAAAGCAACGCTAGTACTTAGAATAAAGTTTATTGTGAAGAAACGTATATCGAATTTATTATGCTATAAAGACTTTTTTGGCTAAAAAGAATAAAATTGAAGACTAAGTACAAAAATGACTTCATTGTAAAAAATAATTATTGCCTTTGTGTTCTGATTACTTCACACTAACATGTTTCTTCTCAAAGCGTCGTCGCAAAGCAAAAAGAAAAAAAAATCGTATGACGCAATTGACAAAATTAACAGATCAATGAAATTATTTTTTTGTTTGTGTTTCATACCCCGCCAGATTATGTACGCACGTGCAGTCAGGCCTATTGCTCTATACGGTAACATACCGACCATTTCAATGATTGCCAAACTCAGTGAGTATGAATCAGCTTATTTTTACCAATGGGATATTCGTAACCAAGTTTCCCAGTGACCACTTACCAACTTCATTATGTGAGTTTATCATATATTCGCTAATGGTGGGCGAGTTCGTCCGTACCTAGTAACGCCACTAACCTGACTGAGCCTTATATAATTTACAGTTCCATCGCGAAAATGCACTGAATGTTTACATTTGCATTGTGTATTTTTGTTAGAAAACCTCCATTATAAAATTGAATGACGTCGAAAGTAAAACTACTGTACAAGTCGTATTTATACCGAAGAGTCAAAAAACTGGTACTCCTGCCTAATATCGTATATGGCCCCCGCGAGCACGCAGAAGTGCCGCAACGCGACGTGGAATGGACTCGACTAATGTCTGAAGTAGTGCTGGAGGTAATTGACACCATAAATACTGCAGGGGTGTCCATTAACTCGTAAGAGTAAAAGAGGTTAGAGATCTCTGCAAGCACGTTGCAAGGCATCCGAGATATGTCCAATAATGTTCATGTCTGGGGATTTTGGTGGTCAGTGGAAGTGTTTAAATTCAGAAGAGTGTTCTTGAGCCACTGTTCAATTCTGGACGTGTGGGCTGTCGCATTGTCTTGTTGGAATTGTCCAAGTCCATCGGGATGCACAATGGTTGAATGGGTGCAGGTGATCAGACAGGATGCTTACGTACGTGTCACTTGTCAGAGTCCTATCTAGACATATCAGGACCCCATATCAATCCAACTGCACACGAACCATACCATCACACAGCCTCCACCAGATTGAACAGTCCCCTGTTGACATTTAGAGTCCATGGGTTCATGAGGTTGCACGCCATACTCGTACACGTCCATCCGCTCGAAACATTGTGAAACGAGACTCGTCAGACCAGGCAACATATTTCCAGTCATCAACAGCCCAATGTCGGTGTTGGCGGACCCAGGAGAGGCGTAAAGCTTTGTGTCGTGCAGTCATCAAGGGTACACGAGTGGGCTTTCGGCTCCGAAACCCCATATCGATAATTTGTCGTTGGATGGTTCGCACGTTGACTTGCTGATGGCTCAGCATTGAAATCTGCAGTAATTTGCAGAAGGATTGCACTTCTGTCACGTGTAATAATTCTCCTCAGTTGTCGTCATCGGTCCCGTTCTTGCTCGATTTTTTGCGACCGCAGCGAGGCCGAAGGTTTGATGTTTTACCGGAATCCCGATATTTACGGTACACTCGTGGAATGGTTGAACGGGAAAATCCAAATTTCATCTCGACCACGGAGATCCTCTGATCCATCTCTGTTGCGCCGACTATAACACCACGGTGAAATTCACTTGAATAGTGATAACCTGCCAGTGTAGCAGCAGTAACCGATCTAACAACTGTGCCAGACTTTGGTTGTCTTATTTAGTCGTTGCCGACAGGAGCGCCGTATTCTTATTGATCAGATCTCTTTATTTCATTACACATGACTGAACCATTTTTTAGCTCTTCAGTGTATAACAAGTTGTAGAATATTAATATTTTTTAACATTTAGTTCATAGCAATGCTACAAGTTAGGGGAGTTTTTCTTGCAGAACCCTAGCTGTTGCGTATAAAGACCTGAAAATGGAAGGCGTATCACAATCATTTCAGCCATCTGCCCCATCTCTCATCAATAATTCAAATTACTTCGAACAAAGCACACAATATGCAGTTTATGAATTTTTTAGCCCCAACGAATGAAATGCTCATATACTACCGCTCACATATTTATATACTTATGTTCATATACTAGTTTCCTCCTTTGCAATTTCAAGCACGGTCCCCTGCTCATATTTCTGCATTTTTTTAAATTAACATAGCAATTAGACAATATTAGTTATGGAAGAGCCATTTCCCGTTATACTTTATATGTAATGGGGTTAATGTTTCCTTAAATCACCATTCTTTCTCCTGGGAAAATAGATACAGCTCATGGCCTTGGGGCTCAGCGGCATCTATGTCGCAGTGTAAATTGCTTTATAATTATTCAACAAAAATAAAGAAAGTGGTAAATGTCATACGTTTCTGGAACTCTATGCAGTGATTCACGCATATAATATGATTGGTTGATATTTAGTATTTTAATAGTCAAAATTTTCATTTTTCAATTACTTTTTTCTTTAGATGTAATTATTATCGTTGTAAAACCCACACATAGCCATACATATATTTCCTTATTTTTTGTTGTTGTATACACATCATGCATGAACCCTAACTTATCGTTTAAGAGCAATAAAATAAATTTAAATTCCTTGATCTTTTTTCCCTATTCGTTGCTTTAAACACGCCATCCACCAATGACAGTCTAGGATTTTCGTAGTTAAAAAGTTTTGTGGCAGAAAAAGGTTAAATACACTGTAATAGAGCAGCTTCTAAGAAAATTTTTAAACTTAGTTACAAGCTCTACTTATATTTCCTGTTAAATTATTATAAACCTTCAAATTCACAGATCGCTGAGTTTAAACTGATCAATCCCCTGACCACATAAGGTGATTAGTATTATAACTAGCTTTAACAGAGGGTGAACAGATTTTTATGACATACCACAGGACATATAGAATGAAAACAAGTGCTAAACGTACTTTCACGCCTGTAGTTTCTCGCAAAATTACGCGAAAAGTACCCAAAGTTTCGAAAAATTGAACATGACCTTATTTTAAAATCTACATTTATGGAATAGATTTCGTTTAGGGCAAAAGTGTATATCTTTAATATTTCTGTCGAAGAAAAACTCCAAAAAAAGTTGAACTTTTAAAATTTTCGAAAAATCAAGGTTTTTAACAAACAAGATACCTGCATCATACTCTTAAACGTTAGTCACACTATCCAACAATAAAAATTAATCAAAAAAAATTCAGCTTTTTTTTTTTTAAATGTCTAAGAGGTTTCATGTAAAGTACATCCTAAGATTAAAATATCGTTTTCAAATTCAAGGGGCCGCGACATCAACCAGATCGATTGGGGAATATCAGTCCACTTTTATGTTACCAGCGCCCTGTATTTAGAGTTTTTCTGCCGAAAATTCGCAGTTTTTTCGCCACAGCATTCCATGACTTCCCCATAAGCAAGCTCTACTCCGTAGAAAGTAAAAGCAGGACCAAACAAAACATGAACTTACAAAGAAAATATTTCATATGTGATTGCACTGCTTCACCGAGACAAAATAAAAATTACTTTCTATAATAAAAATACGTATTTTAATAACCAACTTATGAACAACCTGCTGAAACTCACCTTGTGGTTTCTGAAACAGGAACATCACTATGAACTTTGCACTTCTATTTTATATCTTGCAAAAGTTTTGAATTACTAAATAACAGGTTAAAGAATTTCTTACAGTTCATAACTTGAAAAAAGTTTTTAAAATTACAGTTGCTTGAATAGTTTTTGGTAGTAAAAAGTTGTGTTTTTCTTTATCAATCTGAAGGCCGTTTTCAATTGAAAATACTTCCCACTACATTTTTTGTGCCTGGAACAGGCAGAGCAAAAATCACAACCACCTCTATGTTTTTACATGGATTGTCCTTTTGTTTAAGAGTGTACAAGATATCACTTTTTTTATCTATCTGAACATTACCTCTTTCCCATTCCTCGTTGAAGAAACAATTTGGAGCCATTTATGAGAAAATGACGTTTGAGTGTTTCTGAAAATGCGGAATTATGAGCTAATTTGAAAAGAAAACTGTTGAGTTTTCGCACGAAAACTGCTAAAATTTTCAAAAAAATGTTCGTAACCTTAATGAAAGAATTGACTACGGGTAAAAAATATTTGAAGGAAAAATCACTATCTTCAATTTTGTACTTGTAGGAATATGCCGCAAAAAAATAAAAAAAAATTACAATTTTCGAAAATTTAGATTTAACCGTGAAAATAGGATCTATGTCACTTTTATAAGTGTATTTTACTCTATTCTTACAGGAAATATTTGGAGCCGTTTTTGAGATATTTTGAAAATGTTGGGGGGCTTCATGTAAAGTACTCCCAAATTTTAAAGATAATGTTACAAAATCTCAGCGCCTTGAGTGGAGCCAGGTCGATTGCTGATTTTGGAAACAGTAGTTGGTTTAGACGCTAGTGGTGTTCACAGACTGATACACGGACGGACGTTTTGCCGCGAACTAGTTTTTCGGGATCAAGAACCCACAAAATAGGGATTCTGGCTACACCACGCGTTAGATTTTTTCTTAATTTAACAACTGGATTTATCCACTTTTCCGTTATCACTACCCGGATATGAATTTTTCCTGTCGAAAATCCGCTGTTTTTTCTCGCAATGTACATAACTTTCCCTATACTATGTATAGTACTCCGTATATACGTGTGTATGCGGGAAAGTAAAGAGGTGTCATCAAATAAATTGATAATCATTTCATATTTTGTATACGTAAGCTTCCGCGGCTCGAATCCATGAATTATCGGCTATCCGGGAGACGCCGCGTCGTTGGCTGGCACCCCAGCCAACGACGCGGCGTCTCCCGGATAGCCGAGAATTCATTTCATATTTTGATAGGGCGAAAAGACCCTCAGTTTTTAAGTGAGTTAAAACTGCAGAAACAATTGAAGATTTAAACTTACTACATTTCCTGTTATTGACGTTTTCTGCAAATAATTCTAATTTTTCAGGTGGGGAAATATTTCAGCTGGCTTTGTAAGAAATGAAGCCAAAGAAGTGACTGTGGGTTCAAAAAATCGTTTTAGTAATATACTCATAAGACATGTATCATGAAACATGAAATAGGGTTTTAGACGTTTATTCATCTCAATAAGCCTTGTAACGCCTGGAACCATCTTGCTTTAACAGTACACAAAACCTGTTTATATTCAGTATCAACAAAATCACAAAATAATGTCAATTCCTTTACACGCACAGTATAAATTTGAAAATGTTGAATTATTTTATTCGTTACTGTTTGTAAATCGTTTGGAAGAATGGATGCACTTATTTGTGTACTATTGTGTTCCACACGAGCTGCACAACCAAGGCCTTGGATATTCATTTTAAGCACACTGTTCTATTAAGAAAAAATATTGTTTGTTCCAGTCCTCTTGCACCCACCAAAGTTAGTGTTACAGTTATCTGCGCCAAACGCGATCATCTTGTCAACTAAACAATGTTTCTTTAAGACATCCAGAATACGATTAGCTAATAAATCTGTAGTTTCTCCACCAACGTTTTGAAAACAGGTAACTTTGCACTGATCGCCTTTGATAGTATTCGGCACTAATTTTACGCTTTTATGTTTTGATGAATCAAGCATTACTAATACATACTTTGCTTCTTCAAATTCTTTGTGCACTTCATACATTACATTTGGCGATAAAAGCGTTCACTAAAATCGATTCGCAATTAGCTATGGAACATGTGAATTCCTCTCAAATACTTCTCTGATGAGATATGCTGTCCATTGAATTGGAAATATGGTTGTATTTTGCATTATGAAATACAAACAGTCCTTCCCAAGCAGCGATACGTTTATTTTCTTCAATTTGTTGTCCATTCCTACTTACAAAGGAAGTTATAAGATTGGAAGTTCTTGCAGAAACTGCCAACTTATGCTTCATCATCATCATCATCATCATCATCTTCTTCTTTTTATTCTTCTTCTTCATGTGCTGTGTAATATTGGCACGTCCTCCATGTTCAATTGAAATAGTTGTGCCAAAACAGCACATATTTTCTCGCCCGCAGTAACAGTTACGTAATAATATTTTTGTCGCAACTTCTGTCTGAATTAACACATCTCAGTCATCATTTTTTGTACAACTCATTACAAATCATAGAAAATTAGGTGCGACAACTAAATTTTTCAAGCAAATATCAACACAGGTTTGACAATTACAACCGCTTTATACACCTACATCATGTCCCAACAATGAGTCGGAATTATTAGAAGTAAATAAAACACACTTACCTTACCTTATCGAATTCAACAACGAACTTCACAAATATCCATCGCCGCATTGTTTCCCAAGGCATCGTACGGTGGTAATATAAATTTAAAGTTAAATAAATAAAAGTTCGTACAAATTCATGGTACTCATTTTTTTCAATTTTTCTTGCAAGTTACATTTAAATTGTATTTTTTAAGAGAAAAAACCTAAGTGGGCTAATTTTAATCGTGGTTTGCGGATTGCTAGAAAGAAAATACATCAATATATTGATAATACAAATACATTCCATACGAACAAAAAATAATGGATTGTGAAAATATTTCTTGAAAGATTTTAAACAGTAGTTTTCGCGAAATTCTTGCCTGCGATAAAGGCAATTTATTTTTTCTCAATTGTTTTTCTCAAAAAGTGTGCAATTTTTCTTGTTTAGTTTTTATCTTGGATAGAGCAAAGGGCGCTCAAAAAATTAAGTAGCGAGAAAGTATGTGGTGTTGCAGCTCTGCTAGTTTTCTACATGTCTTTCCATTCACAGTTAAACCTGTTGGATTAACTCGACCTTCAGGGAAGCGTTTTGTGTCGACTGAGGTATTTAACACGCATGATTCGTGCGTTTGTTTGTTGCTGCGTGGCATTTTTCACGGCCCGGGACGTCGCTGGCCGCTTGTTGTCGCGTGTCCGCTTCTGAAGGTCAGGAAACGCTCCATGCAACCCATTGCCACCATTGCGGTCTTACTGTGGATTGCAAGAGAACAGCTCTGTAACTTTTTTTCGTCCTGCCTCAAGTCTGGCTAATTGATGATGGAAAGCTGGGCTACTTGCTAATGAGACGAGCGGGATTTTACCAAGGTGAGAGGGTCCTGGTCTTGTTTGATTGAGATACACATACTAGACATAACCTATTTATTATAACAGTAAGATCATACATTAATCCTGGCCATTTACTTGGGACTGAAGGCTCTAAGAAAAGTTATAGTGAAATAATATAATTTTTCACAGTACCCTTGTTACTGCAGCGCTCATCAGAAAATCAATCTATTGTGGCGTCGTCTGTGACAGGTCGCACATGCTAACAAGAAGCCGAGGGCCATGGAGAGGCCGTTCCTAGGGGGCCATGGGACTTATATGAGCTCGGGTCACGTGTCATTCGTACTGAAGTGCGGGTCACACACCAAATCATGCGCACAACCACTGCGTCGCAGGGAGTGCCTAGGCCTGTTCTTGACGACTACAGGAATGGACATTCCTGTGAGTTGCTGAGTCGACAAGGCGCCAGCGAGTCTCGCCACAAGCACCCGTTTGCGCTGCGCCCAGTGGCTTACGAGCAGCCCATGCTGCATGCGTTTAGTGAATAAATTTCCAACTTCATTAACGTGACAGCCCTCAGATAACGAATCGTTAAAACTCGTAGACCTTTTAATGTGTAGGTTGTTGGAAGAGTGATATTTAGCATAACCGTTAACTATTCATTCTTTAAATAAAAATAATAATATGGGTTGTAACTATACATTATAGCTTTTTCTTTTTCTTCTTCTTCTTCTTCTTCTTCTTCTTCTTCTTCTCCTTCTTCTTCTTCTTCTTCTTCTTCTTCTTCTTCTTCTTCTTCTTCTTCTTCTTCTTCTTCTTCTACTACTACTACTACTACTACTACTACTACTACTACTACTACTACTACTACTACTACTACTACTACTACTACTACTACTACTACTACTACTACTTCCTTTTTTTCTTTTTTTTAAGTTTTTGATTCGTCAATGGACACACTTTAAGGGCAAGAGTTGCCCGAGTCGGCCTCTGTAACCTCTGAGATTGTCCAGTTAGCAACGGCGGAGCTCACTACTTCTGCTCTATGGCCCGTTTGATAGGGAACTGCTCCGCCATTCGTCTGGTATTGATCGGAGAAATGTTGGAAAACTACCGATCGGAGCAGTCAGTCTCTAGAATGCTCATCCAGAATTAACTTTAAGGCTTGTGTCAAAAATCTGCTATCGTAGATACTAAAACCCTACACCCTTCCAGCCAGAGGTGTTACAGAGTCAGTGGCAATGCAGGTTCTGAGCTAATCAACTGATATAATCAATTCGAGTATAATCATTTCGTCAAATAATTCTGTATACATTTTTTTTTCAAAACATTATTCGTTTTCACTTTAATTTTTTGTCAGACCAAAACAATAAAAAAAGCACTCCAAATTCTAATGTTTTCTTTTAACTTTTTGAACGTTTTTTTGCATTGAATCAATTGGCACAAGTGATTCAACTACACTTAAATCATTGAATTTTCAAAAATTACAATTTTTTTTCTTGACCTAACCTGAAGAGAGATGTTGAAGGATAGAACAATATACTTCATTTTCTCGCGAATCGCCATGTTGCATTTCGTGGTGAGCTATCACACTGCTCATCCACTTCTCAGTTAATCCCCTTTTATTTTGGCTTACCCAGAAGGTAAAGGTCGATTGCATTCCGATTGTTCTTACAGACGGAAATAACTTTCTTACTCCTGACGAGGAAGTTCACTCCGAACAAAGACGAAGCATAATTAAATGCGTAACCAATTTTAATAAATTAAGAAATTTTAATAGAGTTCAAGTTCAAAATAACAAACCTTGCCAAATCACTTTTGCTTGAGTTTTTGCTTTACTTTCAGGAAACAAAATATTTTCTGACTTCCTTTTGTCAACACTTGTTTCAGCATTTGTTTCAGTAGATTCGGAAATAACTCATGGTTGATTTTAAAACGTATTATTATTATTATTATTATTATTATTATTATTATTATTATTATTATTATTGGTTTTGTTGACTTATTATTTCTTCGGAATCCTTGTAGCATGAAATGAGTGATATCTTAACTTTATGCAGTTTGTCGCTTGTTTGCATCGGCCGGAATATACTTAATTTTAGCTCTAAAGCAGTAAAAGAAATGGAGGAGGAAATGTGAGGAAAGAGACTTACAAACATCCCCTTTCTTACCTTAGATTGTAATTTACTAATGTGTACAATAGTATCATTCAATTCTATATTACATTAATGCTTTCTGTTGTAGATAATAAATATTTAATGTTTTTAAGTTGCCAATTTCTCAGTAAGTTGAAAGTAACACTCATCAGCTGAAAATGACGAGACTACCACTGCGAGAGACACAGGCGATTGCAGCTGTTAGAAGGGCAAGGTAGAGAGAAAGAGAAAGAGAGAGACAGAGAGAGACAGAGAGAGAGGCAGAGAGAGAGACAGAGAGAGACATGGAGAGACAGAGAGAGAAACAGAGAGAGACAGAGAGATAGAGAGAGACAGAGAGAAACAGAGAGAGAAACAGAGAGAGACAGAGAAACAGAGAGAGACAGAGAGAAACAGAGAGAGACAGAGAGAGAAACACAGAGAGAGAAACAGAGAGAGAAACAGAGAGACAGAGAGAGACAGAGAGAGATAGAGAGAGACAGAGAGAGACAGAGAGATAGAGACAGAGAGAGAAACAGAGAGAGAAACAGAGAGAGAGACAGAGAGAGACAGAGACTGATTTTCACGTTGCTATCTCACGTCGTTGACATCACCGTTTCACACGGCGATAATTCTAGCAAAGAAATGTATGAAAACGCATAAAAACTGTATTTTACGGTGGGGCTTAGGTCGTCAGAGTTTTCCACGAAATCTGTCTTTCTCGAAACGGAAAAATAACTCCGATTATAATAAGGAAAAAATGAAAATAGTACAATGACCATTATTTGCTTTACGAAAACCGGACAATTTTGAGCAAGCCCAAGAAAAATTCCGACCGTAAATGGTCCTCTCGGTCAATGTTTCTTTCCTTGTCTGGAAAATAGGCAATTACGTGAGTAATGAATGCTGTTAACAAGGCAATGTAATAGATGAAGTAACTGACAGGTCTAATTTCTGAAAGACATGGAAAACAGCCAACGTAGGCAATCACAACGCTCTTTTGTCACTGCCTTCGGCTTTATAATACTTTGGAAATTTTACGTTTAAGAGTGTTATGAGAAAAAAATCCAATTTTTATTACATGTGTTCATGAAAATCCAATCATTGTCTTTAAAACCAAACTATTTTGATAAAAACTGGTGTGTTTTTTAAAAGAGAACTGACCTGTTTCTAAAACATTTTGTTATATTGGCTAAAATATTTTTATTAATCCATTTTTTATTCCTATTATATGATTTTGGCATGCAAATCATTACATGAAAAATGTTTTTCTATACAGAAAGTTCATCGATTCTTCCCAATTTATTGATTCAAAAATGATCGTTAAAATGCTTTAAAAGTAATATAAACAACTTATCGAAATAATTTTATTAAAAAATTATTTAATTCTCTTCTTCTTGGCTTATTCCTAGCGTGAAGTTAGTAAGAAGCTGATTCTCCACAGATAACTGAAAATTGATCACCGTTGACAATTATATTACCGCTCTAGCCAAAAACGTCTCTAATATTCCATCTTCTCCTCGTACGAATTAATTTAGCTTCTGTAAAACTTAAACACAACTGGAATACTCTCACGATCAAACGCATAGGCTCCCATCAAGAACTCTCGTTGAAAACATAAAAAAATATTTATGGAATATTATATAAATTAAACCAAAAAAATCATACAGTGCTAATAGTTATTTATGCACAGAGGGCGCTATAAAAGTTCTAATGACAGAGCGGCGGAAAAAAAAAGAAGGGCCCGAGGGCTTTTTGTCGCCCGAGGTCGTTCAAATCATTGAACGCCCATGGTACATACAAGATTTAATTTTTTACTTCACTTTAATTATTAATTTATACTTATTTACAAATTAGCTAAATGTTAAGTCTACTCGATTTGTAATATGATTGCATCTGTGCCAACGCGATCTTCGTTCACGAAAATATTCTAGAAGAGATAAGAGCAAAAGCAAAAAAAAAAAAAAAAAGCAAAAAAAAAAAAAGCATTCGGAGGTTTGCTTCCCTGAAGAAGCATGGACGTTCATAAGGGAGTATGAAGATTTGTTGTTATGGATGACAAAAAATAATGGAAATACGTTCAATGAGGCTGTGTTGCCGGCATTATTTCAAGATTTCTTTTGTTGATTTCATTTGAAAAAGTATTTATTATTGACATTGTCTTTTACTAAGAATACCTATTGCTTGTGTACTATTACTTTTTGCAGTCCGAGCAATTTAGTTCAAGTACATTTTGGACGAAATAATAGATAACCGACGAAATAAATATTCTTTGATAAGGTTGTTGCGTTTTGGGGATATTCGGAGCTCTAAAAAGGAATGAAATAGTAAGTTTAAAAATTTCTTATGTGCAGGATCTTGGTTCTAGTAAAAATGAAATATTTAGAAGATTCCTAGTAACGGATGAAAATGAATTGTCATTAATAAAATTGTTAACTTGACTCGGTTTGCCTTTTCATATTTCCCTCTCATAATTCCCTTTCATAAGAGAACACATAGCATCATTCAACTGTTTTCATATTTTCCTCGTAAACACGATCCTCTCGATCTAGGTAAGTTATTCCAGTGTACACCGAGCTTCGTATCGAAGGCAATAATAAACTATAACGTATCAGTAAAAAAATAAACACAATTTCTTATTTGTAATTTGGATGAATGTTACTTGCCTAAAATACTGCGGGATTCAACCAAAAATATTAAAAAACATTTTTTCAATTTGAAATATACGTATGTTAAACAGGAAGCTTAATTTTTTTCCAAATGAAACATGCGAAGACGGAATGGGCGGCGAGTAGGGAGGGGTGAGCGAATGACGGCGTGTGGGCCGGGGCGGGGATGGCGGGGGGGGCGGTGTCGCGGCGGGGCGGCGGGGCGGCGGGGCGACGGGGCGGCGGGGCGGCGGGGCGGCGAGCGAGTGAACGGCGCGTGGACAGTGGACGGGGCGGGTCCTTTTATCAGTGGAGGACTAGTGACCGCGGTGGCCTCAAACACCAGAACTGGATATCTCCGGAAAAGAAGCTGCTCCGGACTTATCGCTCCGCCGAACAGCCGCCTCTTGCTCAACCCCCCGGCGCAACAACAACAATACATCCCACTTCTTTTGTTGCCATAAGGGAGCGTGTGAACCGCGACCGGCAGTAAGCGGTTGGAGACAATTCTTTCCCAATGGACGGACTGCATACGGTCATAGTTCGGGAATAGTATTCATATGATGCTACAAACAATGGTGGCAAGCAACTGTGTTTCCTATCGATGTTCATAAAACGTAAATCTTAAAACTTTGATTTTGCTTCAAAATTGTACGTATGTATTAGATATACATTAAATACTATTTCATAACACATCGATTGCCAAAGCAAACTAGTGGTGATATAGAATGGCCCAAACTTTCTCGGGTAGTTACTTTCTTAATTTCTTTAGTCTGGGTCAGCTTTCCGGTGTTGGCCCTACCCCGTTGCTACCTTCTACTTCTCGGCTCCTGTAACTCTTTCTTCACATTAAAAATATTGTAAATAATTGAAACACTTGGAGCCATATTTCGGAAAATGCCTTTCAGAACGGTTGGAATTGCCCTATTAAGAGCTCATATTCCTAGAAAATAGTTTTCGAGAAAATTCACGAGAAACCATTTGTAGTAGTTGCAACTCACAAATCCAAGAACAAATAAAGAAATACTGTAATGTGATTTTTGCCGACGGGAGAGATATTAAAAAATAAACTTGAGTAATTTTTGAAAAATCAAAAGGTAACATCAAAATGAGATTGATGCCATACCATTCTGTGCATTTAGCTCTATCCCAACAAAACATTTAAATTAAAAATTTGGAGCCTTTTTTGAGAAAATGGTATTGGAGCGTTTCGGAAAATATGCAATTTTAAGAATATTTTTACCCAAAACTTTTGAAATTTCAATCGTCCGTTTGACTTGTTTGTCCGTCCGTCTGTCTGCCTCTCCGTCTGTAAACAACAGCGCTTTAACCATTCCTGGAATTTTTTTTCAAATTAATGTTCCTCGATTGATCTGGCCCCACTCGAAATCCTACGAATTTGAAACGTTTTCTATCAATTTTGGAGGATACTTTTCAAATATTTTTCAAAAACGATTTCACAATTTTCTTTCTTTTCCCACTAGAACAGAGTGTGGCTAGCCGATAAAAAAGCACAGATTCTAATTTCGTTGACTTCTGTCAATATTCGAAAATTTCAAAAGTTAAAATTTTTGTCGACATCTTCCAACGTATTACTATAGATTGATGAAATTGATGATATTTTCTTAATAAAACTAGTCTTCAAAATTTGATCTTTAAATAAGTTCACGAATTTTTTTTTTCAAAATATGAGAAATTTTATCATTATGCTGTATGAAAAAAATAAAACAAAATTTTGTCGAAGTGGCTCCAGTTTTTTTCTTAAATTTTTTTCTCGGATAATGCGAGGGACGCTTATAAAAATGGCTCAGGTGCCATTTTCATTGAACTCTCTGGATTTTCAAAAAGTGCGAAAGTTACTAAACATTTGAGATTACATGTGCTGTTGTAGTACACTAGTTTTTCTTGATATTTTTTAATATTATTCTCGTGTGCGTATGTAATGTAGGTATTATGTATATATGTATGTATTATTAGCTCTGTGGGCATATTACAGAGTTGTACAAGTTCTAATATATAATCTTAATATATATAAATCTCGTGTCACAATGTTTGTCCTCAATGGACTCCTAAACCACTTAACCGATTATAATAAAATTCGCACACCATGTGCAGTTCGATCCAACTTGAAAGATAGTGTAGTTTAAATCTCAAATTATAGTCGCAATTTTAATTTATTGCTAATTTATTACAAATTTGATTGTTGTAATAATTGTAGATAATTGTGACTGTCAAATAATAACAGACAAATAATTAGCAATAAATTAAAATTGCGACTATAATTTGAGATTTAAACTATCCTATCTTTCAAGTTGGATCGAACTGCACATGGTGTGCGAATTTTATTATAATCGGTTAAGTGGTTTAGGAGTCCATTGAGGACAAAAATTGTGACACGAGACGAGATTTATATATATTAAGAATACAACAATCAGCTAGCTGACCCGGCCACGCGTTGCACGCGTTGTGCTGCCACGGAAACAAGGAAAACCACATCCTTCCATTACAGGCATATTCAAAGCTAAGACATTGGGGAGACTTTACACGGTACATCCAAAGCAACGTGAGTGCTTCTATTTACGTTTGTTATTGGTGAATGTTCGACTGGGTTGAGTAAGTAATCAATAGATGGCGCTGCTATGGTAAAAAATCAGCTCCAAGAATCAGGACAGCAGAAGGTCATGCACAAGAATCTCAATAACAGTGTAACGAACGTATTCAAGAGAATATCATAAGAACACTGTGACACGAGATTTATATATATTTATATATATATATATTTAACCTCCATTTAAAATTATTTTGCACTTATTATTTCAATGTGCTATGATAACATGTTTTTCAGTTCCTCTTTCTAATATTTAAACTATTATTATTATTTTCAGTCAAATGCCACCGAAAAAATCTAACCTCAACAACGCGAGCAGCAAAGGGTCACGACGCAAACGTGTTGAAAGAGCTCAGCAATTACCAGAACAAATCGAAACAAGAAATGCAGCTCAAAGAATCAGGACTCCAGAAAGTCGTACACAAGAATCTCAAGAACAGCGTGACGAACGTCTGCAACAGAATATTACGAGAACAAGAGCGGCACGAGAACGAAACATAGCTACAATACGAGGACTAGATCGACAAAGGCAACGGATTTATATATATTAAGATTATTTTACCTCCATTTAAAATTATTTTGCACTTATTATTTCAATGTGCTATGATAACATGTTTTTCAGTTCCTCTTTCTAATATTTAAACTATTATTATTATTATTATTATTATTATTATTATTATTATTATTTTCAGTCAAATGCCACCGAAAAAATCTAACCTCAACAACGCGAGCAGCAAAGGGTCACGACGCAAACGTGTTGAAAGAGCTCAGCAATTACCAGAACAAATCGAAACAAGAAATGCAGCTCAAAGAATCAGGACTGCAGAAAGTCGTACACAAGAATCTCAAGAACAGCGTGACGAACGTCTGCAACAGAATATTACGAGAACAAGAGCGGCACGAGAACGAAACATAGCTACAATACGAGGACTAGATCGACAAAGGCAACGGATCAGCCGCTCATTAACACGTGCATCATTCGTTCGGCTTGCCTTTGAATATGCACCAGATATTAACTACTCGGCGCATTCAAAAATTGCTATCGGTGGAATGGATAAAGTATGTCAATATTGTCAGGCATTGAAATTTCGGAATGAAGCAGCCGGCATGTGCTGCGCATCAGGAAAAGTTGTGCTGTCACCTCTACCCGCTCCGCCGGAGCCTTTATTATCCCTTCTTACTGGCAATTCAGATGATTCCAAATTATTTTTGCGTAAGATACGCAAATTTAATTCTTGCTTCCAAATGACGTCATTTGGGGCAACTAAAATTTGCGATCGTGCATCCGATGGACGTAATTTTGAAACTACATTCAAAATTCAAGGCCAGGTGTACCATAAAATCGGATCACTGATGCCAATGCTTGATAACAATCCAAAATTTCTTCAAATTTATTTTATGGGCGATTGTGAAGAGCGCGTGACGACTCGGTGCCTGTATAATTTTATTGAACAAGCAGAGGAAAGAGCAATTGTGATATTATTGGAAAATTTTTTAGAAGATCACAATCAACTAATTCAATTGATCAAAAGAGTTTCGCCACGACTGCAAAATGACAATTATCAAATCGTCATAAAAGCCGACAAAGTACCATTAGGTGAACATGCTGGTAGATTCAACGCTCCAACTGTTGATGAGGTTGCTGTTATCATGGTTGGTGATCCAGTTGACAAAAGATCTATAAAAATTACACGGCGAGACAACACTGTCAGTACGATTTCGGATCTACACCGTTCATATGACGCACTACAATATCCATTGATATTTTGGCAAGGACAAGATGAATATCACCTTAATATCAAACAGTATGATCCAAATACCGGTAAATTTTACAATTATCTATTTACTTTCTTACTGTATGTTTAGATTTTAATTTCGTATTGCATTTAATTTTTTATTTTTTTAGGTGATTACAGAAATAATAAAGTTAGCTCAATGAACTACTACGCACACCGAATAATGGTTAGACAACATCAAGACAATTATATCCTTCGATATCGTCAGCTGTTCCATCAATACATTGTTGATATGTATGCTAAGGTCGAAAGCGAACGCTTGCGATTCCTTCGATTCAACCAGGCAAAACTACGATCGGAAGAATATATTCACTTACGAGATGCTGTTGCTGGAAACATCGATGGAAATTTAAATCCCATTGACATCGGTAATGCTTTCATTTTACCTTCAAGCTACATCGGCAGTCCACGGAACATGCAGGAATACATACAAGATGCGATGACTTACGTACGTCATTACGGCCGACCGGATTTATTTATTACATTCACATGTAATCCGAATTGGGAAGAGATACAAACTTTACTATTGCCAGAACAACAAGCCATTCATCGTCATGATTTAACTGCACGTGTGTTTAAACAAAAATTGAAATCCTTAATTGATTTTATTGTTAAATATTCAATTTTTGGTATCACACGTTGTTGGCTGTATACGATAGAGTGGCAAAAGCGAGGTTTGCCTCATGCCCACATTTTGGTTTGGCTTAAAGATAGAATCCGTCCTGAAGAAATCGATCAAATAATTTCAGCCGAAATTCCAGACCCATTAATTGATCAAGAATTATTTGATATTGTCACCAAACACATGATCCATGGGCCATGCGGTGCTTTCAACATGACGTCACCGTGCATGGAAAATGGAAAATGTAAAAAAAAATTCCCAAAGCCGTATACGAATGACACGATCACGGATATTGATGGTTATCCAATGTATCGCCGCAGAAGTACTGAGAATGGTGGCCACACATTTACAATGCGACTGCCGAACTTTCCAAATCAAGTTGAGTTTGATAATCAGTGGGTGGTACCATACTCACCACTACTTTCAAAAACTTACAAAGCTCATATCAATGTTGAGCTTTGCAGTTCTGTTAAATCAATTAAGTATATTTGTAAATATGTAAACAAAGGCAGTGATTTGGCCATATTTGAAGTACAAAACATAAATAAAAATGACGAAATAGCACGATACCAAATGGGCAGATACATTAGCAGCAATGAAGCTATTTGGCATATTCTCAGCTTTCCCATCCACGAAAGAGATCCTGCTGTCCAACATCTGGCAATACATCTTGAAAACGGTCAACGTGTATACTTCACTGAAAAAAATGTTCTCCAAAGAGCGTTCGAAGCTCCGAAAACGACTCTAACTGAATTTTTTACATTGTGTCAAAAACCTGATGTTTTTGGCCAATTCGCGAAGACATTGGTGTTTGGTGATGTTCCACGTTATTTCACATGGAACAAATCCAGTAAAAAATGGGAGCCACGGAAACAAGGAAAACCACATCCTTCCATTACAGGCATATTCAAAGCTAAGACATTGGGGAGACTTTACACGGTACATCCAAAGCAACGTGAGTGCTTCTATTTACGTTTGTTATTGGTGAATGTTCCCGGACCAACGTCTTTTGAATTTTTACGAACAGTTAATGGTCGAGTATTCAATACATACCAGGATGCATGTCGTGAACTGCAATTGCTAGAAGACGATAACCATTGGGACTTAACGCTTGCTGATGCTGCGTTGACATCAACACCGAATAACATTCGTCAGTTGTTTGCAATTATTTTGACGACATGTTATCCCTCGCAAGCACAAACTTTGTGGGAAAAATATAAAAATTGTATGACAGAAGACATATTGCACCGAATTAGACAAACAAATCAATGCCAAAACATAGATTATACACCAGAGATGTACAATGAAGCATTGGTCTTGATCGAGGATTTATGTGTTCTTATTTCAAATTTACCACTTAATCATTATGGTATGCCATCACCTAATCGTCCAGCCACCGACTTAGTCAATACCGATTTACAACGAGAAAATCAATATGACCATGAAAGTTTAGCAACAATTATCATGAACAGTGAACCATTACTGACAGCAGAACAAAAAATTATTTATGATCGGATTATGCTGGCTGTTGCTGCTGAACAAGGCGGTTTTTTTTTCTTGGATGCACCCGGTGGAACCGGTAAGACATTTTTAATATCGTTGATTCTTGCCAAAATACGGTCGCAACAAAAAATCGCATTAGCAGTAGCATCGTCAGGCATTGCGGCTACTTTACTGGATGGTGGGCGAACAGCACATTCAACATTCAAGCTGCCATTGGACGTTCATAATAAACCAGATGCAATGTGTAACATCAAAAAGAATAGTGGAATAGCTGCAGTGTTGCGGAAGAGTTCTATAATAATTTGGGATGAGTGCACAATGGCACACAAATATTCACTTGAAGCATTAAACAGAACTATGCAAGATTTAAACAGCAATAATAAACTTTTCGGTGGTGCTATCTTACTTTTGTCTGGTGACTTCCGGCAGACCTTACCGGTTATACCTCGCTCTACTTTCGCGGATGAGATTAATGCATGTTTGAAACAATCATTCTTATGGCGAAGTGTTGAAACACTTCGATTGACCATAAATATGCGAGTACAATTGCAAAATGATCCATCAGCACAAATATTTTCCGAACAACTACTAGATATTGGGAACGGTAAAATAGAACTGCAACCAAATACGCAATGCATTAAACTACCAGACAATTTTTGCACTGTTGTTCAGGATAAAAATGAATTGATTCAGTGTATTTTCCCGGATATACAGAATAATTATTTGAATCATGAATGGCTTAGTCAACGGGCGATTTTGGCAGCCAAAAACGTTGATGTTGACGAAATTAACTTCCAGATACTACAGTTATTACCAGGCGATATGATGTCTTTTAAATCAATCGATACTGTTGTTGATGAAAATGAAAGTGTAAATTTTCCGATTGAATTTTTAAATTCATTAGATATCCCTGGAATGCCACCACATAATCTTCGATTAAAGATTGGTTCCACTATTATTCTCCTCCGTAATTTGAATCCACCTCAATTATGTAACGGTACGCGTTTGGTCATCAAAAAGATCACCGGAAACATTCTTGAAGCAACCATTTTGGCTGGGAAGTTTAAAGGAAAAGTGGTCCTGCTGCCACGTATTCCGATGATACCATCAGATTCTACCATACCCTTCAAAAGGCTACAGTTTCCAATTCGTTTAGCTTTCGCCATTTCTATAAATAAATCTCAAGGTCAAACAATGTCCATTTGTGGTTTAGATTTGGAAAATCCATGTTTTTCTCATGGGCAACTATATGTTGCGTGTTCACGTGTTGGGAAACCGTCTAATATATTTGTGTTAGCTAAAGACAGGTTAACCAAAAACATTGTGCACCGATTGGTGTTAAATTAAATTGAATTTGAAAGTATTTATAATTGAATAGTACTTATATTTGTTATACAAATTAAATGGAAATAATAAATCTGATAAATTTTTATTTTGTACCTATTGATTTCTGCTTAATATCAAGTGTAAGAACATTTTAATTAATTGTGTTCAACGTACTTCCCCTTCAAATCTCAATCCAGTGAATTTGTATACCAACATCAATATTTTCGTCTTTATTGGTAAATAATTTCATTGTACTAAAGGGTTATAGTAGTAGAAAGTCAAATAAGGAGATCACCATATTTTTTTACAAATACCATCTGTGTGAAAAAGCATAGTGGACTCCGTGACTGATGTTCTCTTATTGTTCCTCTTAGATTGTTTACTATAATGTAATATAACAAAAACTTTAGCCACAGCAACGCGTGGCCGGGTCAGCTAGTTATTGTTATAAAGATCAATTTGGTTAAGCTCCTTCCAGTTATCAAAGACGTTATTTTTAAACCTATTCTTCTCTGCCCAGTTCATTGGTTGCTCTTCTGGAAACAAACGATAGATTTTCAATCATGTTTCCAAATACAGTGTGCATTATATATCGGCAAGTTAATACTTTCCTATAGCTCCATTTACATATTTTTGCAAAATTTGCAAAATTATTTCAATAATGGTCGATGCCTTTAATGTTATCACACTCTTTAGATGTGTGAGAATCAGGTACTCTAGAACTGTGTTTTAACAATTTTTTCCTAGGGAATATTTTAGCGAAAAAAGATGTTTTATACTTTTGAATTAAAGCAAAAGTATTTTTACAAAGAGTGTGCAACTAAGATATTTGCTTTGGCGGGGTCATCGAGTATTGGACTATTCTAAAAACGTATTTTTATTATATTACTTTTGGGTCAAAATGCACTCTCAGGAATAAAGAGATAAATTATTATAATTATTATAAACGATCCCTATAAGTCACGGTAGTAGATCGTGTGTTATACCGATGCGGTTTGGAGGTTCAGCTTCTCACAAAATGTGTGGAGTTAACAGCCCTAATTATATAGTGTAAACCAATGGCAGTTTCGTACGTTTTATCGGGGGGTGGCATGTACTACAAATAAGTATAGTTCGTACTGCCCCAAATGACTGAGATTGAATAGATCCTTTTTTTGGAAGGTCCTGAATTTGAATCCCGCCATGTATATGAATTCTACGTTCAATGTGTTGTGTTGTGTGAAGTCGTACGTACCCCCAAAACGAAGAGTTGGCCTGTGTGTCAAGCGCCTATTTAGTGCATGGTCTGGGAATGCCTTATGGAAAGCATTAAAGGAAACCGACAGGAGCAGGAAAACTCTAGGAATAGAAGATGATAAAAATAAGAAAATGAATATTAAGATATTTTACATTTTTATGATTGAACACTTTCATTGAAAATTTCCTATTATGAAATGTAAAGCCATTTTACGGATATATTATTACATTTTCAAATTTATAATCCATAATTGCAAAAAAATAAGTATTACGTTCCAATTTTCAAAATATTTTGAGAGTGACTTGTCATATTTTCCGAGTCAATTGGTTCTCATGTTTCCAATGATGTTAAGCAATACACTGATCTGAAAATCAGACGTCATTCTCGCAGAATTTCTGATGAAGAGTCCTCTGTGAACATGCTTATGTAAAATATGGTAATGAAAAATGCTAATGAAAAAACTTGATAGATAGTAGGAGACAACATAAATAGCAAGAGAACGATCTGCGGGCGTTCGGTTGGTGTTCGACGTCTCAACGATGTCGGACTTTATTTCTTCTGTCAGAATGATTACCAGATACTCAGTTGACGCATTGCTTTTGCTTTTACCCCGGCGTAATTTTTTTTTCAGTTTCGACAGTGTTCAAGAGACGAAAAATAAAGGAGACGGAACATGCTTGAGGTAGACGACAGTGTCACCCACCCTTGTCCGCTTGTCTCGTGTTTATGCAATCTTCAGGCGCACAAGCATACCAAATTTTCACCGAATCTCGTGTTTCCAACTCGGCGAACAACTGAATGTGCCTTCCCTCCTCCTCCGCGACAAGTCCGTTACTCGCTTTTGTACGGGAAGTCCTTTTCTCTGAGCGAGGGCCCGCTTCTGACCTGGCTTGCAACCCAAACTAACTTTCAGGGAACCGACAAACAACGTGTGACCAGACGAAAATCTGAAGCTCCCAGATTTCGTTCGCGACAGTCGTAGAATTGTCGGCTTTCCCGTATACGTACGTGTATACGGAGTATTATACGTAGTATAGAGAAAGTTATGTAATGCTGCAGAAAATCGATTTCGAGATTTCTACAGAAATACACGTTTTAGACTCTCTTGATACCGAAAAAGTGTTGTTTTTTTTCAAAACGTCCGTCCGTCCGTCAGCCTGTCTGTCCCTCTGTCCGTCGGTCTGGTCTATGTACACTGCACTAGCGCCTAAACCATGTGAAGGATTTTTTCAAATTGAAGAAAGACCTGTTGATCTGTCCTGAGTCGAAGCTCTGCAATTTGAAAAACAGTCATTAATTTTGGGGGGTATTTACATGAAGTCCCTGCGGCATTTTCAAAATTTTCTCAAAACCGGCTCCAAATTTTCCCATACTTTTTTGTAACAATAGAGTAAAATATGTTTATGAAGTTTGCATAGGTCCGATGTTCACGGTTAACTCTGAATTATCGAAAATTGGGAAAGTTTAAATATTTTTCGGCCTTTTCCTACCACTACAAAATTGTAGAAATTTTTTAAATAAAATTATTTCTACATGGTGAGTTCTTTCATTAAAGTCGTGTATTTTTTTAAAAAAATACTATGGTAGTTATAGAATAGCAATATGCAATAATAGCCTTATGCAATATGTGCAAATAAAAACAACAACAAGATTTTCTCAAAAACGGCTCCAACATTTTTCTTTGATGTTCTCAAACGGATCGTGAACACTAAATGCACTCTATAAGATGATATACCCTCCATATTACTCTGTACTTGTGTGTTTTCAAAAATTACAAAAATGTAATTTTGTAACTTCTCTCACGTCGTTTATGTTTATATTAGCGGCAAGTTGCTCACATTATTATATTTATGAGTATAAGCGCTTGAAATAATGTCTTATCAGGTTTCTCAAAAACTATCGTTTTCTGTGCAAAAGAGCTCAAAATTCCGTATTTTCAGAAACGTTCAAACGCCATTTTCTCACAAATGGCTCCAAATTTTTTCTTCAAATTTTTCGAACGGATAGTGCTAATTGTACTCTTTAGTATGACAGAGTTCATTTAAGGGTATTTTTTTGTTTTTTAAAACTTGTATAAATGTAATTTTTTTTAAGATCTCTCACCCCGTTAATATGCACATTTTCAGGAATTTGTAAACACTATTGTTTTTGTGACTAAAAGTCCTTCAAATGACTCAATACGAAGTTTTTCGAAAACTCAAAAATTTTCTTTGGAAAAGAACTTCAAATTTCGAATTTATAGTGGCGCTTAAGCGCTATTTTCTTTAAAATGGCTCCAAATTTTTCTAAGAAAATTGCCATTTAGGACGTGATTGTTATTTAATATTTTTAAAATAATATATCGGTTCTACTATTAGAAAACCGAAAAAGTAAGGGAAAAAAATGTTCTTTGGGCGGCGATAGTTAACAGCTGTGGCAAGTTCGTACAGCTAGCTGAAACCAAAGAAAATAGAAAACTAATACGAGAAATTTTGTGCCTTCTGTAGCACCACTACTTTATTTCCTCTAACAAAAAATAGTTTGGGGAGTTAAACTGAAATTGCCCCCCCCCCCCCTTGAAATACAATCGGGAATCGCCACTAACTGCAGGTACGGTCAAATGGATCACGTCTTCCGTTGTTTAGATGATATTATATTTAAGTAAACAAACAAATTGATACGTACTACGTCAATGAGTTAGCAGCAAAATACAATTTTCATATTTGTTTATAATTAACGTTATAGTGTGTCCTGTATCACTCGGAAGATCATGGCTAGATTCGGGAGATCTATGCTTCACATACGGAAAGCTGCCAAACTGTTCACCCCAATGCAAATTCCATCCGATTTATCTTCTTTTATCCTTCCGGCAAACTGGCCAAAAAGTAAATCACGACGGAAGATGAAGGAGATGAACTTAATCGGTAGACGAATCCGCTAAAGGACATTGTTCTTAATAGTGTTCATTGCCCCCATCCTTCATTTTGCTGAGTCAATGTACTAAATCGGAGGATCGTACGTGCACAAGAAACCAGTCACTCCAAAAAAATAATTTTCCAGTTATGTGAAGAAAAGATTAGAAAGTAGTCAGTTGTTAATAATAAACATTTCACATAGTTCAAGATCACTGGTACGCAGAGAGAAAAAAAAATTGTCTTTGCCCTCGAAGTAAACAGCCACGCTCAGATTAAGACCATCCTCCTGCACAATGCGGCTCTTTTTAAATCGCCATCGCTGCACCCCACGCCACGCGTCTCGGGCGAGATGGCCGGCGCAAAGGAATGCGGCCCATTTGCACTCGCCCCCGGGTGCCCGGCCGAGGCTGCAGGTGCGGTGCGCGGCGGGTGGGGGGAGGGGGCGAGGGGCGCGCTCGTTGAATAGAATGGGCGGAAGGCGAAGGTGAGAACGAGGCCGGCTCGGCGCGGCGCGGCGCGGCGCGCGGCCTGCTAGTCACGGTGACGTCCGGCGCCGCAGTTGCTATGCGAGAGGGCGCGCGCCCCGGCGCTGGCGCCCTCGCCCAACCTTTGCAGCTCGGCGCAACTCATTTCACTGGGGCACCTTCGCTCAAGGTCGCTCGATGCAGTATCAATCGGATTTTATTGCTCGGTCTATCAATCGCACGTGGCTTACAATGTGATTCAATGCATCGAGGGGAAGTAATCTTCCAAACATGCAGTGACACGTACTAGGTATGCCTTGCATTTGAGGACCCTTGTTCATGGACATGTTACAGCTGATGTCCGAATCTGGCTAATTCACGAATTTGCCCATTAATGGGTTGTCCAAATGGCCCAAAAAATTGACATGTTCGTTTCCGAGCTATAGAAAACTTATTTTCACGAATGCAAGTATGATTTTTCTGCATTGCTAACAAAATAGAAATTCGCCCTTCACTCTACTCCCATTACATTCACTCTACTACCATTACAAGCAAAAGGAGAGTTCACCGAAACGTGCGCATAGTGAAGGTACCTTTACGTCCAGAAGCAAAACAAGGGGCCATCTCAGCATTTACTCAATGGATCAGGGAAACTGGGTATAAACCTGATCGAGATGGGGGTCATTGACCCGGAAGCTGAAGTACATTATTTGTTACAGACATATTAAGTCTTTTTAAAAAAATACAATACAAATGTAAACTAATTCAATATTTATCACTGTTTTGTTAAAATAAACATTATTTTTCTTTTTGATTACCAGTATAGTCTCTAATTGTATAGAAACGGTTATGCAGCAGAAAAGATTTTACTTCTAACTTAAATTTGTGAACCGACTTCCATTGTTTAATGCCATCTGGCAATGCGTTGTAAAGTAACGTACATGTATTGTATGTGGATTGCAAATAATGAGCTGTTGATACTGACACTTGATGAACGTAATTTTTACGACGTGTGTTGTAATTATAAATATCAGTATTGCATGGAAATATGTTCCCACCGTTAAGTAAGTCACTTTTGACAAATATTACAGATTCGTAAATAAATAGGCAAGGCAGTGGTAAGATTCCTAGCTAACTGGAGAGAGGTTTGCAGGGGTCATACGGATGACATTTTTTCATTATTCGAATAATTTTCTTTTGCAATCTAAAAGTCTGAGTACTACATGATCAGTTTCTCCAGAATATTATGCCTTACCTCAGGCGGGAATGTACATTTGCAAAATACACGCAACGAGGCGCATGAAGGCTGACAGAATTTGAAAGAATTCTGAATGCGTGACATAATGAACTTAATTTAGTGTTCAACTATGTTATATGTACATTTCATTCGAGGTTTCACCGACTTGAGAGACCTAGAAATTTTGTTACCTGAACATCAGCTAATTGCATGTTGTTCATTTTCAATGGAGCACGCGATTGCTTATTTTAAATGCAAAAATGCATTGAAACTGTTTTCCTTCGTTAACTATTAATTTGTTATTCAAAACCAATTTGAAACTTCTAAAATCGTACTATTTATTGTTTCTTTTTTGCAAAGAACATTCGTGTCATCGGCAAACAGAACCGTTTTTCCATTTTTAATAGACGAGGGCATATCGTTTACGTATAACAGAAAGAGGATAGGACCTAAGATTGAACCTTGCGGGATCCCATATTCAATTGGTAAATAATTGGATAGATAAGTAAATAATGTCCTTTCGAGTCAGTATGGTATTTCAAGTCTTTGAGATCGATGTTTAAGGTACGAGGTTATCCAATCTAGGGCGATACCACGAATTCCATAAGACGATAATTTTGATAGTAAGATGTCAATAACGTCAAAAGCTTTCGAAAGATCTAAACATATTCTAATGGTTGCTTCATTTTGGTCCACTGATGAAACAACACGGCAGTTTCCGTAGATTTTGATTTTCTAAACCAGTGTTGTGAGTCTGAAAACGCTTTGTTTTTCCTGAGAAAAGTTTCCATTCCCGAATAGAAAAGCCTCTCTAATATTTTTGAGAAACCTGACAAAAGAGAAATAGGTTTGTAATTTTGAATTTCATTTTTATTCCTTTTTCTAAAAAAGTTGCTTAATTTTTGCTGCTTTGAAAATATCTGAAAATATTGCTGAACATAAAGAAGCATGAGTTAACGGGTGTATAAAGATATTTCTTCTCCAATGCACCCAACAACATTTAGAATTATCTGTTTTCCTACTTGGGTGTTAGCTCTCCTGCAATTATTATGTAATTATTTTTGTTACATGTATCTAAAATCCTATGAAGAATGTCATAAAATGCATCTACTAGCAGTTAGTACAACTAGATGTCCTCTTGGAATTTGGAATCGTGTTTCAAGTATCCTATCACCTAGCGGCCGACTGCTCTGATCGGTAGTTTTCTGTGTTTTACCAATACCAGGCGAGTGCCGGAGCAGTACCTTAAGAAACGGGTAAAGGACCGCGCGCGACTTTACCTTCCTCTTCCTTGTCCAATCATCCCCCCTCACACACTGGTTGAGGGAAACCCCGTTAGCCGACGGTAGGTCAGCGCCGGATCTCACCGTCTAAAGGGGGAAGACAACCACCACACCTCGAGGACAACGGATGCACTACACTTACGGGACTAATGACCTTAGTAGATGACGCGCCCGGAATCACTAATCATCATTGAATCAATGTATAACCTTTGTTAGCATAATGGAAGATAACTGTGATTCCAAGATGTGTTTCCAGAACATCGACGAAACAGACCACATTCCCCTAGCCGTATACGAGTAATATTCTCCCGGTGAAGGGGCGTGAAGCCATTATAGTAAAGAACTTTCCATGCTCCAGAGAGGATACAGTTGATGTGTAGCCGATTGCGGAGAATTCCAGAATTGGTGTAATTGCTCAGAAACATAGAAATATTCACTTCACGAGAATTACTTAACACTTAAATAGTTAAATGGACGGTGCCTTCAAAACAAATTATTCGACATCATTCTAATGAGCTTGGATGAGGCAGCCAAAAGAGTTAAAGGAAAAACTATGTGGTCACACAAGGCCAAAGATCGTTAGATTATTCTTGTGGTCAACATATTTGTAATCAGCTGCTGAAATTATTTCCACCTGCCAATAATTCATGTGATTATTTCAGAAAAATTATATTTCTCAATTTATAGAGTACTCGTATATAAATGGCACTTCTGATGATGATGTCGTGACACAAGTTACGAACTTTATTTTCGCTCCAATGTAAAAAAATGTTTGTGGTTTTCGAATTTATTACATACAAACAAATGAAGCTGTTAAATACCATAATAAATTTCATTTTATATTTAGGCATAGTTGTAATTATTTCCTCTTTAATTGTACATTTCGTAATAGTATCACAGAGAATTTAACACTGACTCTTGCTCGGATACAAACATCGCCCTAGAAATATTCGCAACTCAAAATATGAAGAAAAGAAATCTATTGTTTTGAAGTTGTATGCTTGAAAACAAGTATTTTTAATAACAATTCTGATAAGTTTAAATTTTGTAAATAATCTCTTGTTGTATACATATGTGCTTAAACGTAATGCGTTCTCACAATTTTAATTAACACCAATGATCAATCAATACAACTAGTTAATTTCACGACGGTTCAATAGTGCATAATGGATGTTATTGAGAACAATGAACGCCTCACGCGTGAGAAATTTTAAAATTCAAAGAAATTGGACTCTTTAGGAAAACGTTTAAGATATTTAATGAAAAATGGAAGGCAATTAGAATCTTTCGGTTACCTAAGCCAGTTGGTTCGGAAATTTGAATTCGCAAAACTGTTCGGAATATCCACAAAACATTAATGAAAATTTGTATGTTAAAATAGTTTATATATAATTTCTAAAATTAAATTTGTTTTTAAAGTTAAATATGTTTTTATAAACTAAAAATATTTTTATAAAAACCGGTGGCTATTAATATTGTTCTTTCCTTGATTGTGTGCCAAACAATTCGATTAGGATTAATAATTCAGAACAGAGAATTTGTAGAAGCCATCTCACCTAAAACGTCAAAAAGTAAATATTCGATTGAATACTGAAGTTCTTGTGAAAATGTCCATATGACAAGAATCTTCCTTAGCCTCATACTGTAAAGCGTGACAAACGTAATGGCTATTCTATTTACATGTGAATCAGCAACCAACACATTTTTTGTTTTTATTTTCGTTAATTTACAACATTAATTAAACAGTCAGTACATGTAATGGCCAATCTGATGGTACAGGGGCTTAGGTGATGTGCGGCTATATACGCGTTATTCCAAGGCTGGGGTTTCACCTTACATCCATTCATTAAAATTTGGCATAAATCGTGGCCTTTCAATTTAGGAAAGGAACCAAGCAACAAAGAAACCGAACTGAGAAAAATGGATTTAAATTTAATTACTAATAAAAATTTATAAATAAAAATATGTATGTACTGATGACTTCAATTAACACTATATTAAACGGCAGGTACAGTATTTTATGCAGTAATGACCTCTCAAACATTTCCTAATACTGGCATGATACACATTTTTGTGTTGGTTCCTTTATGCAGAATGGTAGCTTTATGCAGAATGGTATCAGTTCTACTGCGCTGAATTAAGCAATATGTTTTACATTTCCACAACAATGGTTTATTCTTGTGTCTCTAAAAGTATTATTCATCTACATCAGACCTGTACAACCCTACTCCCTCGGGTATTCTGCACTTACAGACAGCCGTCTGCTCGTGCTATTTCTTAAGGGTTCTGTAATCTAACGGAGGAAAAATTTCAATAAAAAAAATTGAAGCCATTTCTGGGAAATTTTTGAAAATTTTAAGGCTTCATGTAAAGTACAAAAACTGAAAATATTCTATTCAAATTCGCAGAGCCTTCATTTCGGTCGAATCAATCAGGGAATATCAGTTTTGAAGAAAATTGTGTGAACGGTTTAGGCTCTAGAGTTGATGAACAGATGGATGGACGCAAGAACTGACGGAAAGAACAAACGAAAGGCCGATGGACGCTCGGACGGCCGTTTGCCGTCAACCAGCTATTTAGCATCAAGGATTCATATAACGTTCTGACTGCCCAACGTGTTGCAGGAAGTAATTTATTGCGTATAGAAACAATATTCATCTACTTTTTCGATATCAGGGCCCCAAAATGAAAAGTTATTCCTTGGATAAAGCAAAGAAATCAGGGGAAAATGGCGCAGGTTTTTCATTGAACTCTCTGGATTTTCGAAAACTGTAAAAGTTACAATGCGAGAAAATATACACAGCTGTAGTACAAGTACTAGTTTCAATTGGTGTTGTATGTTGTTTTCTCCAATTAAGTGGTCGAGGTCTCGAGTGTTGTGCGAAAGACTCGTAGAAAGAAGCCACCCGAAAACGAAATACCCAGCACCCCTGTCTCGTCGCATTCAACTCGTCCGAAGTATCGTTGGCCAACGGCAGATTTGAGAAGCAACGCAACCGGGACCCGAAGGGCTTCGGGGCGTCTCATTACCAAGGGCTTCTGGGACGCCCTCGCCTGCCAGCGCCTGCCCGCGACGCCTGGCGCAATTCGCTCCCCCCCCCCCCCCCCCCCCGTTGCCCGACAGGGATCGTTCTTCCCCTCGAGAACGTCCAACGTCCCTTGCTGGGAAAGTAGTGATGTACCTCTGCCAGAGACACATCCTTCCAGTAGCCCTTTTAAGTTCTCAGACATGTACGTATGCAATCTATTTTCAGATTTTAAGAGAAATGCACGTTTTGAGATGATGATGATGATGATGATGATGATAATAATAATAATAATAATAATAATAATAATAATAATATAATGACTTTTTCACTTCTCCCTTGCGGGGGGGGGGGCATTACCCTGCCGTAGTCACTTCGACAAGGGTCAGTCTTACGGCTCCGGCGAGCAAGTACGAGCACTGTTTGTGAATTCTGTTAGTGTAATCAAGCTCTTCTCCTAGGAATTTTCTTACGAAATGACATGAATTGAATTGATGCCTTATTTTACGTGGCGAGACTCAGGTCACGAGGCCTGCTTTTCCGTCTAACCACGCAAATTTTTCTACGCTCCTTTCACCAACTAGCTGAGAAAGGAGGTATTTCTAGGACGATGAAACAGGCTGCCATCTATCGACGCTCTAAGTACATTATTTTTTTATATTTTCTCAATTTTTCGGTTTCCTAATAGTACAACCGATATATTATTTAAAGAATATTAAACAACAGTAAACACTTGTCCTAAATGACAATTTTCATTGAATAATTTGGACTAGTATTTAAGAAAATGGCGTTTAAGCGCTACTGGAAATGCGAAATTTGAAGCACTTTTTTACAGAAAACTGTAACTTACTGCTTTCACAGAAAACTGTAACTTCTAATGAAGTGTTTGAAAAACTTCATTAGAATTTATTTGAAGAACTTTAACTCATAAATGCAATAGTGTTAACAAATGTGTGCATATTAACAGCTGTGGCGTCTTTGCCGGGGCAAATAAATACAGACGTGAACGGCTTGTAAATATTTAGCATTTAATAGAAGAAAGATACTCCAACACCAAAACACTATATACAATATTTACAATTGAAGTTAACCGTTACAAGAAGGAACTTTCCCTGGTTACCACCACCGCTGGCCCGATAATTAATTACCATCCCCGGTGTGCTGCACCAGTACCTTACGCGAACATACATATGAGTATGCCGCACCTGCTGTCACGACGTAGCACGCCGGCTTCGATTCCCCGCCTCGGTAGCCTATGCATTACCATGCAACGCCGCGCACAACCCTCACGACGCCCTACCGACGCGCTCACCTCTGAAGACTCAAGAATAGAAGGCTGCTTTCAAGTCGAATTCTGCTTATATAGCCTGTGGCAGGTTGACGGAAGCGCGTCACCCGCAGTGACCGCCGGGGTTTCCAAACCTGCACCCACGACCCGCATTCCTATGTGCAGCCCCGCGTCACTTCCGCCAGGGCTGTCCAAATGGCTACTATAGGGTACGTTTGTACTGGCGACAGATATGACGCCACAAACTCCTCTATACCCCCCCCGGGAATTTTCGTCGCAGTTGCAATCAACACAGAAGGAAAATTCCACAAGTGTGAAAGTCCTAGGCCGATCGGCTCACATTATATACAACTGCGCCTGACCTGGCTAATTACACAGATAAAGAACAAACAGAGAATGCCCTACTAACCTACCCCATTGACATAGTTTTACTCTACATTGTACATTGTACTTGAAATATTAAAAATCTTGCCGTACGGTCGGTTCCTCTTATGCATTGTTAAGATTTTTCAGCCTGGTGTGGTAACCTCAAATAACCATAGTATGTTCCTTTCCCTTTTACAACCAAATTCTTAAATTAAATTGATTTTGTACAATACACTCACTACCAAATGACACATACAATATCACCAATATAGCCACAAACATTACATCAAAACATTCAAAATCATATACAGTTCTATACACACAAACTGACATACTGAATGACAAAACCCTATACATTGATAAATGCACAAAAAAACAACAATAAACTAACATTTATCCTGTTTGACAACCAAATTCTTGAATTAAATTAATTTTGTACAATACACTCACTACAAAATGACACATACAATATCACCAATATAGCCACAAACATTACATCAAAAACATTTAAAATCATATACAGTTCTATACACACAAACTGACATACTAAATGACAAAACCCTTTACATTGATAAATGCACAAAAAAAAATAACAATAACTAACATTTATCCTGTTTTACATTTAAAACCACATACAGTGATACACTTAAAATGAAACAATTAAACAATTTTTACATTTCTCTCTTGAAGGATTGTACAAAGTTTTTCTTCTTGCCGGAATGAATATAAATGAATACAAAAGTTCATGATATTTGCTGGAAACTATTCTTTCGTAGGTTTCTTGGGAAAAGTTTACTCACTCTCGACACAACACAACAAACATCACATTCACTTATACATCATTCTTCTTGCACTATTTGTTTTGCACTGTGTTCCAGTGTTTTCGGCGCACACGTATCGGCATTGCCGGGTGCAGTGTGCCCCTCTGCAACTTCGGACACTGTCTGGCGCTCATTTTCAAACACCCTACTGAGAATGTCCGCATTTACATTTAATATCCCTTTCCTATGGCTTATGATAATGTTGTAATGCTGAATCGCCAAAGACCACCTAAGCAATCTAGGATTATTCCCAGCATTCTGTTGTAACCAGACTAACGGGTTATGATCCGTTTCTATCTTTAGCAAAACATTACCGTCTAAATAGTAACGCAACTTCCCTAAACCCCAAATTAAAGCAGCACACTCTTTCTCCGTGGTGCTCCATTTTAATTCCCCGTCTGAGAATTTCTTACTGAGAAAAAGAATCGGATTTTCATTTCCTTCCTGATCTAACTGTGATAACACAATGGCTGCTCCCCTAAGTGCCGCATCACATTGCAGTAAAAATGGCTTACTAAAATCAGGTGCATGTGTGACTGCCCCCTGACACAGTGCGTCGCGAAGCTGTATAAACGAGTTTTCGCACTCTTCCGACCACCGGATTTTGCCTTGCCTATGTGTTCCCCTCAATAGATCAGTGAGCGCCGCTGATTTCTCCGAAAAATTTCTGATGAACCGTTTATAATATGATATCAGACCTATAAATTTACGGATTTCCCTTTTTGTCGTAGGCCGTGGATATTCCTTTATTACTTGCACTTTGGCTTCATTTGGTCTCATCAGACCACTACCAATCTCGTATCCTAAGAACGTAACCGATTTCCTAGCGAACTTACATTTTGCCGGTTGCACGCGTAAATTGGCCTCACGTAACTTTTGGAATACGATTCTGAGATGTTTGCAGTGATCGTCCCAGTTGTCGCTAAAGATTGCAATGTCGTCCATATATGGGACGGCGAACTCCGCGCAATCTTTCAGTAATGCCTCCATAAGCTTGCTGCAAACATATGGTGCATTTTTGATGCCGAAAGGCATCCTGAGGGGTTTATAAGACCCAAATTTCGTCGTAAAGGTGGCATACCGTTGAGCGCGCTCGCTCATTTGGATCTGCCAAAATCCTTTACATAAGTCCGTTGTGGTTATGATTTTGGCCCTCGCAACTGTTTCAATTCGCTCGGCTAAACTCGGAAGCGGAAAATATTCAGTGCGAATAACCTGATTCAACTTGCGGTAGTCAATACATGGCCTGGGTTTTTTTCCGGGTGCTTCCACCAAAATCATAGGGGATGTGAAATCCGAATCTGAAGGCTCGATGATACCATCCCTTAGCATTTTCGCGATTTCTTCCTGGAGGATTTTTGTTTGGCGATGTGACGTGCGATACGGAGCGCTCCTCACCCTTGCATTTTCGTCCAGCAACTCGATGTCCATCTGAACATTTTTAGTGAGCCCTGGCCTATCGGAAAAGATGTCCCTAAACTCAATTACAAGTTCTCTCAGCCTTTCACTTCCTTCCGGCTCCATTTCTGTGCCTGCGAGCATTGCCTCTACCTCGAATTCCTCCGGTTCTAATTTTAAGGCGTATTTCTCTATTCCGTCCTCTATAATTTCACCTATTTGTTCTGGTTCCTTAAATAATAATGAATTCTTATCAAAATATGTTTCTCTTTCCGATTCTGCTCCTACATCCTTATACTTTTCAACCAAAGTATTTACGCTCTCATCTCCCTTCTGCGCCGCGCTGAATTTTTCCGTATTTTCCTTCAACATTTCCGCGATCGGCACTGCCAATTCTAATTCTTCTCCGTCGGTTACTAGACAGAATTCCGGGAATTCCTCCGACGGCTCATGCTCGTCTTCGCCCGGTTTTTCTGTCCGGTCGCCCTCCGCCTCCGGCAATTTTACCTGCGATTTCCCCGAATCATCTGCCTTTGTTCTGCCTTCTGCCGTAGCCTTACTGCGCGTCATACCCATGTTCACAGTTTGTTCTTCTACAAAGGCCTGTTTACTATCCTGCAGAAGTCGATACGTTCTGTTACTTAATAGATAATAACTAAGTTCGTTTTCCTTCGGCACTATAGCGGCCCTAGTGATTACATTACCTAATTCCGAATTTAGGCGAATTTCCGCCACCGGCAAATTAATGGCAGTTGAATGAAGCGGCTGTTTGATCCAGACCGATTCGCCCGTATAATCGCGATCTGTGACTAAATTTGCGGATACTAGATCAAATGACGCGCCCGTGTCTCTTAAGATCTCAGTCGGCTGCTCATTCACGGTCCCTGTCACAATGTGCTGCCTCAAGAACTCCCTTGCCTCGGGTTCACACACGTGATTTACTTGATTGCCCTGTTTCCGCGGACAGTTCTTAACCAAGTGCGTTGTTGACTGACATTCGTAACACTTGCGGACATAAGGTGCCTCGAATTCCTTCTTCGCGCTATGTTTCTCTAATCCATTAGTACTTCCTGCCGACTTGGGGGCCACGTGAGGAGCAACAGGTGCCCTGTTGTTTCCTTGTTCTTTCCGGAATGTTCTTTCCGGTCGGAAAGACGGTAACTGTGGCTTCTTCCACCCTTGCCGCGCATTCTCGTACGCATCTAATCTTTTCGCGAACTCAAGCGGATTCGCAAATTCGGCCCATTTATCCACAAAATGTTCCCGCATATCCCCTGGAACCTTATGCTTCATTTGATCGGCTACGATCAAATTCAATAAACCCTCGAATGTGTTTATTTTAAGTCCCGCTACCCACTCTCTGGCATAGTTTAACAATTCTCTCGCGAATATGCTCCAAGTCGCTCCGTTTTTGCTATGTTTCCTAAATAACTGCCGGAATTTCTCGGCATCAAACCGGTACAGTTCTAATAATTTCAATTTCAGCTCCGCATAATCTAACGCTTCTTCCTGTTCGTCTAAAGTAAGCCATGTGTTAACATTATGCGGAAGTAGTCCGATTAAATTAACAACCCAATCTTCTTCGCAGATTTTCAATTGCCTGCACTGGCTTTCAAACGCGCTCAGATAAGAGGTGATATCGTCCTGCTCTCCTTTAAACCTACCAATTATTTGGCCTATTCTAATATATTCTCTCGCGTGTTCCGAGCGCGCTTCCGAACGAATCTGCGAATTTGTTTCGCCCGTCTGGGCATTCTGCGCTCTCGCAAGTTCTAATTGGTATTCCCTTTCTTTATCTCTCTCCTGCCTTTCTTCTAATATTCTCCTATCTTCCCTTTCTCTTTCCTCTGCCAGCATTCTATCCCTCCTATCTCTTTCCTCTGCTAGCATTCTATCCTTCCTATCTCTTTCGTGCTGTTGCCCCAATTCCTCCGTTAATTCAACGGAATAATCCTCATGCTCTACTATTAATTTCTTTAAAATCGGATTCGTTTCCGATCCATCTAATTCTATTCCTAAATCCCTGGCGATTCGGATCATTCCCTCCTTTCGAAATCTCAGTAAATGCGCCATTGCTTTCAAACAGTGCCCTACGTTGCAAAAGAACACACTTACCCTTATCTTCCACTGCTTGCACGTGGCTGCTTCTGCTGCTTATGCGTGCACGTTCGGCGCTGGCGGATGTCGTGATGAGATGGATGGATTGGCTGCAACTCGTCCTTCCTTCCCGTCCTTCCTTCCTTCCTGTCCTTCTGCTTGAAGTTTTCGCCCCGCCGATGTACTCGCACGTTTTCGTTCGTGTTTTACTTTATTTCGCGCACTATGAATATTTTTACGTCGAAACTGTTCCCTGGCTGAGCTTTGCTCGCTCGCCCACTATTTACTTTCTCCGGCGAATACCTGCGGCCAAATTTACTTTCACTTCCGCGTGCCGATCCGCTGTTCTGGCTGACTGTCCCGCTGGTGCTAAGCGCCCTACCTGCAGGGTATTTTGTTCGTTTCTATAGCTGTTGCTACACTGCCGACCGAACCTTGCACGTGAAACGCAGAATTCTATTCCTCCTACGCTCACTAATTACCCATGGACAGATGAAGCCCCTTACTGGCGTAATTATTCTACCTGCCGGTCCTGGCGTGCCTCCGTGTGATGCTGCCTACCACAGACAAACACCGCACATACACAACTGCGTGGTCGTTTACTAACCATAAACTGCGTACTTGAACCGCTACCTACGCTGTACTACGTGGTAGTTCTTAAACTGCTGCCACCATTTTACACCTACGTGGTAGTTCGTGATCCGCTGCATACACTACACGTGCGTGGTAGTTCCTAAACCGCTGCTTACACTACACGTGCGTGGTAGTTCGTTAACCGCTGGCACTATTCTACGTGCGTGGTAGTTCTTTAACCGCTGGCACTATACTACGTGCGTGGTAGTTCGATAACCGCTGCCACCATTCTACGTGCGTGGTAGTTCTTTAACCGCTGCCACCATTCTATTCCTCCTACGTCTGTGGCGTCTTTGCCGGGGCAAATAAATACAGACGTGAACGGCTTGTAAATATTTAGCATTTAATAGAAGAAAGATACTCCAACACCAAAACACTATATACAATATTTACAATTGAAGTTAACCGTTACAAGAAGGAACTTTCCCTGGTTACCACCACCGCTGGCCCGATAATTAATTACCATCCCCGGTGTGCTGCACCAGTACCTTACGCGAACATACATATGAGTATGCCGCACCTGCTGTCACGACGTAGCACGCCGGCTTCGATTCCCCGCCTCGGTAGCCTATGCATTACCATGCAACGCCGCGCACAACCCTCACGACGCCCTACCGACGCGCTCACCTCTGAAGACTCAAGAATAGAAGGCTGCTTTCAAGTCGAATTCTGCTTATATAGCCTGTGGCAGGTTGACGGAAGCGCGTCACCCGCAGTGACCGCCGGGGTTTCCAAACCTGCACCCACGACCCGCATTCCTATGTGCAGCCCCGCGTCACTTCCGCCAGGGCTGTCCAAATGGCTACTATAGGGTACGTTTGTACTGGCGACAGATATGACGCCACACAGCGAGAAAGATCTTTCAAAAAAGTACGTATCTGTAATTTTTGCAAAACAAAAAAAAAAAACAAAAAAAAAACTTCAACGTCATATTAAACAGTGCAATTAGCTCTATCCTTTAGAAAAGTTTGAAGGAAAAAATTGGTGCCGGTTTTGAGAAAATGGCGTTTGAGCATTTCTGAAAATGCGACATTTAAGCTAGTTTTTCACAGGAAACGGTTGAGTTTTCGAGACGCTATATCTGACATTATTTAAAGCACATGTACTCATAAATATAATAATGTGAACAAATTGCAGCCAATATAAATATTAACGATTCATTAAATTTCTTTTAATAATAGAGTAATATACACTTACAAAGGTGGCATAGGTCCGATTTTCTCGGTTAACTCTTAATTTTCAAAAATTTCAATAGTATAAAATTTGTTCGGTGTCTTCCTACAACTACAAACTTGAAGATAGAGATTTTTCCTTCAATTAAAATTTTTCTCCATTGTGAGTCCTTTCATTAAGGTCGTTAACTTTTTTTGAAACTTTTATAAGTTTTCGCGAAATATTGTGTTCAATATGTGCAAATTTTTAAAAAATACAAAAACACGATTTTCTCAAAAAAGGCATCAAATTTTTTCTTTAAACTTTTGGTAGGGATATTGCTAAATATACTCTATAAACTGACCTAAACGCCATATTGGTCTATTCTTTTGATTTATCAAAAATTACACAAATACAATATTTTTGACTTGCCTTTCATGACGTTAATATTTATATTAGAGGAGATTTGTTCACATTATTATATTTATGAGTAGTAGTGTTTTAAATTATGTCATATAAAGTTTGTCAAAAAATCAGCAGTTTTCTATGAAAATGAGGCCAAAATTTAGCATGTTCAGAAACGCTCAAAACCATTTTCTCAAAAACTGCTTCAATTTATTTCAAACTTTTCGAACATGTGGTGCAAATTGCACTCTTTAATATGGCGTAAAGTTAATTTCAGAGATTTTTTCGTTTTTCAAAAAGTGTATTTTTTAAACATCTCTCACGCCGTTAATATTCACATTTCCGGCAATTTGTAAACACTATTGCATTTGTATCTGACAGTGTTTAAAATGACATCAATTGAAGTTTTTCGAAAACTCAAAAATCTTCTGTGAAAAAGTTTCAAATTTCGAATTTACATAAAGCGTTTAAACACCATTTTCTTAAAAACGTGTCCAAATATTTCAAAGAAAATTGCCATTTAGGGCGAGGTTTTACTGTTCTTTAATATTCTTAAAATAATATTTCCGTTCTACTGTTAGAAAACCGAAAAATTAAGAAAAGTGTCAAAAGAGTCTGTGGCAAGTCCGAATAGCTAGGCGAGACCAAAGGATATAGAAAATTAATACGGGAAAGTCTGTGCCATTCTGTTGCACTACTAGTTTACGAGTAGTCAGTGGTGATAATGTGATCAATCAGTGGGCAACTACATTTCTGGGCCCCTTTCGGCGCCCGTTTCCTTGTAACTGTTTATATACTGCATAGGTCTCATTTTACTCGAAAATACGAAACAAACAATGAAAAGGGAAGTATGACTTTAATAATACAAATATTGATTTTGTTTGGCCATTTACATAATTGCCAAATGGTTTGGAGAGCTTCTTCCCGTTTTTAGTATCAGTTCTTCATACTAACAGCTTAAAAAGAGGAAAATAAAGAATTTAATGTATTTACGGAAATAAAATATATTATTGCATAGGGCTATTGGGCTTCTTCCGAAGTTTTCAAGGGGGGGGGGGGCCTTGGTCAGAAGAAGGTTGCCACTTCTTCCAGCAGCATTTTTATCCTCAACTCGACTCCCTGCACTCAACAAGGCATTTCTTGTATTGCTCGTATTAACAAATAAAGCCACGAACGTTCATATAATTTCCCCCAACATCCTGTGTAACCTGCTTGGTGGGTAATTTTGCTGGGACACGTGCAAGAGCACGTGCACGTTTTGAGGTGCGTGCGTTTTTATTGTTCTCAGTTTATAATTACCTGTCCAGGGTGTCGTAGCCGGCGCCATTGCAATTTCGACTTGCCTCTACCACAATCATAACCATCACAATAACATTATTATTACCTTTAGAACCCCCCCCCCCCACTTACACACACACACACACTAATTACCTGTAGAACCCCCCCCCCCCCCAACACCACTGTTGGCACTACTACCACCTCCACGTATGGTATTGGAGGGCATTGGCTAAACCACTAGAACCATCCCAATACCATTACCAGTTCTGCCACTAACACCTCCGCACCTTTATCAATATAACTATTCTCACTTTCGCCACCAACACCGCAATATCAATATCATTTGTAATAATTCGCATTTCTCCCCCACCCCTTAATAAGCAACTACCACGAATTACATCACCACCACCACCGCCACCACCGTCACCACTGCCAAACCTGCCTCGGTGTTCGTCACCTCTACTTCCATCATTTTCTTTTGTCCCCTCCACAGTAACCCTGTGAAGAAGGGGAATTTATTATCTATAAATGTTTATACATTATGCTGCTGCCTTGCGGCTTAAGCAGCTAGAAGCGGGGCTTTTTCTTACAACTAATTTACAATCTAGACCTAAAGTTAACTTACTTGCACTTTGGCATTACTAACTTACACTAAAATCATTTTTGTAATACTATGTTATATATTCTACGTAAATTGTTTTTATATAGGTTGGTAAATTATTTTTTTTCTACATTCACACATCATTCATACTAGTTTCATTATATACATAACCATTCATTCTTCCCATTCATTCGCACTTCACTTCACTGCACTGTTTGCCACGGCACTGACTTGGCTCAAAGTGTCCGTGGCGCTACTTCCATCACCGCCGATTCCACCGCCGCCTTCAAAACAGTGCTTGAGCAAGCGTCCGAAGCGCGCCGGTACGTAATATGTACACAGCGAGCGTGCACGGCGCGTGGTTGCCTTGCCAACGTCTTCGCCTCCCGCTGCGTGCATGCGGAATTTCTAGAGGAGCCCAAGCGGAGGTGGGCGGGGTAGGCGAAGGCGGAGATGGAGGCGGTGGAAGCGGCTACTGCGTTTCAGCAATGGCGACATGCGACGTCGCGAAGGCAACTATGTCGATGGGATGTTTTTTAAGGTGCCCAAACAAGACAATAGTTTTCGCCTCCAAGGGATAGGGAACTATCGAAACACTAGTATAAAAAGTTGATGAAAAAAGTAATACTTATCAAAAACCAGTTTGAATATGGAATGAGGATAATATTACAATTAATTATAGTACTATAATAATTTACGATGTCAACAATAATGGTTGGTAAATATTGTTGTAATCCAAAGCGCGGGAGGCGTCAGACGAGACAATTGCTAGCATAACCGGGAGTTGTGGATTCTAATTCCGCGAGTTATGTTCTTCGTATTGTGGAGTTAAAGACTCCGGAAAGCTTGAGCATTTCCCATGCAACTATTCTCACCATCATTCATTGATTCAAAGTTGTCCAGGAAAGCCTAACACCGACTGTGATATTTGATACTTCGTGTCCCTCTAGGACAGGGATACCTTGCGCCAAATTGGCCACTTACGAGTTGAGATGCGACGTCCAACTGGAGACCATTTCCTACCTTGTTACGAACAAAGTTGGGTTTGGAATGAGGCAGTGGAATCTGCTCCGCCTAGGGGAGAAAAGGGGATAGCTCAAACACGATCATTAACAAACGCCCGATTGAAGCCGAGCAACAATGTACAAGTGGCTAACGGTCTCAGACCGAGATTGTGATCTCTGCGGTGGATCCTTTGTTAAAGCTCTTGTCAGAGAGTTTCTTTTGATGAAGATAACTCTAAACCAAAACGGGTTCCCACTGGGATCGGTATCGAACCCTGCGAGTCAATGAAGTTTTGAAGGGGGTCAGGAACGATCAAGGGTTCGATTTGGGGCCTTATATCTGGCAATAAATATAAATAATAATAATAATAATAATAATAATAATAATAATAATAATAATAATAATAATAATAAGAAGAAGAAGAAGAAGAAGAAGAAGAAGAAGAAGGTTTAAAAGAATTAAAAAAGCCATTATTTCGCACAAAAGTTCATGAAAAACTACTCATATTTTCGAAAGATTGATCATTACCTTTTTTAACATCTCCTTAAAGAACAGATTTCATGAAGGAAAAAATCTCTATCTTCAATATTGTAGTTGTTGGTAGACGTCAAAAAATGCACTTTTTCAATTTTCGAAAAATTAGAGATTTCATAGAATAGAAAATAAAACGGAAAAAGATTTCATAGACTGCATGCTGTGTCCACGCTTGACGCATGGCCGTCGTGCGTAGGCCAGCAAAATCTCTGGCTGCCTGCCCGCACGGAAGACTTCGATTTCCACTAACATGTAAACCGCGTAGCCCGTTTTGTTTACTGTTTTGTTGACAAGTTAACACGCGGAGAAAGTGATTATTATTTAGGAAGTATTTGTTTCTTCGTTTAAATTAGTATGCTGCAGATTATTAAGTTATTTGATTTTTTATATTTAATTCATTTTACGTTTCGTCAATTTTACGTTTAATTAATTTTCGTTAATATTATGACAAATACAGTGAATTAACAACTACGTACTTTATTTTCCCGTTTAAACGATGTAGACAAGAAATAAACTTTGGACAATGGTCGACGTATGTAGAGTACGGTTGTAAATCGTGCAGGCGAGAAAAATGCAAGAAAATCCAATCCTTGGTGGGATGTGCTACACAAAGGGCTAACAGGTAAAGTTAAGCTTCATTGTAGCCCATGAGTTTTATTGCCGATTAAAGAGAGTATTTGGAAAAGAGGTGGATATATTGATATGAAAAGTGTATCAAAAGCTAAACAAAACATGAAATGTCAAAAGATCACGTATGTAATTCAGTGAATTTTAAAAGCTCGGGGGAAAAAATGAATTAGATTTCTGAATTATTATCAGGACAACACAAACTTGCAACACTTCTTTAGAATCTGAAAATCTTGAAATCAAGTCTGCGTGCGCTTCGTGAAAATAATGCTTTAGAATGTGATTATATCAATGAGATAATTGTACTGAATAAATTGAATAATAGCTATTAACACACCTAAAAACGTTATGAGTGTTATTACCGCAGATGCCAGAAGTAAAAAATCGAGGCGGAGCGTAGCGGAGCCGAGATTTTTAATTTGGACGAGGTAGTAATAATACTGTAATATTTCGTGGTATGTTCAGGATTTTATCGGTTACCATAAAATCTAACGATTTATGCAAAAAATTTGCTACATTACTGCGAAAGGAAACAAATGAATTCTGTTGCTGCGACACGTTACTACGATATGGTGGGGTGTTGCTTACGTTGTATCTATTGAAACAATATTCGTAAACCGTGATCTGAGAAAAGATGGATGCAAATAATTCTCCTGAACCTAAAAAAATAATTTAAAAAAAGATGTTCGATGCAGATGGCGCGTCGACTTCAAGTGGCTACACCTTCAGATCGTCAATGATTGTGATTACCTGAGACGCGTTTCATTTGGTTGAATAAGAGGAAAATGAAGTTAATTTGCCTAAAACAGACTTTTTATTGTGCTATTAATATTACAATTAACAATAATTATCCCCAAAACTAATATAGTTAATTTTATTCTGAATTGTTTGATTCTGATTTGTACAAAACATCGCCAGTTTTTTTCTTAATAAACATTTAACTTCCGATGAATCGATGGTTGTTTATTTACGTTGCTAAGGTTACCATATGTCCATTACGGAAAAAGAGAGCATCTCTTATAAAAAAGAGAACACTTCATATTAATTTATTTGATATAATAATTTATTTTTCGTGAAGGCAAAATGCTTACTACCGACAAAGTAAATCATTGCCATCATTTTCACAGTCACACAATAGGCCTACTTCATTATCACTTTCTTTTTGTCTTTTATACCAGAAGTATTTTGGTAGATGATGAAATTTCCCTCAGCAATTTAAACTTTGCTTAGAACCTTGCAACAAACGCTTTGAACTTCAGTATAAAATCCACACGCCAGCAGAATAGTATTAACACTATAGAGCACGGAATGTATAACCAGCATCGCCATGAACTACGGTGTACAATATGTTGTAGCAGCTGATGGCAGCACTGTCACATTTCGTCGAGAAAAGGACGTAAAAGTAGAAATAACATCTACGGATTTTGATGCTTGTTAAGCAGGATTCAGTTGAAGGTAAATACTATTTGCTTATACAACAATGAAATGTTATGTCAGGAATTCGAAAAAGTTGGAAAAAAAGCGCAGTATTCTTCGTATATCATACGTCTAGGTTGCATTTAAAAGTAATACTCCTTTTCCAATAAAAAAAGGGGACAATATAAATAACATAGTATTATAAAAATGATATTTAGTGTAAGTTAGTAATGCCAAAGTGCAAGTAAGTTAACTTTAGGTCTAGATTGTAAATTAGTTGTAAGAAAAGGACCCGCCTCTAGCTGCTTAAGCCGCAAGGCAGCAGCATAATGTATAAACATTTGTAGATAATAAATTCCCCTTCTTCACAGGGTTACTGTGGAGGGGACTAAGAAGACATTTCGTCGTTTCTTGTGAATCCACCCGGACAGTTTTTCTTACTTCAAAAAGAGGACATGTCGGAGGAAAAGAGGACGTATGGTAACCCTATGCTAAGGATGTTAAATTTCTTAATACACAATTAGGGACAAGTGTACTTAACAAATCTGTAGGGTTGCATGTTAACAGGGGGCCAAGACGCAAGCGACTGATAAAATTACAAAACTTGATTGAGGTGGGGCATGGCCCCCATGCCCCTTCATGGGGTTCTCCGCTGTTCAGTAATCTGTTTTGACTACCCTGAACATTCGTTCGCATGTCGCCACTGGAGTGTACACCTTAAGAAAACGACAATAATTTCAACATAACTCTATCAAGAAACACACTGGTTGTGCGCTTAATGCAGTGAATTCAAGCTTATACCATTTCTTTCTAAAATAATACTAATTGGGAATATGCTAGATTCCATGCTTTGGCTATCAGGGTATGGCGATAAGACTTTAGATAAAAGAAAATAACTTGAGAGCAGGCTGTTATGCTTCCTATAATTTATTTGTGACACAAAATTGACCAAATCCTCTCATATCAAGTAATGAATGTTAAAATGTTTAAAACTGATGTTTTTGTCCAAGCATATTTGACGAGCTTCTAGCACTAATTGTTTTTCTTTAATATTATATTACATTATGTCAATAGCGCAACCAAGAGTGGTAGGAGTATAATCCAAATTTGGTTGGAGTGCAACCAGGACTGCAGGTGTAACGTCCAGCCAACTTCGTTTTCTTATAAAGAAATTTTCGTTTACACTGAATTAATTTTCTTTAATATGTTGATTTATAGTTATTTATTAGAAATTCAATTGAGATGTTAAATGACTTTCTTAACAGAAAATTAGTAAAATCTTTTTTTGTGAATACAAATCTTCAGCCTACAGTGGGACAGGCTTGGGACCAATGAACCAGCCCACCCCCAATGGGTTTTATATTTGTATCTTAATATTCAGGAACTACAAAAGCCATGGACATATAAAAGTTTAAATGAAGGGAGTCGGATATTGAGTAACTGTCATACTCTTGTTAATTTTTGGGAGTTCCTCTCTTAGTTAATTTTTTAAAATTAAACTATTACAAAACTAACAAAATAATGATATGATGTGGTTGTCACAATTTATGGGTGAAATAAATGATGTTATCTATGTCAATAATAATTTGTTATAGATCATTGAATGAAAAATTTGTATAATAAAGATTAACTTTTATATCTTAAGAATCAAAATTGACAAGCAATCCAAAACTGATTTCGGATAAATTGAAATATGAATTAAATCTCCCTTTGAATTTAAAGGATATAGGAAAATAACATCCCAGAATAATCAACTTTCCCAAAAGTGAATCAATGTATTTAATGACATTAGTTCATATTCCTTCAATAATCATAGACATTTGAGGTGATTGCATGTTTTTTTTTTTTTTTTTTTACTTTGACCAGGAAATAAACCTTGGCTGTTTAATAAGAAAGAGATTATTGAAGAAAAAAAATTTTTTTTCATACACTCTTGTAGTTTCTGATTGCAGGGTTCAATTATTACAAAGTCAGCACTAATTTGTTGTAACCAACTGATTCCTCCCACCAAGAAAATTATTGAAAGCAATTGGTTATATCAGCTTTGTCAGAGATTTCGTAGACAAAGGCTGGAAATATCAAAAATGTAATTAAAATGTAAATTAGTACCAAAGGTACTAATTGATTAATGACAGAAGATGCTTTGATAACGTATTTTCAAGGACTTTTCACTAGTACCAATACTATTATAATTTATTCTAGGAACTATCATAAATTTAATTGATTACAAAATATGCATTTGCTTCTTTACAAATATCACTGATAATATCTAATAAACATCTCAAAGTAATAGTGCCTTTTAGTCCTTAAGTTTGAGAATTCTAGTTGGTAATACAATATTTTTGAACACTAAACTTGCATATCTGAAAGGATGGAATGCAGAAGGCATACTTTTGGGAGTGTTTTTTACTCAACTACTCCAGATGGTGAAGACAATTGAAAGATTTGAAGAATCTTGCAACACTGTCAAAAATTACCTTCACTCATTCTAAGGGGGCAGAGAAAACGGCAGAAATCTATTTAGAAGACAATGAGCATTCTTTCCAATCTAAATGTTTAGTTATTGTTTTTATTTACCTTTCCCAAATAATAAACAAAGTTCTATTTTCTGTTATTAAGTGAAGGAAAAAGAGGAATGAAAAGGGAGGTTATTTTCCGGAAATTAAAATAATGGGAATCATGTGCGTAAACTTTCGTTAATTTATTACACAAATAAACCTTTTAATCAAATGCAATGTGCTAGTCATGTACAAATATATAACAACAAATGAGAACATACACAGCGACATCACAAAAATAGAATGTACAGTGTGCAGGAACAGACTTTAAAACAATATACATGCCACATCTTTTGTACAGAAAAATTAATCACCTGCCAAAGGAAAATTAAATTCATGCAACCTGATTGTGCACTAAATGGTAGGCTGACGAAAGTGAAGGAACAGTTTAGGTTTTGGGAAAGCTGAATATTATGGAAACCATTTGAGCAAAAATTATTAGACAATCTGCAGGAACAGCATATATCTTCAATTTTTCCATAAGAAATTGATGTGAACATACACATTAACAAGTGAACACAGGAATATAAATTATTGGCTCATATGCATTGCCCAAATAGCTACACACATGGCCAAGGCAGGCATACACCTGCAGACTCGATTGAATGATATGAATTGACGTAGAGATACTCTACATCCAAATAGATTGGATCACAAGAGAACCAACAGATTAGTATTAAGAAAGAGATATAAAATGAACTCTAAAATTGAGGAAGCAGCTCTGCAGAGCATAAGGCAAGGCAGCCCAGAAGAAAATTACTGTAAATATTACAAAGCAATTGCACTTTGCATGCTACCTGCCCCCTCATACAAATCTACTTCCAAAGAGCAGAAGACAGGTTTCATTTATGAAGACAAGCTGATTTACTTAAATTGTATTTGACAATCAAATTTGTTTGGAACTGTTGGCGAACATGTGGGCCAATCTACATACGTAGTATACTATAAAACCCCTTCGTGTAAAGTCATGCACTCTCTTTCACCTTAACATTCTTTCATTACATACACATTCACGTAAGATTCAGTTGTTTTATTCGCAATAGAAAACCCCCATCTCACTGCATTCAGTCTTTATATTTCGAGAGAAAAAACGTAATTCCATGATTTATTATTTTTTTTATTTAGATTGACGTTTGCATCTGAAGCAGTTAGAAAGGGGTTTTCTCATGGCTATATCACACGAACGAAGTAGATTCAGTAACGTCCAGCGTGGTTGGCGCCACCCTCAGGGTCCAAAGGGTGTGGCCGATGCTTTGGTTTCAGCGCACACAGCCGAGTCCACAGACTCCACGCATCACACAGCACCTCCAATGTCGTTCTGATACCGGGTGGTGAGGTAGTCGGCAGCGTCCGTCAGCTGCCGGAGGGAGCGGTGGAGCCCGCACAGGTGCCGCCGGAAGCTGGCAGCGACCTGCTGGGTGTAGTCGGGCGCTTGGGACACTTCCTCGCCTTCGATGCCAGAGTCGTTCTCGATGCCGTTATCGGAATCAGAGTCCGAGATGGAAGCGGCCGAGTTGGTGGACGCCACGGAGACCGTGGAAGGGCGGCGTGCGTGGCCCTTTGTAGTTGTACTGCTGCCGTGCTGGGACGCGATGGAGGACGAAGACGAGACCGTCACCATACCGGAGCTCTTGATGGTGGTGACGCTTGGGGCGGGAATGTCATCTGGCTCGTCACTGTCGTCGTTTTGTCCCCATAGAAGTTCATTTTTGACAGAGTTGATGATGGTGTAGAGATTGAAGAGATCTGATTGACCCATGGCGCGAACGCTGTTCTTACAGTGTTGGGGTGTCTTAACAGGCACGGTGTCCGCGTCGTCGCCCACTTTCAGGTCCATCAGCCGGCATGGCACCAAGATCGTCTCGTCCATGTCGTTGACGGCCTTCACGAATTTCTCCATCGCGTTCATGATGCTTTGGTTGGAGAACTCCGTGTCGTCGTGGCGGGCGATTCTCCTCAGGCTGTTCCTGTAGACAAGTGCAAGGGCGGGTCTCATTAGACTGGTATATAACCCTCTCGAATAGGACAGTGGGAGAAGAAATGGACAGAGGGGAAGAGATCTATTCTTATCCCCTGCACATACGCAGCCTCCCCCCCCCCATCCCCAGCCACGGTTGCTGGGCGCCGCCCCACCTCGATGCGGGCGATAGGCGAAGACCCTTCCCCTTCCCCTCCGGCGGAGGGGGGTGGGGTGAGGTACGTAGCCTGCCATTCAACTCTCGATTACATGTACTCCCATGTTGGTTACAGGTTTATTTATAAAAAAAAACAACTAATCTACAATGAATATTTCACAGGAGAAACTAATGAAAACAATATATTACTGCATTAAGAATATTCATGAGCATCTACATGAAAATTATCACAATACTAAGTTAAGAACATTTCACTAATTACATCTTTTGTATTACGGAGTTTTGCAGAAATTTCCATAAACAAGTAATTTTCGAACCTGGGAACCACATCGATGGAGGTGTGAACATTATTGAAATATTTCACACATGATAACATTGCCGAAAGGAATCACAATAACTTGTGGTTACATTTTCAGTAGTAGGTGGCACGACCAGAATTTAGATACCCACTTAAGCCTTTTAGTTTCTGAACATGCGTTAAAAACAACAGATGCAGTAATGTATTGGTCTTAAAAATATTTTTTCCGTACAATGAACACGTTTCAATTGTTTATCAAATGATAGCAATATAAACATGACAACCCTATGTGTTTATAAACAAATAACCCAATTTTGATCCGGCGAGCAAGTGATTTTTTACTAATAATGACAAGAAGCAATTAAGTTTTAAAATGTTTAAAAATTACGAAAAAAAGTTACCTCAAAGTTAAAAATTAGGAAGGACACGCAAGACACGTGAAGCACAACACAACACTACCCTACCCGATGGGCAGTCACCGTTATACTGGCGTTCGTCCCTCAACCGGTTGCAAAAAGAAAGCCTGCGCCCCACTCGCGGCACCTCACGCCACCTCTCAACTCGGCGCCCAGCCCGTTTCGACACACCCCAACCGCAACGGTCTCCGTACATCAGGCACCCCGCATACGGGCAGTCACAATCGTAAGACAGCTAGTTTAGATGCCTTTGCTTACCTGTTTTCCATGTTGAATGCAATGCTGTCGCTGTACACGTTGCTAGTAAGATCACTGAGCATTCCTGAACAATCACTCTAAAGAATATCACACACGGTTAAAGAAACTCTTAAGGCCGTCACAACGCTAACGAGGCGATGTGATGCGAGCGACTGGTGCTTCTCGAAGCCGCTCCGGCGCTTATATCGGATCGAGCAGTCCAGACGGTGGGGCTCGGGAAGTTACAGCGAGCGACTTTGCACGCCGCCGTGCGCTGCCGTATCGATTGCTTCACGAACGAAGCACATGCATCCAGGTAAAGGTTTATAAAACTGCTGTTTCATTATAAAGTATACATAAATGAAGTATATTAATTTTAAAAACACATTTTAACCAATTTTTTCTATCAAATTTCACAAAGAAAATAATTTTGCAAGTTTGGCAGCCGTGGACTTTGGACAGCGTACTCCCGAGCCCCGACGTCACACCACAATGCGGCTTTCCTATTGGCTGCAGAGGTTCTCCCACACGAAGCGAAGCGGGAGTTCGCGCGGGCGGAGAGCGGCCGACGATTCTTCGGGAAAAATTGCCGTCGTTTACAAATGAAAATATTGAAGATAATTGAACTTTCAGATGAAGTAGCTTAAGAAACGCGATCTACAATTGATGTGAATAGATGTTCTTACATAATGAACAATGCACAAGGAAGTTCTCACGTCATTTTACCGTTCACGTCAATGTTTAGGTAAATGACCTTCTCAAGGATGTATAAAAAATTAAGTTTATTCAAACCGCAATCATAAACACTGCTGGAAGAATGAGATATGTTACACTGTACTCTTATGAATTATTCTGATTTAATTCCATGACATATTATTAAAGATGATTGCATGAAACATGTACTATAATATAGTTCAATACCATACCATATAATATAGTACCAGTACATAATTGATTGAGACACAAATTACTATGTCCAAGTGATTTGTCATTGTTCAAGTAATGCGAATACTGATGGCGAGCGAAACACCTAACAGGACCGATTTAAGATTCCACTACAGCAATATGAGGATTTCATAGTGTGTCAAATTTACAAAATCTATATGTTATTTCAAATAAGCTGATTTTGCTTAAATTTGCTAATTTTCATGTATCTATGCGAATGGAAGAATTGTTTCCACTTAGAATTTCTTTGTAAATGGTAAAGAATATTTAACACAAATAGTTTTGCACGCTTGAGGACAAAGAGATTTAAGAACTTCCATAACAGGAAGCATAGCGTAACAAAGTTATCGGAGTTCAATGAGGGTAAAAAGAAACTAAAAGTTTTAGTCTGAAGTAGCTGGACATAAAAAGTACATAATTGTGGAACAAATAATCATATTTTATAGGGTTGCATGCATTTTAAGTACTTGCTGGACTTTAAATATTACCAACACTTGAGAAAATGTCTCATTAATTCAATACATTCATTTTATTATGTTTAAAATTATGTTAGTATATGTTTTATATAATTTCTTATGTAGAATTTACTATTCAAAACTTAATAACATTAGTTAGGACGAAATGTTTCAAAATATATGCTCATTTCTTTCAAGAACTATTGCATGAATGAAACAGTTGATTACGAAATAATATAGCGCACTATTAAATTTGCAGTGTTTAACAAAATGAACTCATATTTAAACTACGATTTCAAATAGTTGTTACTTAGCCAACAATTAATCAAGTTTCCCGTGTCAGTCAAGAACATCCATTGTTGAAATCAACAAACACTACTACATGAGGCTGACTGCTCGAAGTTGTATTTGGCGCTTCCCTATTCCATTTTCAAATCTACATAATTTACTCGGTAAAAAAAAAAAAAAAATCTTAACTTGTTTCATGTCTATAGAAAATATACTTTTTTAATATATTTAAATAACCAAACAATATGAAAGCATATATTTTACGATCAGGGAAGATTTCTTGCACAGAGCGAACCTTTTTCGGTCGCTGAATTCGCCAAAAACACGAGGAGAGAAAAGGTCTGCCCCCGCTGGGCTTCAATAGCCATGCTAATAGTCGCTTTGAGTCTTCGACGGGCGCCCCTCGTCAACGGGCTGTTAAGTCTCCGCACAGAGGCAGTGGAAGGGGACACCTTCGCCTTCATCCCCCCCCCCCCCCTCGCGGAAGGGTTGGTTCGCTCCTCCGGAACAGGCGTTTTGCGTAGAAGGCGCAGAAGGGGTTCTTCATTGTTTTTTCAGGATCAGGGATAAACAACCCCGGATCAACCCAAAAGAATCTCTCTCTGTTGCATGTTGGCTTCCAAAGTGAGCTCCATTCTCTTTTCTGAGGATGGTTTACAAAATGCGAAATATTCTCACAGGTTCATTATTGATTGTTCTTTTCTGCGGTACGGTGCTCATTATGTACTGCACAAATTCTGGATCGAGACGTACGCGGTTATAAGGAAAATATATAAACAGTTGAGTGATGCTATTATATGTTCTCTTATGAAAGGAATTAAGGGCGAGGAATAGGAAAATATTTCAAACAGACTCAAATTAACCTCTATTTAATATTGTATATTTGAACAATAATTAAAATTAAGTAAAAAATAAACTCCTATATGCACTGTGGGCGTTAACAGGTTCTATTGATCTCGAACGACAAACACGGGAGGTGCGAGTCCCGACGGTATTAGCAGGATATTTGTCACTAGCTAGCTAGCTAGCTAGCTAGCTAGGTCGAGTTCAGCCGATGTCGGTAGGAGAATTCTCGCGAACGGCTGCTCTGAGGATAGTTTTCTTTGGGTTCACCAATATATACCAGGCGTATGCCGGAGCAGTACCTTAACAACGGGTCACGAACCGCGTGCTATCTTTCCTTCCTCTTGTTTGTCCTATCCTCACCCCTTACTTACACACACATACGCTACGCTATCACCGTTGATAGGTCGGCGCCGGATCGCTCCATCCAGCGGGAAACAGCAATCTCCCGCGATAAAACATGCACTACACTTACGGGACTAATGACCTTAGCCGTTGACGCGCCCTGAAATAATAATCATTCAGTCGGGTGACAAACAGCCCTGGAGATTTTCAGTCTTTGCTTGATCATTAGAAGTCTTACAACGCCTTGGAATCATAAATATCTATCTCTTAAGTTGTTAATTCAGTCTAAATTGATTACCAAGATCTTGCATTCTCTTCTTGTTTTCTATTTATATTTTCTTTTCTTACTCGAGTCCGGGCCTTCGGATTAGCTCGGCGTGTTCGCTTTCCATGACGCGACCCCCGGTTCGATTCCCGATCGGGCAAGATTAGAATGGGCATGTTCCTTGCAATGTTCCATATATGTTGCTATGTGACGATGAGAAAATTCACTTCTCGGGTCCGGCGTAGGGATGTCTTCGTGCTAACCACACGTACCCCGTAACCCATGGCCGCAAGGCCGGGACGCTGCTGGTAGGACCTGGCCCGAACGCGGGCTGTCGCGCCAAGTACAGACTCGAATCCATCAGTTGATTTTTCAGAATCCTTCAATAGATTTCTGTTTTGAAGATTATTTTCGTTGACGTATCAAATTAATTAGTTTTGTATAAAAAGAAAACTTGGTAAAATACGGAAATGTGTACAGATTTTTTGAAATCCTTTATTGGATAAAATATACATTTAAAAAAAAACCTGTAACGGCTAAAGCGAACATAATCGATTTCGAATGAAAATTTATCACAAATCTCTTTCGCCACGTGTGCACGCGATCGTCTAAGAATTCGCATGCGTCCGCCAGTGGTATCGCCACGTGCAAGAAGCATGGAAGGCTCTGAAGAGCTGGCCGCAGCGACGACGGCGTCGCACACGGAACGCTGGCGTACTTTGAAAAAAAGAGTACGTGGGAAAAAAAGTGATACAAAGGTTTAATATTGAGCATTAGGCTGCTTAAGAAAGAAATCTCTAGGTTCAATATTGAATTTTTGAATCAATGACATTTTGATCAATAACAAATTGACAGGTTAGAAAATAAATTGAAGTAAGTTTTTGAATAAATTGAATAAATAAATTGAATAAATTGAATAAGTTTCGATTTCTAAACGTTTCACTGAAAACGGAACCTTCATGTTACTAAGCAAACTTTGCTCTATTCCAGCAATAAACTTGAAGAAATAATTGAAACCGTTTGAAGAGGGAGGGAAGGATAAATCTTGATTTCGTATGTTTTTATATTGCCACAAATTAATTCAAATTTATCCGAAAACTACTCGCATTTTGAAAAAATCGACCCGATAATATTTAAAGTTTTAATTTTGAAGAACATATTTCTTTCAGAAAACAAATATGTATCTTTAATAATGAATTTGTAGAAAGGGATCCCAAAAGTTGTAAAAACATTTGCAATTCCAGAGATTGAGTTAAAATTCGGAACTGGGTAATTTCATTGAGCGTACTTTTTATCTATTCAAACAATTTAAAGAAATAGATTGTAATTTTAAGAAAATCTTGTAAATGTCATAGGGGCTCTTCTTCGCTAGTCAAAAAATTAATATATCCGCTTCAAATTCGAGGAACCGCTACACCGGCAAGATGAGCCAGGCCATGCAGTTCCATGAAAATCCTAAGTATGGTTAGGCGCTAGTGTTGTCCACAGAGGGACGAACAGAAAATTCTGATTTTAAAACAAATCCTCTTCAGTATCAGACCCGCATAACATGTATTTCCATCAAAATATACATTTTTTTGCTGCATTACAATACTTTCTCTCCAGTAGGTGCTATGCGATATAGTAAGAGTCGGTTGAGTGAGCACCAAATAAGTGATATTTTTGTTTTTTTTTACACTTACGGGATTACTAGGTCATGTAGCGACCACTTTGTTTTACATTAGGGTAACTGTAGGGGGAGCACGACACGCAAGGACAACACAAACACACACGACCATCCATGCCCTAGACGGGATTCGGCTAAGTGAGTTTGTTGAACCATTTGGTTAAATTGTATTGAAGATGTATTGTATTTAAACTTTATGGGCATAGTTATAAATTACTTACCAGAATTATATTACATATGTAGTGTTTTCGTGTGTCTTTCAGTTGCAATAATAATTAGATATTTATTTCCTCCAACATTTCCTAAAGTAAGAAATGATACAATTTGATATTGTGTGCTCTCACACACTGATGTGAAACAGTTGTAAGGTAATGGATTCTATTAATGTTTTTTTTTTTTTTTTTTTTGTATAAGCCAATCACAAAATATTATATTTTCCCGTTTTAGTATTTACGCTGTGAAATATGTTTTGCAAAAGCGTCACTCAGTATTGCCCACAAAACGTTACCTAAGAGGATACAAGATGACATCATAAACAAAGAATGGCTGTGATGTGTTTGTTTCCGGGGTGAGAGGTTGCTCGTTTCTGAAAAACGGGAATGCTCATATTTGCATCCTCCTGTCGCACCGCACCTTTGGGTCTACACACGAAATGACGCACTTCTCACTTCCCTCCCCTTCCCCCCCCACCTCATCGTGAAATGCACCGAAATGCTTCTCCCTTTTTCCTGGAAGCTGTGACTCAGCAGTGAACGCAGTGAACAAAATGAACTAGGGATTTGCATTATTGCATTTGTGCTCTACTCCTTTCAGACTGGGAAAGTTTAATTAGAACAAAACTAATATTAAAATAAAGATGAAATCGTATCGCAAGTTAACTGAAATATGTTTAGACTTATAAAAGTCTTATATTTTATTATGATGTATTTTATTATGATGTGTGTTCTACTAGATTTTGTCGATACTACTTTTATAATAGAGCTCTTTTCATTTAATTTATGACTGTGATTTTATATTTTTTGGAGAGTTAATACTTTTTGCTTTCATTGGGTAAGTTATTTTTACTTTCTATTCTACCTACTTAAAAATATTTTTACTACTTTCTATTCTTTTAGCTTGGAAAAACAAATAAGTATGTTTCAATTAATCAAAATATAATGCATTATAATGATAATAAATATGACAATATATTGAAAATCTTGTAGAGTTAAAATATTAATTGAACGTTTACAAGGATCTAAATATTATTTTTGACTGGATAATTTCCGTTGGCGAACTGCGCATTTTGTGAGCTGGGTGATCAGAGTTCAACACCATTGCGCTGGCACGGTGGATGTGGCCCGTTGGAGGAGACTGGGAGGTCGGCGTGATGGGAGCGTGATGATAACAACTGCACCGCGTGCGGGCGGAGCGGCGGAGATATTGCTTGGCCGCCACCGCCTCTCATCCACAGCTACGAATTCCAGTGAGTCAGCCGTCGCTGCCATCTCTCAACCCTGCCACCCCTCCACCTTGCAATCCCGCCATGCCACCCTCCCATTCCACCCTCCCATTCCACCCTCCCATTCCACCCTCCCATTCCACCCTCCCATTCCACCCTCCCATTCCACCCTCCCATTCCACCCTCCCATTCCACCCTCCCATTCCACCCTCCCATTCCACCCTCCCATTCCACCCTCCCATTCCACCCTCCCATTCCACCCTCCCATTCCATCCCGCCAAGAAACGCAAGCTCGCCACCCCTCTGAGTCCCCTCCCTGTCAATCCCTGTTCTCCCTACCGACGTTGAACCCTCCACGCGACGATCTTTAACATTCGCCCGAGAAGGGCCGAGAAATTCCCCAATTTCATCGTTTCTACCACTGCTGACGCCGATCTTCCGTTATCGCCTTCCTTTCATTTCTTTCATCTACCTCCTCCCGTACCTCTAAATTGCCTAACCGTTGCCGTCTCTACTTCACACAACACCCCTGACCCGTTTTGTTCCTCTGCCCCTTACCCCTCACCCTCACCGTCACCTCTGCCATCTCCCTATTTCGCACCACTCACAATCAGCAACATGAATCATTCTGGTCTTAAACACACCCTTTTCTTTTCTATTTTATCACCATCTTCCCTCTGAAAGCAGGGACAAGCCTAATCCCCTTTTCAGCGTCGCCACAAAGATCATGTAGCTGCCTGAAAGTCGGCACCTTTTCTTAGTTTCCCGTCGACACGTCACTGTCGCCCTTTCGCTGGTTCCCATTTCGTTATCGGCAGAGCTGTAGGCCTCTGAGTTTCGAGTAATGAAGTAGCATAGAGAATTAAATAAAGAAAAAGAAACAAATCAGCGTAAAAGAGTACTCGGATATCTAGGTACACCTAGGTATCATTAAAAGGTACATATGTCATAAATTTGTGTCTCATGATTTGTCAATTTCATGTCAAATTGCATATTATGGTATCTTGTATGAATCAAGAGATTTGATATATATATATATATATATATATATATATATATATATATATATATATATATATATATTTGCTTATTCTTAGACATTAGAATGTTTACTCTTGGCGCCAGCCAGGTAACCGAGGCTACTTGTGTCATGGCTCTGGTCACCCTAATCCAACATCAGTCTCCGAATTCGTGCTCCTTGGACATTTTGCGACGCAGTCTTCCCGCTTCACGTTCCCGCTTGTAGCTCTCGATCCGTTTCTGTCGCTCCGCCGATCCTGAGCCACTGATCTCTCGCCGCTCCGCCAATTCCGAACTCGTTCCCGCTCCACCGTTCCCGCTCTGTCGTTTCAGCTCTGTCGTTTCAGCTCCGCCGTTTCCACTTCGCCGCTCCCTCTCCTCCAATTCGGTACCAGCTCCCGCTCCACCGTTCTCCAGCTTCACCGTCACCACCCTTTCACCAGGTTCGTCACCACCCTTTCTTACTCGGCCGTCCGCCACCACCGCCGCGTTTAACACCCCTGTGATCATTCCCTCCCCCCTCCACTCCTGACCCGTCTCATCGAACCGCCCCGCCTCACCCAGTACTCCTGACGTCACCCCCGCCACCTAACATGTCCCTCGCAATTCCCGGTCAGCCGTCCCAACCCCCGCCCCCGCGCCCGCCATTAATTAGTTATCAGGCGGCAGATAGCCCAGCGCTATCAGCGTGCGCGGCGCGGCGCGGCGCGGCGCGTCAGTGCAGGGCAGGCTGTCGCGCGCGCGTTTGCCTCAGCTGACCCGCGCCCCCCTCCCTATTGCTCAACGCGCCATGCTCCTTCCCCCCCCCCCCGCCCCTGCCTCTGCCTCTGCCCCGCCAGACACGGGATATCGACAGTGCACTGGGCTTGGGAAGTTTGATTTCCTCTTGTTGGGTTCGCGTTGTTGTGTTTGTAGGTTTTGTTTTGGTTCTTCTGACGACTCGCCATTGCGATCTTCTTTCCAGGGAGTGCTCTGGGTCTTTTTAACAAATGTTGCCGCGCATTCAATGAACTAGTGGTGCTACAACACGTACGAGTACTCGTATCAGTAATGAATACGTAAAATCATAATACTCCATCATCTAAAATCATAATTCCCTCCATATTAACACACTTCAGCCATCACCTGTAAAACTTATTACCAATCGTAGCGCATTAGGCGCAAACAATTAATTCACTTCAAGTAATACATCAACACAAATTCGACAATCCCAAACTCGTTCACGCATAACAATGAGAAGTTATTCTGGGAATTTCAAACTGTCGTGTCGCTGCCTTCCCATTGTCTTGTTACGTGATAACTCCTGGAAGATTCTAGCAAAATAAGGACGGAAAATTCTAATTTGCAATTTCGAAAATAACCCGAAACTGCTCATGATTGGTTGGTTGTTAGTGATTCCGGGCGCGTCAACTACCGAGGTCATTAGTCACGTAAGTGTAGTGTTTTTCTCATTTCTCTATCATCTTCCCCCTCTGCATGGTTACATCCGGCGCCGACCTACCGTCGGTTGGCGGGGTGTCCATCAATCAGGTATCTCCCAGACGGGACAATTTTAAACACATGCCCACATGCTCCAGACGGGACAATTCTAAACTCCCGACCTATTTCCCGGCATGTGTGGTAATGTAGTGCATGTTAGTGTAAGTGAACGTAAGTAAGAGAGGAGGATAGGACAAGGAAGAGGAAGGAAAGATCGCGCGCGATCCGTGTGCCAGGGAACGGCTCCGGCATTCTCCTGGTGTTTCTATCGGTTCTATCACGGAAAACTACCGATCAGGGCAGCCGGCCTCCCCTCCAGACAGCGACTGAATTCGACCTAGCTGACAAGCTAGTATCGAAAATCGTACCACTATCGGGACTCGAACCTAGGACCTTCCGTACTGTGGCACTGCAGTGACATCAATTGATGCGCTGAGCCACCTCTCCCTGTCGAAACTGCTCATATTTTCAATAAAAAATGTGCACGACGTTACTTAAAGATCTAAGTTTGAAGAACACGTTTCCTAAACTAAAAAGTTTTATTTTCAATATTCTACTTTGGCAGTGTTATTGTTTTTTTTTTGTATTTTCGAAAATACAGAGAGCTCGCCCAAAAAGACATCAGTACCATTTTCTTTACTGTTCTTTGCTAAATACGAGGACGAAAAACTTGAGCAGTTTCTAAGAAAAGGAAAAAAAAATTGTATTAATTTCAAGCAGAAATTGTGCGAAAACAACTCGTCAAACTGTGCCATTTTAAAAGATCTAATGTTTTAGAACACATTGCAATTTTCTAAAGTACAGTGAGCTCGGCCAAAACTGAGATCAGCGCGACTTTAAAACCATCCTTTGTGGTATACCCAAACAGTACCACAGGTTACCACATCCGAACAGTACAGCAGGTTAAGTAATATCAATTGTGATTAATTTTAAACCCTTCAGTGATGTAATTACAAACGTATTAATATTCGAACGTAGCGTTTCTATCTGTCGCGAGGAATTTCTTGGATTTGCGATAAGTTTCGACTATTTTGTCAAACAAACCTTTAATACGCATGGCGTTGGAAAGGTATAATGAAACAAGGAAATCTGTCAAATCGATCAGGTTGTAGAGTAGAATAATGAAATTGCATCATCAGACACTCTCCAATAATACAACTTCCCTCTTGTAAGAAAAGACTATTGATTTCACAAAAGCGTTGAATTCACAAAAACATTATTACACGAGTAGCATTTCTGAAAGAAAAAAAAAAAAAAAAAAGATTGCCTTGAATGGCAGCTCGTGCTTGGGTTGCACGGTTGCGTCATCCCCAGATAATCGAAAAATTCTTACAATACGTTATGAGTGTACAAGTTCCATTTAATGACATTCAATATTTAATATATTGTAGCAATATCGTGTAAATGAAATCATTTTGAATTCAAAGAACGCCAGACGAATGCTCTCCCACGGACTTCACTATTCATGCTCTTAAGCCCTTTTTCTGCATTTACTCTTTGACCGCGCGACCCTGTGCTTTGGCGTAGAGCTCTCGGTTTGCCTTCGCACAGTAACGAGTTATTAAACTCTCTGGCATCGCCCGACCCGCTTAGGCTTACCCACAGTGCGGCGCACAGGCACGGCGACCGGGGAATACTAATTTTCTGTCTTCCTCTGAAACTAGCTGCAACATAATGTTCTGAACTTCGCCTGTTTATAAAAGTACACTAATTTATTCATTTCTTGGCGATATTGAATGCATTATTTATGATATTTGGGGAATAAATTTTCATTTGATGATAGCTTTGTTCATTTAAACTGTGCATTTCATGAGTTCTTTGGGAAAAGTAGGCCGTTCTGGAGGAAAATCCCTCTTTTTGTTTATGATCTTTTACACGGGCCGGCAGCCGTCGGGAGCGCCGACAACGGCAGTGATTGCGTGAACTGGCCGTGATTGAGTGTACGGTAGATCTTGAGAGATTGTAATTGTATAGGGTTGTGGGGGGTGATTGTTGTTGATGCTGTCGACAAATCATATCATAAATCTACCAATTTAAGAGACAATATATTCCTGTAAGATTATAGATCTTTCCTGTTTTGTAGTATATACGAGGGTAGTAAAATTTACGCAATAAAAATGATTTCGTTTCATTACGAATGTACTACTCGTACTACTAGTACTATGATCATGTACTATAAAACAATCTACTATACGAGCGTGTTCAAACAATAGAGCTTGTTACAAAGTGCTGGAGTGCGCTTACTATATTTTCGAAACCTTGTTCGTTTTTGTTTTGTATGAATTCTATTACCGACAATTGTCTCTACGCAAAAATTATACAAAAACTCGAGTGCCTATTCCAAATCAAAACCAGAACCAGATGCGCTACATTGGAACCTACCTTACAATACGCATAAAATTAATAAAAGTCTATAATTAAACATTACTTAAACTTAGTTTTTATTAATTTATGCGAATTGCTTACGTTTTATTATATATTAGTATTCTGAATTTTGGAAATTATATGTGTATAATTCGATGGATCTGCAAGCCCTTGTTGGTCTAAATCTGGTCTAAAAGTCAACCTTCCTTTTGTTTGTGGGTGGACATTTATTGATTTGCTCGACAGTAAAAAAAATAAAATTAATTGAACTGGATCATGAAGAATATAAAGATTAAAAAGTCAGATACAGATATATTTGAAAGAAAAATGCCAAAAATCTCGAAATGATAAGAAATTTGGAATATCCTCAACTAAGAGAGCAAGGCAGTAGTGGAGGCTGAGGCTGGTTGGAATCAGTTGTTCTTTTTTAAATTTTATGCGTGACTCCGGTTTAGTTCTATCAAGTTTGAGTGTGTTCTATGGGCATTACTCTCTGCCATCTACATCATAAAAGAATAGGGAGACTGTTTTTAAATATTAAGCGTATCGTTCTGAGCTTTCAAGTTTAATGAATTAAAAAATAAATGAATGAACGTGTTGATAGTGGCTAGTAGTTTTGTGAATTTAATTATTAATTACAACAATGTATTGGCGTTTAAAACATCGAAAGCTAGGCTGTGAAGGGTTAAATCCATGGTATTTCATTTCTGTGGAAAGCCCTGTATTTATAAATGAGATTGTGACAACAATTTACGATCTTCTTTTGTGAAGTGCTGATAAGAAAGATAACAAGGAACCACTCAAGTCATAAAAATGACAGAACAATATTTTACAAGACAGATTTCACTTTTAAATTGAGTGCTTGCACACACCTCCAAATGCACAAACTTTTGAAACTAGACAGTTTGAGAACCTTTCATGATATTTATTCATTGATGATCACTATCTAAATGTTAAGATTACAGTAGAACCCCGGTATTCCGAACTAAATGGGGCGTGATGTAATCGGATTCGGAAATGTTCGGATTATCAGAAAAAATATATCCTACATATACAAATACATCTACAGGATTACCACACACACAATACAACGTAGCGTGCGCTGTGAGAAAATTACAACAGCGGTCACATCATCACATCGCATCATCAAGCACTTTTAGTTCCTTACGGCAAAATAAGATTACCGATTTTGTATGTTCCTCTAAGTGATAATTACGGCTACATAAACATGTGATATACACCGCCTCAATCGTTCGTTTCGACTTGTTTCAATAATTAGTTGTTCAGTTCTACAGTAATTATAAAATTCTTTATTGATACCACAAACATGCATTTTATTTTATTTTTTTGTTTATTTTTCTCTATCCCCAATTTTTGTTTCTATTATCCGAAATTTCGGATTTGCAGGGTTCGGATTAGCGGGGCTCTATTGTGAATGTTTTCAAACGAAATGCGCGTGTTCACATTTTATTAGTTTTGAGCATCCACTTCATAACGCAAAAGCATATTTCAAAAAGATTTGAAAAAACAATGTTTTGCGAATGTATGTGCGACATGTTTCTTAACTGAAAACTGTATACATTTTGAGAGAGACAATTATAATTCTAGGATATCGAGAGGGAATTAAACCTATTAACGGATCTAAAGGAAGAAAGGATCTTTTCATATGTATTTCTAGGTAATGAAAATCCATAAGCCGCTTGTGCTTCAAGCTGACCACTCCCGTATCCTGTGAACTCAAGAGTTCTCTTTGAATGTATGAAGAGAGATTTCACTAGCCCTCACGACATGACACGGCAGTTTTAGCTGGACCGGTTTTTGAGGCGGGTCACCGGACGGGAGGTCGACGAAACCACCCATTACATTTTTCTGTTTTATGACCACTACCGTTACTTGCACATTTTTACGGAATATTTGCAATATTTTAAAGTTTCGACAACCTCTCCTCCGATGTGTTGCAAACGTTAACAGTACTGACTAAGCTTCACCTTCTTGTAAGCACTTTTACTTTATTGCCCACACGAATGTAAAAAGAAAAAAAAATTTGCGCTGGAAAGCGGCGAATTTTCTGTGAGTTTCTGATACCGAGAGATCGATTGACGGCAAAACAGCAGACCGTCAGACCGTCACTCATCACTAGCGCCTAAACCGTTCAGCCGGTTTCCTCCATGGCCTCCGATGGTCTCCGATCGATCTGAATGAACTTTAGGAGTTTCAAACGGATATTTTGATTTTTGAAGGTACTTTACATGAACCCTCAAAACATTTTCAATTTTCATTTTAAAAAATGGCGCCAAATTTTTAGATTAACCTTTGTCATTGGATAGCGAAAAAGATCGCGTATGAGAATGATGCATGTCTCGTATTAATTAAAACCCCTGATTTTTCGAAAATTGTAAAAGTGCAAAATTTTGGGAGGCGTCTTTCTCCATCTACAATATTGAAGATAGACATTTTCCCCTTATCGCTTCTTTAAAGACAAATCTGTTTTCTAAAGACATATTGAAATAAGATTATGTTCAATTTTTCGAAAATGTGAGTAGTTTTCATGTAATTTTGCGCGAAATATAGGTAATTTTTAATTTTTAACAACTTTTTCTCAAAAACCGCTAAAAGTTGTTTCTTTTAATTTTCTCTTCGTATGCATCAAAAGATAGAAAAAAACACGGTGAAAGGCCCATTTTTGGCGAACTCTTGGAATTTTTTAATGTTGCAAAATGTTTGCATTTCGAAACTACGAAATTGAAGAGAGAAATGTTTGCGTTAGACAAGTCTAACGTAAAAAACGTTGTAAAAAAATTATTTAAAAAGGCCATATACAATTTGTTGATGAAACGAGCGGTTTTCGCGTAATTTGAACTTGAAATTACTTTATAAAAACTGTTTTTCAAAGCCGCTTCAAATTTTTTCCACGAATGGAAGAAGGGGTCCTTAAAAGAATGGTGTGGGTCTCACTTTCATTGAACTCTCTGAGTTTTTGAACATTGGAAATTTAGACATAATGCCAGGAGTATGTAATAAGCTTTATATCTTTAATATTTTCCAGATAGTTATTTCTCACGTCAAGAACTATTCAATAATGCTCTGAATAAAATCAGATTTCTACAATTGCAGATTTATAACACATTTGCAATTAGGAGTTTTACGTCCAAATTAAAAGTAACCCGAGTATCGTGGCCGGAAATGATCATTTTTTCGTTTTTTAACGTTACTTTATTTGACATTTTTGTAGGATTTTCGAGAAATTTTACATTTTAATGAAACGTCTGCTTCTTACAAAATAGTCTCCGTATTTCAAAGCTAATGAAAGGACAGTTTTAGCATCTTCGAACATTTTTCTTCTTAGGGACCTGTTGAGTATAATCTGACCTTTTCCCAATACAACTCGTAATGGCAATTTCCCATATTAGACAACGAATGTAAACATATCAATGCTCGAAGGCCGAATGAGAAGATAACGCATTATGTTCCGAACATCGATCAACTTGCATCTCAAGAGGTACATTACTCTTAAGGACTATAAATATAAGGTATTTGGGAATGCAGTGATCAATAGAGTAATAATATTTAAAGGTGACTAACATATTAGATGGGTTATGTGAAAGTAGAGTAATAATATTTAAAGGTGACTAAAATATTAGATGGTTATGTGAAAGTAGAGTAATAATATTTAAAGGTGACTAAAATATTAGATGGGTTATGTGAAAGTAGAGTAATAATATTTAAAGGTGACTAAAATATTAGATGTGTTAGGTGAAATATGTCTACGTGTAAGTAACCAAAAGAGCAGCAGAATTATCATGAATCGCCGACTGGATGTAAGCTTTAGAGTGCTTATCTACTGGCTTTGAGGAAATGTCAGGATGCGAGGCATTCCAAAGCTTTTCCTTCTCATACCCTTGTGGAATGTAGAATTTGAATATTGTATTGATTAGGAGGAAACTGAACAATCCAGGTGCTAATTATTCAAGGTTTTACAAATAGGGTGTCTATGAACTGTGCTTACCGAGGTCCAGTGGAATCTGACTGGTATACGAACATGATGAAACTCAGCAGCCATTAATATGTGTCCTACAGCCTCTACCGTTGGTTACATAAACGGATTTTTTATTCGAATTCGAACAACGAAGATTATAATGATGGAGACCTTGATGGAGTTTCCGAATTTGATAATGGCGATTATAGCGGGTGCAGCTGCAGTGGCGATAGAAGCCGCAACGGCGATTGTTGGTGATGGCAGTGACGGTGAGAGCGTGGGAGGCAGCAATGGCGGGGGCGGGAACAGGCTGAGGCGGCGGTGGAGGGGTTGGCAAGGGTGCCCAAAGATAACACGTGCCCTGGGCCCCGTTTTCAAACAAATTCTCTCATTCCCACCCTCACCCTCCCATGCATAAACAGAAACCATCTGGCCATGCTACAGAAACAACTTAAAGCTGTTAATGAAATAATTATAAGTGTCGTCATTGCCAACAATATTATTTATTAAAATAGCAGCTTTTGATGGCTTAGCCATCATCATCATTTTTCTAATACAAATTTTAAATCTGTTTTTTTCAATTAGAATTAAATACATTTTTTTTTACATATTTCGAATGAAAATAATTTACGGTCCTAATTAAGACGGCGCCTGGAGCAAGTTGCACCAGCTGCCCCCCTCTGTGGGTGCAATGGGTTGGAGGCGGTGCCGGGGGCGGTGGACGCGGTGGCGCGCCAAGAACAACTGCCTGGGGAGGCCGCCTGACGCAACGGGGCAGCCACACAGCTGATCGCGCCCGCGCTCGTCCGCGCGGGGGTTCGTTTTTGCATCATTCAAACTTTTGAAAAGTTTTTTAAAATTAATTTCAAGTACAAATTACGCGAAAACCACTCGTTTCATCAACAAATTGTACATGACCTTTTTTAAATAGATTTTTTACGACGTTTTTTTACGTTAGGCTTTGTCTAACGCAAACATTTCTCTCTTCAATTTTGTAGTTTTGAAATGCAAACATTTTGCAACATTCAAAAGCCGTGGGGCCGGGGACGGAGAATAAATTCAAACCGGCGACGCGACGCAACGCTAGGCCCACGCGACTAAATCTGTCCTCGGCGTCGGCCATTGGCTGCATGCGCCGCTCCTCAGAACAGCCGAGAAATCCGCATGCAAATGCAAATTCTTGCAATGAGCACAAATTAACTATTGGTAGAAAAATTTAACGATTTAATGAGGTATCTCGTCGATTTAAGATTAGTTTCCAAAAACCGAAAATAGCTCGCTGCGTTGTTTAAGACAGAAATTCCGGCTGTCTAGCCTGTCTTCGAAATTTGGTCTGATTGAAGTCGCCTCTGATTTTGGTCGATGATTGAACCTGCCTCTCATTTATTTGGAGAAGAGCGTAGGATGGATTTATATTTTTCCTTAATATAATTGTTCCCTGATAAAATATGCAATATTGAAAGCTAGTACCTTTGGCCACACTGGGAGTGATCATTTAGAAAAACGAGATTTTTCAAAACATTGATCAGTGCACGGAAAGTTTAATTTATATTATAAATTTAAACTATTAAGTTACAATACATTTACTTTCTCGAATACTTCCTTTAAACGACGTATAGAGAAATGTAATGGTGCAAAGAGTGGATGCCGTCATGTTGACGGAATTATATGTTTCGAGTGCATTATACCTAAAATTTATTTATTTATTGATATTTTTCAAAGTGTCTGTCCGCTCACCCATCTGTCCTTGAATACCACTTCTCCCAATATCATACCCATCTTTTACCCAAATTGAATATTTGTTGATCGATCAGTTCAAACACAAGGCCTACGATATTGAAACAGTTATTTTGAAATTATTTTCTTTGTTCTTTTGAATTTTTGAAAGTATTTTACATGTAGCCCCTATTGAGACTTTTTCAAAATTTCCTCCAAAAGGCTCCCTTTTTTCTTGGAATAAATATTCATTAAAAAATAAAATTTCGAAAATTGCAAAAATTCATTTTTTTTCAAACCATTCACATTGGAGCTGAAGATTCTGAATGCAAACCGTTGTCAAATATTAAAATTAATCCTGCCAAATATTTTAATCATAGCACAGAGGTTTTTTTTGAAATATTAGCAGTTTTTGCATAATTTTGATAGTAATCTTGACAAGTTTCCAAACATGCTTATGGATTTTTTTAATGGCGCCAAAACTTTTTACAGAGACAAGTCAGAATCACAAACACATTTCTGTGAAAGGTGTAACATTTTCTTTGTAACTTTTAAACTTTCAAAAACTACAAAAAATTTCAACGATATGTATTTTTAAGCATATGTCTGCGACTAAATTGACTGTCAGTCATTTCTGTGGAGGGTTTAGCACATTGGAAACTTCAAATCCCAATCCGTACTAACATTTTTGGTACTTGGAAACACTGTCGGCTGGCTACGGAAAAAAAATTGAAATGCGGAAAGAAAACTGACATGTGCAAAATATTTACTCAGGTTCAGGTATATGAAATTTGTATGATATTTTTACGTACCTGTTGTTTACAATACGATAAAGTATGTTATGTTGCAACTAGTTTTGAATCGTTTTATATTTTAGGCCTGATGTCTCAACCTTCGCTCGCAAGTTTTTCTTGTCGTGCCCTTTGTTGCTGGCATGTCGCCGACGAAGGTGGTGGCAAAGCGTCAATGCAATTGCGAACATAATGATAAGCATTGCAAATGTTGGCGCTCGTAGGACAATGGAGTCAAGTGAACATATGACGTACGTCGATCACCTTTGGTAATTAAGGAAATAATATACCTCAGGGAAAATTCTGTGGGATAAAACATGCCCGCACAGGAAATAATATGCAATGTAGGGTAATAATTGTGGGGCAGAATGATGATAATAACAATAATGTAAGCAATAATCATAATAAAAATAATAGTAGGAAGAAGAAGAAAGGGGGAAAACTCTGATTTCTGAAAGGTCCAATAAGATTATGATTGAAAAAAGTGTTACTTCACTTCAAATTATTAATGTTCAATAAAATATTATAAGAACAATAAATACAAGCCCAATTCAGCGAATCATGGCGATTAATATACTGTGGTATTAATAATTTCTGGAGTAATCGCAACAAACGTATTAAGAAATTTAATGATAGAGAAAGCCTACGATACTATATAAAGCCTACGATACTATTTAATGATAGCAGTTACATACTGAAACTTAAATTGTGGAAATTATTTCGGTTTTATTGAGGAATTTAAATTTAACTGAATATGGTTTCGCAGAGGTAATTAAAGTTGGCAATTTTGTATTGAAATTAATTCTTTATACAGTGCATTTATTTCAAGTAATAAAAACGTAGTATTCCTTCATTATTTAATATTATGTTTTCTTTCACTGATAATTACAGAGAATAAAATTCATGCAGCCAATATCTTGGAACTGCTGAAAATTGTGACATATTAAGAAAATAAGTTGAAAAGTATCGTTGATACTGTTGTAGTACGAGATAGTACACAGATTTAACTACTGTAGCCGCAATAAGATTCAGAGTAGACTGTTCGAGGCGAGTTTATCGTAGCCGAATGCAAAGCAACTAGCACTCTTTATTTTCGGTGGGGCTTGACACCGGGCTTCCCCACGAGGGCGCCTCCGTTAGAGGCTGGAGGCCTGACGGCCGCGGGGACTTCGCTGCCGCCGAGCGTCATGACACCAACTGCGCGCTGCTCCCACCGCCGTTAGTCGTGCGGCTGCCAGCAGCTCTTGCGTCCGAGGTTGGACAAGCAGTGAATGCGTGGACGGGACGTCGTCAGTACGTAAGTCAGGGTAGTGTTGGCGTAGCTTTGTGGATTTCTTATGACTTAAAGGCAGGTGAGCCCGAAACGGTGTTCCTCGGGCCATCCAGGGTGACGGTGACCATCCAGGGCAGCAGCGGGTACACGGATTGCCAACAGGGATGTAATACAATAGCATTCCGCGATCTCGCCTCCTTGTATTGTGTACGTGTCGGAAAAGAGGGAAGGATTTAATTGCAAGGAGGCTAATTGAGCTCCAGATGTTATTGCGGTTTTGCGAGGAGATCGCCCGATTGCTTTGTTTTTTGCATTTCCTTATGAGTATACAAAAAAAGAGCCCGACGAAGCATCAGTGTTTCAAACATTGCCTCTAGGAGCACTACCGTTGTTGAAAATCACCCCTTAACGAAAACAAAACTTATAGCTTCCAATCATCACTATCTTCTTACTTCGTTCAATTAAAAGAGAATAAATTGAATGATTTCTTCCTCCAGGGTCAGGCCCATCAAGTGCAGCTCAGTTCTGGGAATACTACCTTCGTGGGGGTGATGTCTCCATCGTTCGTCTAAACGACGCGCTTGTCTCAAACTGTCCTCCCAATCTTCTGGGCAAACAATACCTCTGCCTTGTTTTCGTATTATTAATTATCGGGTAATATTCGTGAAAGGATAATTATTTCTAGTTTTGTTTTCTTTTCTCCTGGTTTCGTCTGAAGAATTTCCATTCCCCTTTTTTGAATTATACTGCGAACACATTTTGCATTCGTCTCGAAGAGCAATATAAATCGCGATTTCAGACAGACCACACACGGGAAAGGGGAGATGCTTAAGTTGGGTGTCTGCGTGTGTTTGGGTGTATGTGTGTGTAGGGGGGGGGGAGTGATCCAGGCGATACCACGGACATTCTCCGGGTCTCTATACTATGAATCCATTTGTTGGGGAAGAATGTTTTAAGGCAATTCATTAGGTTTTACGTAATATTCTTGTATTTATCAACTCTGCAACTTTTTTGTCATGCTATTTCTCTAAATTCAAACGTGAATTGTTAACCATATCACGCTAACAGAGTATTAATCTTAACAATAAAAGCTTCACACTGCTCATCAATTACGTCCTATTAATATTTATAAAAACATTTTCACATTGTTCTATTACATCAGTTTCACAAACCTTCGTGATGTACTTTTGCTCAGTTTGTTTTGGCACTTTTATTTTTTCGTATATTTCTTCAATGAAATGCTTCGTTAGAAAACTGAAAATGTTAATTTCCACCAATATTTTTACATACTAATTATTAATATTATCTGTTCTGTAAAATGTCCTAAGTACTGACAAAATTTAAAAGGATATCGACATCTAATGCAGCGTGGTAGAGGTCGTTTTGATTTTAGTCTGTGTGCATGATTTCCATGTGAAGAGGTCGTTCCACCACAATTTTGGTCTACCCATTTCTTCGACCTTGGGGTTTATCCTCAAGAGTTAGTAACAGGATACGTAAACCATTAATTTCTGAGATTATATGCATCTAATGTGTGTCATTCATTTTTAACTTAATCTCTTCGATTTTCCTTGGGTTCAATTGTGTAAACACCTTGTAGTATCTAGCTCATTTCCGCTGCTTTAATTGTCTTTATGTGGTTATATGTTATTGTCGATGACTCCATATCAGAAATGAAATCGCGTAATACAGGGGACTTAACCCCACAGGGAGAGGAAACTGTATTCAGTATTCCAGTTACCTCTTGACAAGCTTTCGATAGGAAATTGAGAACGTCGTTTACCAATCATCGACTTCATTATCTACTTAATTCAATACAGAGCTTGTATCTCGAAAAAATTGAAGCAGAGGACTACTGAATTTAGGAGCACTATGTCATCAGTAGGAAGAGAAATTACGTCTCTATTTTCTATCAGTGATACTTCACTTCCTAAGGCAATTTGCTTTCATCCCAATATCAGCGGGTCTTTATGCATAAACAGAGAGATTATTCTTTTCCATACAAAATCAAGTTATTACAATCGGAGCCTAATAAAAATGTTATGGAGCAAAATATTGATAACAAATGCCAATTATGTAAAAGTTGCCATGAATCAATCCAACATATATGCAATGGATGTCCATTTTTACCATAAACTGAATACTTGCAGCGTCATAATAATGTAGCTAAAGTAATTTATCAGGTACTCGCTAAGAGATACCAACTAGTACATCAAGAGCAGCCGTATTATAAATGTACGCCTGGGAAAGAAGTCAGTAATCAGTAATCATCTAGAACGAATATTGTGGGACAGCTCAATTATTACTGACATGACGGTCGAAGTAAACAGACCAGACATAGTGTTGTATGATAAAATGGCGATAACAACCATGATAAATTATTGATGTTGCAGTTTCTACAGCCAACCTAGTGTCAACTGTTACGGAGAAAAACAAAAATGCCAGTCACTAGTTGTTGAATTGTAAGATATGCACAGATTGCAGAGATTGAAAATAGCACCTGTGATAGTATGATATCGACAAATGGTGTAATCACGAAGGATTGGCAGAATGCTGGAAAAACTCTGCAGTTACGAAACGTTTTACTTACGACCGCTTTACTGAACACGACTAGAAACGCCACAAAGCTTTTGAGTTTTGAGTAAGGCAGATGAAGGACCAAAGAAGTAAAGACATTTCGATAATCGTCATTAATGGACGACTACACGAAGGTTGTTTAAAACACTACATGACAAAACTCTTCATTGTAGCAGCTCTGTATATTTGTAGAAACAAGCTATGTCTTGAGCAGGAATGCTCCCACATTCTTGTGAAGTAAAGGAGTAATGAAGTAATAATTGCTGATATATTATTTAATATAAACACTACAGCTCAGTGCGTAGCGCACTGACTTCGTAATCGGGAGGTCCGGGTTCGATTCCCGGGCCGGCCATCCTGACCGGGGTTTTCGTGGTTTCCCTCGGTCATAAAGGCGAATGCTGGGATGGTTCCAAAAGTCCACGATCACCTATCACCTCCTAACCCATTCCTATCATCTCATAATTCACACTTCAAGGCGTAACAACCTTGTCGTAATCCAAGGATACAGCTGAAAATCTGATCCTGGAAGAATTACACGCACGTTAATCGTGTGTAGCGTGGTCAGTAATGGCCTATACGCCAATAATAATAATAATAAACACTACACATTTTCATTGGGATTTTTTCTTGAACAACACATTCGAGTCATGTTCGACAGGTAGGTCAAGGTCCATGTCGGTCAAGGTTACTAGCTTTCTAAAGTTCACAGGCAGTTGGCGCGATTTTTAAAAGTAAGGGTGGTACAAAATTTCGGAGTGGGGGTACGTCACTGGATACTGCTCACAAGACAATCTTTTGGAGAAGTTGCTCCAAAATTAACTATATTAATTTAATTTTCCTCTAGTAAATCAAAGGAACGATCCATTAAAATATGTACATTAGTCAGATTTCAAATCTTCAATTCAGATTAAAATTAAACATCCTGATTATCAAGTCCCTTGACTTTGTAATTGTATTTATTTAAGAGTGCAATAATTACATTTACTATGTAGGTTCAGGCTAGGAGGTCAATGCGCGTCTTAATTCTTGTCTGTTAAAAGCGCTGTCCGTTCATTAGCGAGAATTATTAACGTTTAGAGACTTGTTAATTTATTTCACGTACTGGTATATAGGCATACAACAAATAACTGAATAATTTTGAAAAAACAAAACACAAAAGAAAGAATTCGTCGAAATATTCGTACCCTTTGTCAAAAACTTTTATGCAAGGCAGAATTTTAAAATAAAATAATCATGTAATTAGAAAAGAAAATATTATAATTCAAATGTGGATTGTTTTATAAAACAAATCTGGCAAATGTATTTTCGTACTAGTAGTAACGTATAGATCGTGTGCTAGCCTTGGTGATCCCCCTAAGTGGATATTCAAAGCAGTTGGATGGCAGCATTTTTTAATTCTTTTGTTTAATTGGGAAGGAATTATGACAATGGTAGGGTTTAGGACACTTCATGGGAATTGTACTGCCCCTAGGACACAGTCAAATTTGTTCTGTAGGAACAAATTTCACATGAGATTGTCCGGGAACCGAACCCAGACCTCCTTGGTGAAAGGCAAGGTGCCGCAGGAATGGGTTATGAGCCTCGAGTTGGCTTAATATTTTCGTATGTAGCCACAGTTCCAAGCCGCGCGCTGCTTCAGCTTGGGCGTGTCCACCCCTTTCTGAATGTGGAAGGGAATGCGAGCGGAGTCAGGGAAAATTACATGTGTTCGCAGGAGCTCCTCAGGCGCGCGAGCAGCTCTCGTGCGGGCGGAGTGCAACCTGCCTGTTGCACGAAGTGGTGCGGAGCGATGCGGAGCATCGGGAGAGAAATCGCACCCTCGCGTGCTTCCGGGAGTTGCTTGCTCCGTCGCCTCATGCGTCATTCGCCCTAATGCGTATCCGAGTGAATCCCGCCCCCGCCCCCGGCAGGCCCCCCGACGCGTTCGCGTTTCCCAATGGCGAACGAGCACCGGACGCTCGCGTAACAGCTAGTCTGGGTCGTTCACGTATTATGTCAAACCGTCACCGCTCGCATTTGATTCCAATGATCAGAAACAGGAAAACGGGGGCAACCGACATTGTCTCATGCGGTGTGTTGCAATATGCAAAAAGTGATCAGGTATTTATGTCAAAATTTTTCTGTTCTACTTGCGTACTTGTTTAAAATTACGATAAAACAAAGCACTAAATTGGTAGAGTGCTATTTAAATTGGGTTTTGTATTATCTTGCATGCATTTGTTCTTAGTTCTTGCTCCTCTTGGTCTATGTGATATTTGTTTTGTTGGTCCTGAGCCAGTTCTTTTCGTGGTCACACTTTAATGTCGTTCGTTTTTTATTTTTTATTATGTGTAATGGCTACTTTTGTAAAGATTTGTTTCGATGTATATCATGAGTTTTAGTGCGAAATGCAATAGGCAATGATTAGGACGACTAATATACTAAATTAAGACCTTATAGCGGGTTGCGTCTCGCCAGATGAAAGTGAAGCGCCAATTTACCTACGTTTGACGTTCTTTACATTCTTTTTTCATTTCTTGAATTTATTTCGGTATCCTTTTTTGCTCAAAACCGGGACTTTGATTTCCTGCCTTTGAATTGCGAATGTTCTTGTCGGTACATTGTCCCTTACACCCTGTTTGATTATTTGAACGATTATTCTGTCACTTGTTTCTGTCAAATCATATTTGGGAGCATGATCTGCGAGTAACATTTAGAAATGATTCGGGTTCATTTTACAACCGTTTACTAACTTGTGTTGGCGATGTGCTACCACCTTTTATTTTTGTCATTCCGTCATTCGTCATGTACAGAATGTTCCACCAACTATGGACAACCCCCACAACTTTTAAACGGTTCAGAATATCGAAATGCAGTTTTCGCCGAACAATGCGGAATCATGGAGCAAGTAACACGCGTCTGAGAAATTGTCTATAAAATATTTTTAGTTTTCGAAAAAATTAATCTTTGATTTTTTTAAATAGTACTATACATTTTTCTCACTAGCAATAGATAGATCATGGAAAGAGGAATAAAATGATGTTCCAAATGTTAGTATTTTAATAGTTACGAATATAAAATTAGACTTTTTGACATGTGATTTTGAATTAAACGGACAGTATTTCGCATAGCTGCCCTTGCAACTCTCGCCTTCGGGGAAGGTGGTCTTTCCGGCGTCGACACTGTTCGTGGAGAGAGGAGTCTGGGAGGGAAAATATACCCTTCCATTTAAAAAATCAAACATGGATCGGCGACCAAACCACCCCATGCGTCGGTTGCCGCACCGAAGACCCTACAATGAAAGACTTTAAAACGTAGAGCCGAACAGTAACTGTAGTTAACCCAGTAAAAAAAAGCAAGAGCCAAGACCGTTGTGCAATACCTGGTAGGACACCAGACGCTGGAGACAGCGCCAGTTAGGCGCTCTTTGGTTTAGAATTATTTTTTTTTCACGTACATCGATATTGCTTCAATATCATGAATATTGAATGTCATTAAAACGAGACTCTATATGCCTAACATATTACAAAATATTTTTCGATTATCATGGGTTTGTGCAACCGTGCAACCTAAGCACGAGCCGCCACTGCA